>JADKLZ010081101.1:6124416-6136914 GCA_021533235.1 Biomphalaria straminea
CAGAGTTCATTTCCAGGGCAGTACGGGAGACCTGAGGTCTCCCTGCCCTGTTTTTCATTTGGAGTTCATCTCAGGATCCGCCAGTGCCTCTAACGCTTTGCGCCTTTTTTTTTTTTTTGTTACAAAACATAGAACATTACGTAGGTAGGCCTACTTTTGGTCGTTTATACTGTATTTTTATTATTCTGTATAAAAGATTTTTCTTTCAAGGTAAAAAAAAATAATTCCTATGGCAGCACGAGGTCTATATATGCACAGTAGCGTATAAAACATTGGCGGAAGCAATGAATCCAAAGAGTTTATTTTGTATTTAAACATCGACGTCCAATCGGATTTTATTAGTAAAATGTGTAGTGATCGAATTTGTGACAATAAAATCTCTGATCACGGGCCCCCACAGGCGCGTGGCCTGGGGCGGTTTCCCCACATGCCACCCCTAAGGCCGATACTGCTCTGCTTCCTATTCAGAGTGACAGGATCGGTGGGAGGCCCACAACAAACTCCTACAAATTGTGGCGGTTGTCAGGTGGCGGCCAACACCTAAGTGTCTGACAAGGCACGACCATGTTTAGACTGATGATTGACCAAGCTTACATAACGCCTCCTCTTTGTGCTGAAGAGAGAGAGGGGAGCTCCCACTTTGTGAGTACTGAGACTCTTGTCTCACCTAGGAACATAACCTTATTGATTTTCCCTCAGATACCAGGTTATTAGGGGAAAAATATTTTGTAGACCACAACTAAAACGCTGTTTTATGATGACCATGATAGGGCACTGGACTTTGTCTCGGTGGTGGGGTGTCTTACTGGACTTTGTCGGGGAGGTGGGGTGTCTTACTGGACTTTGTCTCGGAGGTGAGCTGTCTGCGAAGGTTTGATTTGTGATAGGGCCAGGCAACTGTGAACATATAACATTTACAACATATTTTTTTTAATTAATACATTTGTACTATTTTACCATCTTAACTCTGAATAGACCTTTTTCTTTAATGACTTAACTGTATAAGAATTTTGCTTTGATACGAAGTGAGAATTCTATACTCTTAAGCGAGCAATTCTTGTATATATATATATTTCTTCTATTTCGAAAACGGCTCTAACGATTTTCTTTAAAATTTCAACGTATCTGCATATTATTGAGAAAAAAATTTTCAGCTCATTGGGCACATCGGGAAAACTCGAGTTCGACCGTTATTTCGATATGAAAATGTCTCAATCTTAGAATAATTTATGAATGAAATGGAAAATTTATGAATGAAAGTTTTCCGTGACGTAAACGGGAAAAACTCTGCTTACGTCACTAGGCTTACCCTAGAACACTAAAATATTTCTTTGCAAACATTTAGAGATATGAATGAAGGATTGTGTAAAACTAAAAGCAGACCATTAATTTTGGTTAGAATAATTTATGAATGAAAGTTTTCCATGACGTAAACGGAAAAAACGCTGCTTACGTCACTAGGCTTACCCTAGAACACTAAAATATTTCTTTCCAAACAAGAACGCGTTTAGAGATACGAATGAAGGGATGTGTAAAACTAAAAGCAGACCACGGGCTGTAGCACCACTGGGATGGATGGATGGCAAAAGCCGGCATGAACTTCTTATTGTCCGACAGTCAGGCTGGGCAGGACATTTAATTAACCGAGCAAGGCTCGGCCACCTGATATTAACCCTTATGTGATTAAGGGCACGACATGGCCTAAATTGTGCCGTTGTGCCATGACAAAAAAAAATACAAATACTAAGAATACAAGCAAGCACGAATACGCATAATTATGTATTCAGGGGCGTAGCTAGGGATTAAGGGGCCGGGGGAGGATAGACCTCTTTGGGGGCCCCTTGTATTTTCACATTTGACATAATGGCATGACATAATTTACGCAAAAATATATAAGCCCAAGATGAAATTGGTTTAGTATTAACGAAAAAAAAAAGTCGTTAAGACTCTTTTTAATGAATATTACCGTTTTTTATGAGCTAAATAATGCACTTGTAACAAATCTCAATTCATATCGCTTCACGTCGTGCAGCAAAGGCATCTATAACATCATCTACATTGATAATTTCTAGTATTTGTGACTTCACTGGCATTAAAGCCATGATAAGCCTTTCTTGCGTCATTGTGCTCCTGAGATAGTTTTTGATGAACGTGAGCTTTAAGAATGACGCAATGGAGGTGGTCTAAGTTAGTGGTATTCGGAGGAGGTTGCAAGGTTTGAGTACACGTTATTATCATATAAAGCCTGTTTCCGCAATATTTCAGCTGTGGATTGTATTACTGGTTTGTTGATAAAAATTTATCGTACATCAATTACATCATTGAACAAGCGATTTGCCATTTATTTCATCATACAAACAGGAAAAAGGAACATAAGCTTGTCATCATCCAACAGGTGTCTTGGTTCAAGAAGAAACCCAAAGGTATCCATTTTTTCCAGCCTTTGTAATCTGTCCTTCATCCCCACATGAAATCTGTCCAGCATTTCTGTCGCAACAAGTTTGAATTGCAGTTCTATTGACAGTCCTACATTAGAACTCAACTTCCCATAAAGCCTTTTCTTTTTTCTGGTTGTTTATAATTACAGGGAATCCATAGTATTCACTACCTTTTTTTGCTTTTTCGTTGGATTGGGTGATCAGCTTCGTCCGTTTCACATCATTCTGCAGAAAGCATGAATGGGTTTTAATTTTTTTATTGTTTATGTTTTGTGCGAAAACAAAATAACTCATTTCATTTCATAATAGGAAGGATCTATATATTGCTATGCTCGAGTATACAAATACTCCGATTAGAATCACAACTGCTGATGAGCTGAAGACTCAGGGACAACAATGGCTACGCAATGTTCTATTTTTTTGTAACAAAAATAACGAAGGCCCACAGCGTTAAGGCGGACATACTGTCTTGTATTGTTACAGCGTTAGAGACGGATTAGTCGGTTAGCTTGATGTGGTACGGTATATATAGTTTATCCTTACGGCTCTGGGCTCCACACATGGCACTCACCCAGGGTCCCGCGCACTGCTAAGGACGCCCTTGTTCGTGGCAACAAAGAGAGTAATATTCTTAGTTTTTTCTGCAAGCAAACGTTTGATTTCTTTTGAAAAGAAAATAGTTCGGCAACAAATCTATTAAAGATTTGCATTTTAAAATGTAAAAATAACTTCAACTTTTCACTGTGGGAAAAATATTTTAAAAAATGTCAACAAAGTCAACGTACTGAAAGACTTATATCTATATTTAGTCTTTGTTATCAATTTAATCCATAAATTTTGAAAAAAAAAGACACTTGTTGACTCTATTTGACAATCAAATATATTAATTTATGTATTTTCAAACAAATTTCGGACACCCGTTAGGGGGACCCCTTAAGTGGGGGCCAGGATGGATTTTCAAAAGCTCCCCCTCCCTCCCCCTCTTAGCTACGCCACTGCATTATGTATGCATTATATTTTTAGTTCAAAAAATAATGGGCACAATGCTGATGTTTTCGTCATTAGAATAAAACATGTTGGCTACAACGAAATGCTCTAAATCAGGAGTGGGCAAACAAGAGATTAAAATGCTTCCGATGATTAACATAAGGTTTGTCTTCAACTCTTCATTGTGGATATTAGGAAAAAATCACAGTCAATGTTCATCAAGGAACCTAACAATTTCTTCCTTTAAATTCCATATGGACCTTATGATTAGCCAGTAAATACAACTATGTTACCAAACATAAGAATGTTTCAATTCCAAATTTTAACATACTTTTTGGAACTGCCAGTCGGGACCGGCCTTGGATAATCGGAGGCCATGGGCGAGGTGATTTGGTAGCCCCCGAATAAAATAAGAATATACAACAAAAAAAGGAAAAAATAAAATTGTGCGATTTATTAAAGACCTAATGTACTTCGAACAATAACGTTGAGTACAAGTTTAGATATTCCTCTTTTGTAATATCAAATGGTGGCTCTTGTGCGAGCCAATTTATCAAGTACGGATCCTTAGCAGCAGTATATTTTGACTATGCCTAGGGACGGCCCCTGAGCATAAAATCATCTTCCTGAATCTCCACCCACAGTAATGTGAATTTAATGTAGCTATGGGTAAACTTTCCAGTTACAAGTTTATGATTTGGATATTTTCTTTATTTTAAATAAAAACAAGATTACAAAGAGAGTTTCTGTGATACACAAACTCAGAGGCGGCCCCCGTAGGAGTCGGATCCCAAGCAGATCCGCTTTGATCTCTCAACGGGGGAAGCCTCTGAGTTTGTGTATCACACAAACTCTCTTTGTCGCTGCTAAAAGTTCATTAAAAAAAAAATTATACCAAAGATAAACGACAGAAATATACATCTTCCGTGCTTTGATATCTCAACGGGGGCCGCCTCTGAGTTTGTGTATCACACAAACTCTCTTTGTCGCTGCTAAAAGTTCATTTTAAAAAAATTATATCAAAGATAAACGACAGAAATATACATCTTCCGTGATTTGACCTCTTTACTTTGCCTATTTTTGGATTAGTTCCTTAGATAGTAAAGACTCTAACCTTGGAACTAATATAAACGTGAGCTATTTTTGTATTTGTAACATTATTAATTGTCTTAAACTAGGTTTCATTTATATTGCATACTAATTAGGTTTTTTCTCTTTAAATACTGCTTACATAAAATATTTTTAAAAATTAGATTTTGAGCTTTTAGAAAAAAAAAGTAGCCGTTGCATCAGAACTTTGAATGATCTATATAATCTATATCATTTTCTCTTCTACTTTCTGAGCACTAAACGGGACGGACGGACAGACAGACAAACAGACAGACAGACAGACGGACAGACAGGCCACACAAAACTAATAGCGTCTTTTCCCCTTTTGGGGGCCGCTAAAAATATATCAAAAATGAACGACAGAAATATACATCTTCCGTGCTTTGATCTCTCAACGGGGGCCGCCTCTGAGTTTGTGTATAACACAAACTCTCTTTGTCGCTGCTAAAAGTTCATTTAAAAAAAAGTATATCAAAGATAAACGACAGAAATATACATCTTCCGTGCTTGATCTCTCAACGTTAGCCTTGTAAAGCCGATGTTGAAGGCAACTGCCACACCTCTTTTATGAGTTGATTACTTTACGAGTAAATACTGGTATGTTACTCGTACGGGAGCTTAAAGGGAAAAAGTTGTCTGACCCAAAATATGACCTCGAATACAAAAGCGTCAACAAACGGATTAGTAAGGGTATGAAAGAAGCGAAGGAAAAGTGGATAGAGAACAAATGCAAAGAAATTTATCTGGGACTTAACAGGAATGACAGTAAAAAAGCGTACCAACTAGTGAAGGACCTCACTACCTCAAAGCATGGAAGAACCAACACAATACAAGACAAAAACAATAGGTGCCTAACTGAGGAAAAAGATGTGTTTAAAAGATGGACGGAATACTGTTCAGAACTGTATAACTTCGAAATCTCAGGAGATACAGAGATACTAAATGTCCCGGCAGTTTCCAACATGGACGACTATCCGATTCTTCGCTCGGAATTAGCAGCAGCAGTAAAAGCCCTGAAAAAAGGAAAATCGGAGTTGACAACATTCCTGGTGAACTTCTACAAGCGGGAGGAGAAACCATGATAAACGCACTTTATACAATTTGCAACAAGATCTGGCAATCAGGAGAATGGCCCAAACCCTGGACCCAGTCACTCATCATCACTCTTCCAAAGAAAGGCAATTTACAACTGTCAAAACTATCGCACCATCAGCCTCATAAGCCATCCCAGCAAAGTGCTGTTAAAAATTATATTAAATCGACTAAATCCGATAGCAGACAAAATCATATCTGAAGAACAGGCGGGTTTTAGACATGGTCGCAGCACAACAGAGCAAATCCTAAACCTCAGAATACTCTGTGAAAAATATCTCCAACACCAAGAGAATCTTTTCCATGTCTTTATTGATTTCAAGAAAGCTTTTGATCGAGTATGGCACTGGGCACTCTGGGCGACAATGGAAAAATATAACATTAACACAAACATAACCAAAGTTATCCAGAACCTATACAAGGATGCCACTCTGTTTGGCATATTCTTCTCCTGTCTACTGCATTACGCATACAACGACATAAACGATGGTGTGTTTCTCCATACAAGATCCTCTGGAAAGCTATTCAATGTTTCAAGGCTGCGGGCTAAAACCAAGGTCAGGAGGTTACTCATCAGGGAACTCCTGTATGCTGATGATGCAGCTATTGTGGCTGATTCTGATACCCAGCTACAGTTCCTAGTTGACAAACTATCTGCTGCTTGCCAGAAGTTCGGCTTAAACATCAGTCAGGGCAAGACTAAGGTACTTGTACAAAACACTAATGCTGCACCTCAAATAAACATTAATGGCCAACCACTGGAGATCGTAGACAACTTTTGTTACCTTGGCTCCATCATATCCAACAACACTCTACTGGATAACGACATTAACAACAGGATAGCCAAGGCAATGGCCACCATGTCACGGTTGCAGAAAAGAGTCTGGGACAACATATTGCTGACTAACAGCACTAAAGCTCTAGTTTACCGGACCTGTGTATTGAGCACCTTGCTATACGGAAGTGAAACGTGGTCAACATACTCATGGCAGGAAAAAAAGCTGAATGTCTTCCACCTCCGATGCCTAAGGCGGATCTTTAAAATAAGGTGGCAAGATAAGATAACCAACGAGGAAGTGTTACAAAGACCAGGTTGCCAGGACATCCGCTCTGTTATCAGCAGTAGACGCCTTGGCTGGCTTGGCCACGTTCGTAGAATGCCAGTAGGTCGACTCCCACAGGATATTCTGTATGGTGATCTAATAGAAGGCAGAAGAGCAGCTGGTCGTCCACTCTTACGTTATACAGATGTATGCAAACGGGACATGAAGCTCTTTAAGATCGACACCAGCAACTGGGAAGAGGTGGCACAAGATAGATCCACTTGGAGAGAGAGCATAAAGAAGGGGTCTTTGATTGCAGATGCCATACACAACAGAAGCAGAAAGAAGGGTGAAAGTGCAACGGCGCCTGGTGACTACATATGCCCAACCTGCGATCGCAGCTGTGTATCAAGGATCGGCCTCTTTAGTCACACAAGAGCTTGCAAGGGGAAAAGATCGTCTCTAGAGACGTAAAATGCCACAGCTATACAAGGATGCCACCAGTGCGGTGTACTTCAACAACAATATTTGGGAATGGTTCAAAACCACAGTTGGAGTAAGACAGGGCTGCCTCCTTTCACCAACACTCTTCAATATCTTCCTTGAAAGAATAATGGAAGATGCTCTCGAAGGATTTGAAGGTACTGTAAGCATTGGAGGAAGAAAAGTTACAAACTTGCGCTTCGCAGATGACATTGATGGCCTAGCAGGGACGAACTAGCCGACCTAGTGATGCGCATTGACAAGACTTCAGCAGCTTATGGCATGCAAATTAATGCAGAAAAAACCCAAATTATGACCAATAGTCAACAGGGCTTTACAAAGGCCATCAGTATTGGAGGGGAAAAGCTAACTAGCGTTAACAGCTTTAAATACCTCGGAGCTATTGTCTCGGATGAGGGAACAAAGCCCGAACTAATGGTTCGAATAGCACAGTCCACAGCGGCCCTTTCTAAACTCTAGTTGATATGGAAAGACAAAGGCTTATCCCTCGGCACCAAAATCAGACTGATGCGCTCCCTGGTAATGGCCACATTTCTATATGCTTGTGAGTCTTGGACACTGACTGCAGAGCTAGAGAGGAGGATCCTAGCAATGGAAATGAGATGATACAGAAGGATCCTAGGCATCACATTTAAAGACCGCATCACAAATCAAGAGATTAGAGACAGGGTTACTGCAGCGATCGGACCCCATGATGACCTGCTAAATACTGTGAAGAAACGAAAGCTCAAAATGTATGGCCATGTAACAAGATCTTCGGGACTCGCAAAGACCATCCTCCAGGGAACAGTACCAGGAAAAAGAAGAAGAGGCAGACAGAAAAAGCGGTGGGAAGACAACATCAAAGAATGGACAGGCCTACCATTGAAAGAGGTTTTAAACAGGGCAAAGGATAGAGAGGAATGGAGAAAGATTCTTGCCTGGCGCCCCAACGGTCCACCAGACTAAGGGATAGGTAACAGGTAACAGGTAACTCGTATGATGGAACAAAAAAAAATGTGAAAACCTGTGCAGTATATTAGATTATTAATTGTCTTAAAGTAGGTTTCATTTATATTGCATACTAATTAGGTTTTTTCTCTTTAAATACTGTTTGCATAAAATATTTTTAAAAATTAGATTTTGAGCTTTTAGAAAAAAAAAAGTAGCCGTTGCATCAGAACTTTGAATGCTCTATATTATCGTGATGTCAGATTTTCATTTTCTCTTCTACTTTCTGAGCACTAAACGGGACGGACGGACGGACAGACAGACAGACAGACGGACAGACAGGCCACACAAAACTAATAGCGTCTTTTCCCCTTTCGGGGGCCGCTAAAAAAGTGTTCTTTCTCAGTCAAAGCTCCATCAGTTGTTACCCTTGCCATCTTGTACAAGCCAACCCTACTCTTTCAACACAGTTCTCCATACCATTGAATAAAAACTGGCCAGGACTTATGTCTTTTACTGAAATTATATAGTATTGTTTTTGAGTATAATCTTCGTTTTGTTTTCAAAACTCTTTAGAAAGACATTTGGATACAATGTTTCTTTAGCCTCTACATTACAAATGATAAGAGTTGAGTTTCAATAACATCTCTAGATATTTACAATGATATATTTAGGTTTTCGCGGGCCGCGTAAATCACTTCGGCGGGCCAAATGTGGCCCGAGGTCCGTAATTTGTCCACCCCTGCTCTAAATGATATTTCTTGTTTTCATATAAGATAAAAAAAACACCCCAACAAAAAAAAAATATGTATCAAATACTTACAATGAATCTAGCAAAATGTTCGTCCGCATTTCTATATTGCATTATTAGAAAAAATTTCCCAGCTTTTTCATCAAGCTTTAAGATTGTAAGAGTAGAAGTGCATTCAAGATTTCTGGGAGCATTTTCAAAATATATTGTTCTACAACTAAATGTAACTGAGTCTCCTTCACAGACAACTGATTTGGAGAAGAAAGCATCCCTTGAGTTTTGAGCTTTAAAAATGTATAGTATGTAATAAGTAATTATAAGATGTCAAGTTTCAAGTCACGTATAAAATAAAACTTCTGTATTTCTATTACTGACTATTGCCTACAACTAAGATGACTTAAGTAAGTTTCCATAGGTTTCCGAAATTGTATCTACTTTCAACAAGAGGATAGGAAATGCATTAACTGTTTTTAGAGTTTGACTGACAGCTTAAAATGTATTAAAATTATTTAATTTTGTTTAATTTAAAATAATGTCTTCAGCATTACACTGTTGTTTAAGTGATTAATTATTGGTTTTGCAGTACGAATCGAAAATAGTTTAACAATCTTAACCACAATCTACGAAATCACATAGTATGTTCAATACAAACCCAACGTTGACATCTGGCACCTCCAATAAAAGCTGCAATAAAAATCATATTATCGTATCATCCAGTATCTTTGATCCACAATGTTCTTTAAGTTGGAATTAGCCATCTTATGTCAGATATGATTGGTAAATCGTGATCTTATATTCGCTAACTCAATACAAAGTCTAGATCGAAAATTGAATACGCTTTTTTTTGTCCTGAACAGAACCTGTACCTCCAAAGTACTGATGAAATCGATCCCAATAGACGACTTTCAGTTTAGATCGTGGACTTTTATGTATCATATAAACTACGGCGTTGATCCTATTTAAGACGCGGTATGGACCTACTTAGTCTCTTTGTAGCTTTGGAGATCTGCCTTTCCCCCTTCGAGGGTTGTACAACCATACCAGATCGCCCTCTTGAAAGCGTAGAAATGTGCCCATTTGTCATATTGTTTCTTTATCGAGTCGCTATTAATCTTGATATTTTTGCGGGTAGATTATGAACACCCTCCGTTCTTTTTCGAAAATCGAATATATACTCGAATCCTAGACTGGTGTCTCTTCCGGAATACCAAATAATAGATCACATGGTACTCTAATTTCACGGCCAAACACTATCTTTGCTGGAATATATCCTGTGCTGGCGTGAAGGGATCCTCTGTATGAATAAGAATAACGGAATATAAATATCCCAGTAGTCTTATCGTTCATCGACAACAGTTGAAAGTGCGGCTAATGGGTTTGGTTGAATCGCTCCACCATTCCATCTGATTGGGTGTGAATAAAGGTAGTCCGAGTCTTTATCGGGATCAGTGCTAGCTCCGTCCCCTAACACAATTGGCCCAATATATTTTACACTCCTCCTATAAACAAAAAGCACTTTTTGGGTTAAGTTTCATCCCAGCGCCTATCATCATTTCAATCACTTCCTTCAGATTTTTCAAGATGCTCTTTAAACATCTTACCTAAGACGATAATGTCATCCAGACAGACAAGGCAGATGTTCCATTTAAGTCCATGTAAGACACGCCCCATTAATAGCTCATAGTGTGGTCGGAGTTTTGCAGAGCCCAAAAAGCATTAAAGTAAATTGCCAGAGACCAATGCTTGCGGAAAACGTCGTTTTCTTTATATTCGAGATAAATTCAAACGGGCCAATAACCGTTTTGTAGATCGATAATTGAAAATATATGTGCTCCTGTAAACGTGTTAAATGTGTTGTCACTTCTAGGAAAAGGATAACTGTCCTTATGGGTGAACTCGTTCAACGATCCTTAGTCTACACAAAATCGCATTGAACCGTCTTTTGTTTTCACTAAGACTATAAGTGAGCACCAAGGACTATTTAAAGGATCAATGACTCCCCTGTTGTCTCATGTTTTCTATCATGTCCATGGCTGCTTGTTGTTTTGCCATCGGAAGACGGTGTGGTGGATGTTGTATTGGTCTGGTCTTTCCTGAGTGGGTACGAAGTTGAACTATATTCATCCGCCCACAATCCGTCTCATTAGTGGGCCAAAATATCACTAAACTCACAAATCAGTTTTTCAGCACCAGCATACTGTTCATCTGACAAATTTGTCTTAATCATCCCCAGGATCTTTGTAATATGCGGGTGGGCTTATTTAGTGCTGTCCCTGGTGATGTTATCATCGCTGCAATTTTATATCAGTTCAAACGTATAGCAAACAGCTATGATGCAGTCTTTTCTTACTTTTTTTTCACCCAAGGAAAGGTAAATAACTCTATAACAGGTACTTTCTGATCTCTATCGATCATGACCAACGTCTTACCTTTCGTCCATTAAATCACAGCCAATACTGTATTATTGGCAAAACGTAAAAACACAGTACAGCCGTATATATTAATTCTAGCACTGACCTCTCCGCCACGTCCAAAACTTGCAGTTGGTTTAACTTTTCAGGGCTGACTTCCCACGCTGGGACCATCGTGTGGCACTCGATGGTAGATAGAACAAAAGTACAGTCTCTTACTAGCAAGGTGTCTTGATTGTACTTGACAGTACTCCCCAACGAACCGCGCCTTACAAAACCACACCGCTCAACCAAGTCGTCTGTAGTGAACCAGACTAAAGTAAACTGCAACACTTCCTCGTTTTTTAATTGGACCCTTGATGGCCTTCCAAAAACCAATAAGAACGTTGCTTGACCCTTCTGGTTAATCAAGACCTCTTGTCATGCTATAGTACTTTTCACAATAAAGATCCTTCCAGAACCGTCATGGTGACGCTCGTATCGTCTGACCGTCACAACTCGTCACGGTTGACCACTTATCTAGCATTAACCTTGGGCGATTTTGCGTCAGCTAAACACACACTCACGCCTCTACCCCCATCTGTTTTACCAGCATGTTAATAACAATATTTTTTTCAAATTAAAAAAAGAAAAAAAACACGGCAAACTATCTTAAAAGGCAGGTGTCACCACCTCAAAGTTGGTTCCATTGGGTGGACACCCCAGTTAACATATTATGAACTTAATTCACTACCATGTTGTGAGAATGTGAACACTTTTAATCAGATGTGAACAGTCAGTTGAGAGAGAAACTTTGATAGAGTCACTAGTATGTAGTTGTTACAAGAAGTTGATTTGATAAAGTTGTTTAAGATTTTGTAATGGACTGAAGTTATTTACTATGAGTTATTTGTGAATCATTCGTTTATGGATATTTGAATCATTCTGAAGTTGTGTATCATTTTCTACAAGTGGTGTATATATTTGTACTTATTAAAGTATTATTTGTGTCTGCTATAAGACGAGTTATTTCCTCATTTTACAAGTGAAGTTAGTACGTATAGATTATATAGAGTATTGATCCTGACGAGTCTACTATTAACAAGTTAATGAATGAACCCGCATGTCACCTCCACGCCTACAGTGAACGCAGTGCTACAGTAATATTCAACATATATAAAACCCGTGGTGACAGCAGGTATATATTCAACTTATATTTGCGAGAGGCTTTATACTTAAGTTATTTTTTTTTT
>JADKLZ010081101.1:6141637-6155101 GCA_021533235.1 Biomphalaria straminea
CCCCTTCCCCTTTCATCTCTCTATCCAAGCGGCTCGTAATGATATCACCGTGACAAGGTGCGTCTTATAATTTAACGCTACTTATAGTCTCCCTTGACGAAATACAATTTCTACCATTTCAATTAATACCATGTATTAGCTCCCTTGGATAACTGTGAAACTAAGTTATAGTTTCTTTACATCATTATTACTTTACAATGTGTTATTGCCCTTGTGGGACTTCACTATTGTTGTCATTATTGTCTCCCCTGATGAGATGTAATATTTATTGGATTAACTCCCCTTATTATTATGAAACTAGATTATGGTTTCTATTTAATCATTCTGAAGATGTTCTTCACGAAAAGGCGTCTACCTCCCAGTGTCATCATTGTGGCTAAGTCGATCTACGAATCTCGTTGCAGCTTTTATTGCAGGCTACTTCTAATAGAAGCCCTAACTTTGTAACGCTGATACCAGTCTGCTGACACCAGACCTGAAGATACCAGCCTTACCAACTACTCACAAGAGTCCGACCAACAACCGCATGCCAGTAGATCCGCCCCTGCAGCTACGTATAGTTGGACTGTCCCGTGCGCTAGGACCGATCAAGCCAGCCCACCCACAGACAACTCAGCATCAGTCACGCCGGTCTCGCCAGAGCAGCATAGGACTCAAAGCTAAGCAACAAAGCCCAATGACATTCAGACCTCTTGTTTCTCATTTCTTATGATGATAGTCCCATTTATGTAAATAATTAGGCCCCGCCCTAACACTGTACAGCTTTTTACCTTTTACTTATTTTCATTCTTATTATTAAACTGTACATATGTTTTACATAAAAAGTATTTGTTGCCTGCATTTATAACGCTGTGCCTGTTAGTTTATGTGCAAGTCAAGGTCCTCAAATTATCTAAACCCCCTAGACACCTAAACGGCCACCATCTTTGACCTACTTGTCACAATCTGTAGAGATGTAGATGTACACAAACTAAACTTCTGATTTAGCACTCTTAATATATATCTTATTAATTATAATTATTAATAATTTGGATGTAATTTAGATAAAATCTAGGTAAAATTAAAATAAAAAGCCCAGATAATCATTATAATGAATGCTATATAAAATTTAAAAATAGAAGATTTGTTTTAGTTTATTATAACATTTCAATGTAGATCTATTATAGATATTTTAAACTATCGCAATATTTCTGAATGAACAGTAAAGGTTAAATATTATTTTCAAAAGCCTTCAGGTTTTTTTTATCTAACCGTGACGGACAGACCAAAAAACAGTTAAAACGCACAAAAATATGCTTCTTTCATTCTAATGTTGACAATATTTTTTTTTTTTTTTAAATGTGATTTTTAAAAAAGATTAAGAAATTAGTTTAGAATCATGTCATGGCCGGGCTTTACGCTAGTACACGGAAGTCGCTGCTAAAAGTTCATTTAAAAAAAATTATATCAAAGATAAACGACAGATCTAATTAAATGCCCCAGCGGTCAAAATATACATCTTCCGTGCTTTGATCTCTCAACAGAACTTAGAATGATCTATATTATCGTGATGTCAGATTTTCATTTTCTCTTCTACTTTCTGAGCACTAAACGCGACGGACGGACAGACAGGCAGACAGACAGACAGACAGGCCACACAAAACTAATAGCGTCTTTTCCCCTTTCGGGGGCCGCTAAAAAGACACAACATAAAGAGTTCATTCAGCGACTACTGTGACGGGTCGTGGCGTGTGACGTGAATTTAGCTTGTTTGGTGTCTAGGGGATGATTATTTTTGAAATTATCACACACTGACCCATCAGCAGATAAATCGGGAGCAGACACGCAACATGACAAGCAATTAAAGAGAGATACAAATGATAAAATATAAAGAATATTTATTTACATAAATATTTACATAGAATAATAAAAGGGGGAGGGTTTGTATCTAACTCTAAACAAAGCTATATTTGATCATCACTCTTGCACTTAATGAGAGAATATGTCACTTTGTCCTTGGTACTTAGCTATTTCTGTCTTGATTGGATCGCAGTAGTTGTTATCCTGGATGGTGGTTGGGGTCGCTCTAGCTGGAAGAGGGACGCCGATGATATAGTCCTTGTGGAGTTTCAGTCCAGAGTCCTAATATCTGTAGTGGGCACAGTAGGGCGGGTGGCCGGCCACCGTGGGCACAAATGTACTGCGGGCAGAGCTGATCTGCCGTGGGCAGCGTAGAGGGCAGGATAAGTCCAGTGAATTGGCGAAGCTATGACGTCTCGCACAGAATGGATCTATAGGGATGCGTACCTAATGGGCTGACAGGCGGGCTGTCAAATAGGCAGGCTTGAGCCGATAGCGCCAAGTGGACGATGAGTAGTGACTTTCAGCGCTGAAAAGCACCTATTAGTACGTGATACTCGTTGTATATCCAAGTGAGCAAGCGATACTGATTAGTACCAAATAGGCGAGTGACCCGATAAGTATGCAGTGGCCTAAGTGGGTAGCAAGTGGTACTAAGCGTAAATAGGCAGATGTGTCAATAGACATAGGCAGACACCTGAGGGAGGCACCAAGTATTCCTCTAGGAGTAAGTATAAATGAAATGGTCCAGTCTCGTACACCAGCGTGAGAGAAAGAGAAGTGTCTATTTTGAAATGGTTTAGCTTATAAAAGTCGGAAGTGAGACCGGAAACAGGAAATGTGATAAGATAGGGATTATCTCTCACGTGAAGGACTTTTGAAGAATCTCACATATTGGAGGAAGTCCTGAGGCGTGTGGACACGAGATGAGGGACACACCTTGGAGGGTCAATAGACGTGTGGCCTCGAATAATCTCTTTGATCAAGGAGAGGCGCGGGTATGAATAGAGGAAGGAACAATCCTACCCAGACGGTGTCGACTATCAGTCGGACAGCCGGCGCATAAGATCAAAGTAAACGATTGCGCGTTTATCTCTGCCCCGGTCAAGGGGAGATTAGCGAAGAGGGTGACAGTCATGGACCATGAGGTAGACTTTTGTCTAGCGTAAAGAGGGAATACGTGTGGTTTTGTGAAGAAATAGGGCATAGAAAGGGGGAATGATTAAAATATAATAAATAAATAAAGATTAATAATAATTAATGCTGTGATAAGAGTGAGCGAATCTGTCAGCGAGTTTTTGACTTGTCACAACTACACACATGCATCTTGGTGCTTTTCATGTTTGCTGATCAACGAGTGGCTTAATAGAGTCTGACCGAGTAGGGAACGAACGAGTTGTTGTACTGCTATGTTCTTGTCTTGATAGATAGAAGTTGTCCACTTCGCGACGACTTGACGTAGTTATGATGGAGCGAGTAGCTGTTGTGTTCCAAAATGTTTCCGATTTTTCTTAGACATTTTCTGTTCAAAAAGGTCCTTTAAATATGGTAATTTTGTGCGTGTCATTTTTTATGCCTTCTTCTTTAATAATGTTTTCTAAGCGGATCAACATTTTAGATGAAGCGTTGCCTTGCCAACAAGTTATTCCCTATGCCTATGTTAGCTGATTTTGCATAGTCGCGCCGTAAAAAATTATCCATGATCTTCTTATTTAGATTAAGAGCTATTGAGTTTGTATAGGAAATATAATTGAATAAGCATTACCTTGTCCACTGGCATCCTGCGGCCTCGTTTTGTTGATGTTTTGTATCTGTTCAAGTCGAAGTGACCTTAAAGATTTACTTATAGATACTAACGAATTGTATTCAATAATAACCTTCACTATTGCCATTAAGGTCGATGGTTGGTTATCAGAGGTATTACCCTGAGCCAGACATCTATAATCGCCTGCCATATGGAAGTAAGGGAAAGAGAAAAGGAAACTAAGGAAGGGCTCGTCTGTGTTGCTAATGACTCCTCCACCTGATCCCTCTTCGTTGTAAGTGTAAACCCGACCATCAGCTACATTGATGGAGGCCAGATCTTTAAATGGATAGACGTCTTTATCAATGGAATGAGACAATTTGAGTGAGATCAAATTCTGAAATGGCGATGAACTAGATGCTGGTAGGCTGCAATAGATCAAGAGAGCTTCCGTTTTGCCGAGTTCAATAGCTGATGGTGTAATTGCCAATCGAAGATATTGCTCTGAAGAAAAAAAAAGATACTCAAATAAAATAAAATTATTTTTATTATGATTTATTTAAAAAAAAAATAACACAATATTAGCAATTTTTTTTTAAAACTATATTTATATTTTAATTATTTAATCTTCCAATTGCATAAGGTAGATTAAAGAAAAATTACATTTGTTCTATTATCCTGAACAAGACATGTGTTTTGCTTACTTTATTTTCCTCAATGTTATTTCAGACTATTTCGATTTAGATATTGACTTGTGTTTAAAATTGATTTGACCTTTTAAAGTATAAATAAAAATTGCCCGTGTCCAAGTGTTGGAGACATTAACCGTGACGTTGTCTCTGCTTCTATTTACAGCTCACGTTCAGCACATTCGTCTGATAGTTCTACCTTAAAGAATCCATATCTTATATAAAGCCGTGTCTTTGATATGCAGTTTCAAAAGGTACATGGTATTTTACTTTTTTAGCTACACAGACCTTGCAATGACCTACATATTTTGCCACTAGGCAACCCAGACAAAACCATAACTTTGCGACGTTTTTTTTCGGTGCTTTTATTTCATTTTTCTTATGTTTCGAGAAAGTTTATATCCTAGCCCAAACATCCCGCGCGAAGGTGTAGAACCAGGAAACATCGAGATGACAGACCAGAGTGTATATCGTAAGACAAAGCAGCCAAATAGGTAAAGTTTCCCTTTCAGACCTTGCCATCTATGGGGCAGATGATGTAAAGGTCATTTTCTTTGGCCCTCGGGGAACGCAGGTGTCATGTGATCAGCACAGCGACCAACCATCTTTACTTTTCTCCAGCTAATGTCGGGTACCCATTAGAGCTGGGTGGACTCAGAGGTGTCCAAAGATCCCAAAATTGAAAATGTCACCAGGATTTAAACCCGGAACCCCCAGTTTGGAAGCCAAGAGCTCTACCTCTCAGCCACCATACCTCCAAGCAGCCAAATCAGTGGCGTAGCTAGAGTGGGGAGAGGAGTAGGGAGATTTTGTAAATCCCCCCGGGCAGCCTTTTGAGAGGGCCCCCAAACGAATGTTTTTACATTAATCATTTGATATTACGCAAAACGCAGGGAACCCCCAAAGAATTAAATCCCCCAGGCTCCCAAATGAAAGAAAACTCCTAGCTACGCCCATGAGCCAAATAGTAATCATATAAATTCTTGGAAGGGACACTCCCCGGAGTCGGCACTAACATCTGTAGGCTCGCCGCGGGATTCAAGCTGATACTTTTTTTGTCAATTAGTTGCTCGACCAGGTTGGACTGAAGTCAGAAATACAGGTTAATAAATTACACTTAGCTTAATCTGCATCTGTAGCTGACTTTTAACCATGGTGTCTTATGGCCAAACAACGACCAGACTTTGTTAATTTTTTTTCCTAATGTCAGAAAATCATTAGAGCTGGTGGACTCCTCTTAAAGAAAAAAACAATTCGTAACCTGGATTTGAACTCATGCTCTCTCGTTTCGTTCGCCAAGCCCAGACTTATTTTGTCTTACCTTTAATAGCTTTAGAAGGGTTTTTGCCAGGATTCGGTTTATTGGGCTGACTTGTTATTGCCGTGTTTAATAAATGTGTTGATGTTTCTGTGTCTTGAGTCGCCTTCGTATTCGGCGGTGGTGATGAATAAGTGTCTATGGTCGTAGTAGTTGTTGGTTGTTTCGTTGTTACAGGAGATGTGGCGTTTATAGTTGTCGTTTGTGTGGCTGTTGATGTACTCATCGTGGTTGTTTCCGATGTAGACGTAGCGGTTGCTGTGGTAGCAGCCTTAGTTGGGAAATCTGCAAATTTAAGAATAAGAAGATTGTGTATCGCTGGTCGTATAGTTACAACAGTGACACAATAATTTTATTTCCAATATAAAAATAACTATTCACATCGGAATGGTTACGTTATTTTGAATATTTTTGCATTTATTTTGAAAATTATAGTGTAAGCATAGACATAAATAAATATAGACTGGCCAATAAGAGAGTTTATGACAAAAATTGTGAATTGCAATTGTGTGTACTCATAGACATATATATATAGACTGGAAACAGGATCTTATTTTCATTTAGGAAGAGTCAAATATGTTTTATGTCCACATCTACGTTAGAAAAAAATGATGGCAAATGAGCTATAAATTCTATGACGTAAATTTCAGTCTATATATAACTATGATCTTTAGTTTTGAAAAGTACAAAACTTCATTATTCCTAATATTAGCCTTTATAGGCTACGCATGCACCTATGCGCACCATATCAACAATTTCATATTGAAAGACATAGGAAAATATATATAACTAAATCTATGCTTGCCCAAATTTTTCCAATAATAATTTGTTCTTCATCGGCCAGTCTATATATATATGTCTATGTGTGTACTTTATTTTATGTCTATAAATTTTTGTTTAATCTCTAAGACTGAAGATCATGCAATTATAAAATTTTTCATAATTCGGAAATCCGAATTCATTAGATATACATGTTTTCAAGTTACATGAAGTTACTTCCTTTTTTTCAGTTCATATTTATTAATGTCTATGAGTGTAAGTATGCAAGCCTACTTTAATAAACAGTAAATATGTTTTCCTAAAGACACCTCACAATGAACGTACATATCTGCTATAACATGTAGTGTTTATACAATCCATTGTGAGCTCACAATGAGAATGACCTCCAGAATGCGGTAAACGAATTTGCCTACGCTGCCGCCTCTTTCGGTCTATCTATAACCTCGGGAAAACAGAAGTCATGTTCCAGAAGTCACCCAATGAAACATACTCAGCCCCAAGGATCACAGTAAACGGGCATCCCCTTAACGTGGTAGACAACTTCACAAATCTTGGTAGCATAGTGTCAAATGACGCCTCACTTTCAAGGGAGGTTGATAACCGTCTGGCCAGGGCCAGCAGTGCTTTTGGACGCCTTCAGGCGAGAGTTTGGAAGAACAAATCGCTCCGCCTACCTACAAAAATAAATGTCTACCAGGCGGTGGTTCTCTCAACCCTTCTATATGGCTCTGAGACATGGACACTATATAGAAAACAGCTAAGACTCCTTGAGCGCTTTCACCAAATGTGCTTGCGCTCCATTATGGACATACGATGGCAAGACCGCACCACAAACAGCGATGTCCTTGCGAACGCCGGTATAGACAGTATAGAGGGACTTCTTATGATCCGACAGCTACGCTGGGCAGGGCACGTATCCCGTATGGGAGACGAACGTATGCCAAAGGCAGTCTTTTTTGGTGAGCTAAAAGGTGGTCGACGTAACAGAGGCGCCCCACGGAAACGCTTCAAAGACCAACCTAATCGTCAACTTTCCTTGGCTGACATAGAGGAGAGCACCTGGCTGCATGCGGCGTCGGAACGAGACAGCTGGAGGTCACTCACAAAGGCCGCAGGATACACATTTGAGACCAAAAGAAAATCTGCCGCCGAGGACAAACGCAGACGACGAAAAGAAAATCTAAACCGACCACCTGCGGACAATGGTTTTGCTTGCCCTGGATGTGGCAAAATATGTAGGTCACAGCTGGGACTGCACAGCCACGGGAAACACTGTATTCCTCACTGATCTTCGGACTCGAAGACAAGCCTATTATTATTATTATTATTATTATTATACAATCCACTATTAGCTCACAGATAGATTCATTTGTTTCGCCGTTCAAAAGTTGCTTTTACAATCTCACCAACAAACTTATCATATAAGCCCGCTCCCACCTTTTCTTTTATTTTGATTGGGATCAGCGGAGATTTTTATTATTATTTTTTGTTGTTAGAAACAAACATGTATTAATTCTTTGGCACTGCCAGGGTCGAGTTTCGCTAAAGAAAAAATACTATTCAATGAATTCCCTTTATCAGTGTCAACTGAGGAATTTTATGGTGATGCGGGAGGTCTGCAGCATTATCATCCTCTGACAGGCAACATCGAGAATTTATTATTATTACCCAGATATGCAGATTATTATTATTATTATGTTAGAAAAGAACGAGTATTCTTTCTCTGGCAGAGTCAGGGTTGAGTTTCTTTAAAGGGAGACAAAATTCATCGTATTCCCTTTATCAGTTTCCACTGAGGAATTTTCTGGTGATGTTGCAGGTCTGCAGCAGTACCGCCCTCTGACAGGCAACGAGAATGTTCCTAGGAATGCCGCCCAGACCCTTGAAGGTATCTGTGAGGTCAGTTGTTATTATCCTATCGGTTGATATGACAATGGGGTATATTGTTATTTTAGATAGCTTCCATAAACGCTTAATCTCCAAGCCTAGGTTCCCATACTTTCGCTGTTTTTCCAACTCAGTTTCTCATAAGTTATGAGATAGTGGTACGGCAATGTCAATAATGATAGCTACTTTTTCTTTTTTATCTATAAGCAGCAGATCAGGACGACTAAAATCTACCGTTTTGTTGGTCAGAATAGGGCCATACGCTTATCCCCAGTACAGCAGGTGATCAGTAGACTCTGACAGGCAACGAGAATGTTCCTAGGAATCCCTAGAGCCTTGAAGGTATCTGTGAGGTCAGTTGTTATTATCCCCTCGGTTTATATGACAATGGGGTATATTGTTACTTTAGATAACTTCCATAAACGATTAAACTCCAAGCCTAGGTTATTATTATTATTATTATCATTATTATTATTATTATGTTAGAAAAGAACGAGTGTTTTAGCTGTTCTTGTTTTTGATAGGTATTTTTAGAATTTTAGAAATACTCTAATGTGTCTTCCAGGGACCAAATGTGCCCCTAACTCTAGAATCCGCGAGATAAAGGAAAGGGTGTAACCAAGGATAATGTCTTGGACACGGTTATATTTTTTTTATGTTCCGCAGTCCGCTCCCAGTGAAGCAGCAGTGCTGAAATTGTAAGGAAACGGTGACGAATGTTGCATAACTGTCATTATCTCCAAAAGTTTAAGAGGGAATAATCTCTATTTAAATGACTGACCACACTTAAACATGCAGTTATATGTCAACGATCCTGGCTCTTTTAAAAACTTGTCATAATAATAAATGAATACATGTCTACTTATTTTTATTCTTCTGTAGAGTTGCTCTTTATGTGCATCTGCGATTATGTTAGAGGTCCCCATATAAAATTAATATGTACAAAGTCAAGGCTGACAGGGCAAGGCTACTATCAAGCCACAAAACGAAATGTCAAGGCTATCATTAATATAGCTGCGGGCAGGGGCGGCCCTAGCAGTGCGCGGGGCCCTGGGCGAGCATCATGTGCGGGGCCCTTAGCCATAAAGGTAGACTATATATATATATATATATATATATCGTACCTCATCTCGCTAACGGCTAATCCGTCTCTAACGCTGTAACAACAATACAGTATGTCTGCCTCAAAGCTGTGGCCCTTCTTTTGTTACAAAACATAAAACATTACGTAGGTACTGCTGGTTTACTATTGGCCTCTCAAAACTTTATATACTGTAGCCTATTTGAATTGTTCTGCATTAACAGATGCAAATAGAAAAGAAAACACTCGCGTACTACTAATATTATGTCTACTCTCTCATTCTGCAAATTGAAGCCAATAGTATGTTCTATAAGAATAAAGTGTGCTATAGGAGCAACAGTGGTTTATTCACTTTCGCAGACCTAACTTTTGCGGAAGTGCTGTATCACTGGTTTAAAGAAAAATATAATTTATAAAAACAAGGTTACAAAGACTGTTTGAGTGGAAACACAAACTCAAAATCGGCCCCCGAATGGTCCACCCAGACAGGTAAAAAGGCAGGTTTCAATACTTTTAAAAAGAACATCAAAATGAAATTCTATCAAAGACAAATGACAGAGTAGAATGGAGAAAGAAGGTTGACAGAACTTGTGTCGTGCGGTCCAGCAGACCAAAAAATAGGTGAAAGTACATGTGAAGCTCGAGCCTCGACGTCCATTTATCCTACAAGATTATGACACGCTATAATATGAAAAACTACCTATTAATTGTTGTTTTAAATTATATCCAACATATATACATACTAAATAAATTTTTTGCTCTTAAAAAAGTAAACATTTTTTTGTGTGTAAATGTAGTAGTTAGTATAACAGAACTTACTTATCTTAGCATTAAAATTTAAAAAGAAAACAAGATTACAAAGAGAGTTTGTGTGATACACAAACTCAGAGGCGGCCCCCGTCGGAGTCGGATCCCTGTCAGATCCGCCTATTTGCAAGATGTTTCGGATGTTCCTGAAAGTCCCTGGCTCAATTCCTGTTGCTCCCATCCTTAAACTATCGCAATATTTCTGAAAGAACAGTAAAGGTTAAATCATATTTTTCAAAAGCCTTTAGTGTTTTTTTCTAACCGTGACGGACAGACCAATAAACAGAAAAAACGCACAAAAATATGTTAGTGTCATTTTAATGGGGGCATTATTCACTTTTATTTTTAAAAATCTGATTTTTTTTTTAATTTAAGAAATTAGTTTAGAATCATGTCATTTCCGGTCTTTACGCTAGTACACGAAAGCCGCTGCTAAAAGTTCATTTTAAAAAATGTGCGTGATATCTACATGCCAAAAGCATTTCTTATAGTAACATTTCCTCCCTTTCATTTACGTAATTGTTTTAGAATTGGTGTTTTGTTATTAAAAAATCGCTTGCATAATTAATTTTATAAATTAAACGGTTTACGTTTAGAAAACTAAAAATAGCTATTGCACCTAAACTTTTCAAGCCGCATTTAATGGTGAAAAAATATTTTTCGTATCTCTTCTAGTTTTGGTGCTCTGAGTCTGACAGACGGACAGACAGACATAAATTCATTTTAAAAAATGTGCGTTATATCTACATGCCAAGAGCATTTCATATAGTAACATTTCCTCCCTTAGATTTACGTAATTGCTTCACAATTGGTGTTTTATTATTAAAAAATCGCTTGCATAATAATTTTTATAAATTAAACGGTTTGCTTTTAGAAAACTAAAAGTAGCCGTTGCACCTAAACTTTTCAAGCCGCATTTAATGGTGAAAAAATATTTTTCGTATCTCTTCTAGTTTTGGCGCCCTGAGTGTGACAGACGGACAGACGGACATTTTGCACAAACCTAATAGCGGCTTTTTCCCCTTACGGGGGCCGCTAAAAATTGAAAAAAAAAATGAAATCTTTTGCATAAACCTGTTTAAAGCGGGTAACTAGTAATCTCCTATATTAAAGAGCTTCCAGTGAGTGTTACTATTAATAGTGAATAGTTGTAAAACTGATGTATTTTTCTGAAAGAAACTGCTTGCATAAGTGATTTAAAAAGAAAAAAGTAAACGTTGCATCAGAACTTTGAATGGACTAAAATATTATGATGTCGGATTTTCACTATCTTTTCTAGTTTACAAGATCTTAAGTTGAGAATACACTGTATAATTGTTAAGTTATTTTTAGTGCTTTTAAAAAAAATAGGTGCCGGTACTCAGTGATGGATTGCCTTACTTTTAGCTACTAATAAATTAACAATAAAAGCTAAAATACAAGAAAATTAATATTTTTTCCCCACATTTAAAAAACTGAAGTACGCCGTACTGGTGTGACGGTAAAAAAAAGCACTGCTTATATTCATTAAAAAATCAATTGTCAAAAATTTGCATTTATGTTACTACAAATGTAGTGTGACTCTTTCATTTACAATTTTTCATAATGCAAAGAGTAGATCAAACTTTATCATTACGCATTTTCCAAATAAAATCCGATTAGACGTCGTTATTTATATACGAAATATACAATAAGGATTGGTTGCTTCCACTTATGTGTTTTTATTGTGAACTGTTTAATGATGATAGCCTTTTAGACTAGGCTGTCTTTACCGAAACTGAACGGTATTTTGAAATTAACTCTTTCTCTCCGGAATTATTTACCACATTCTGGGGGAATCAACGTTGGTATCGTCAGTTAGGAGATAAGGAGTTAAAAATGTAAGCTAAGAGCTGAAATGGCAATTGGTATAATAAATATACTGGGACAAATATTGAGTAGCAAGTCTTTGTTTATGATCGCTTTTTTAGTTTTCGAAGTTAGTAATAATAAAATCTCCCAGCGCGGGGCCCCCCTCAGGCGCGGGGCCTGGGGCGGTTGCCCCACTTGCCACCCCCTAAGACCGCTACTGGCTGCGGGGGTATGTGAAGGTCACCAGCAATGGTAGCAATAAGTGTTGGTTTAAGGTCTCGAAAAGTGGGTCAAGATCGTCCGAGTTTCTTTGTGTTGGAAAGTAGGTTCAGGTCAGAGAGTAGATTTTAAACATATTAAAAGATATTTAACACTCTTGACATGTATATCTCACACTTAAAAGTACGTACCTGCACACTCTTTGATAAAAACATTGACGCCAAACTCAAAATATGTTTTACTGAGTACTTCCTCCGAGGCTAGCTCACACAGGCTGTGAGAAACGTCGTATCTGGAAAGTCGACATTTTGAGTCTGCTAGACATTTACTCACACACTCCTTTATTCAATAAAAAAATTAAAAGTTATTATACCAAAAATACAGAAAGAATAACAGAATGAAATTCTATAAACGGCAAATGACAAAGAAGAATGGAGAAAACACGTTGACAGATCTTGTGTAGTGCCCAAACAGTCCAGCAGACCAAAGGATAGACGAATTCGACTGATCTAATTGTTTTGTAAGGGTCAATCTCTTATTCAAAGCCTCAAGAAAAAAAAAATTCCGTAATAAAAAAAAATTCAATGAGTTTGGAGTTTTACGTATATGCAAACGCCTTGCAGTACACGCGATAATATGAAAAACTAATCACTCATTGTTTTTTTACATTGTGTTTCATATATGTGCATACTGAATAGATTTTCTCTCTTTAAAAATAAAAGTATTTTTTTTTTGTAAATGTAGAAGTTAGTATCACAAAACGTACTTAACTTTGTAATACAATTTAAAAAAATAAAAATTTTGACAAAAAATCTAAAACCTTTTTGCATAAAATTGTTCAAAATATGGTGTCTATTTGTTACCCTGTTAAAAAGCCTCCAATTTTTTGTTGCTATTAACAGTAAATAGTTGTAAAAATGGTGTATTTTTTTTGAAAAAAAAAAACTGCATATTTCATTTTAAAAATTATGTTTTTCGCTTTCAGAACTTTAAATGCTCTAAAATAGTATGATATCTGATTTTCCCTATCTTTTCTATCTAGTTTACGAGATCTAAAAGGGACGGACGGACGGACAGACAAACCACACACAATTAATAGCGTCTTTTCCCCTTTCGGGGACGCTAAAAAAAAGCATATATTAATCTTAAATGAATTAATTAGTTCCGCAAGGTTGTTAACGCCGGAAGTGGTAATGGTTCTAAGCAGGGCCGGTCTTAGGCCACTGGAGCCTATGCGGTACATTTTATTTTCAGACTTGAATTCGATCTG
>JADKLZ010081101.1:6160389-6178153 GCA_021533235.1 Biomphalaria straminea
TCCGTCGAGCATGGTCGTCCCTGTGAGTTTAGCGTCCGTCGAGCATGCGGTGAAGCAACATGGAGCATAGAGCTTGAATGATTATTTCCGGTGGTGTAGTCTATTAGAGTGCTACACCCAGCTTACCGGTAGGGACATTAAAAGCATACAGAGAAAGGCTGCCTCAAGGAGATACGCCAGGCTAAACACTGCAGAAACGAGGAGAGAATACAACAAACTCACTACGCCAGTGAGAGAGACATCAGAAGAATCGCTGACCAAGTGGCCCATTTCTGTGCGAGCTTAGATCTAGCGCAAGAATCTGACCGATGTGGGGTGCGGAAGGTCGAAGGATATACATACATACAAACCTACATGCATATACCATACATTCTACTTTATATATTAGATATGTACATTGTGAAAACAAACGTTGTTATACCTTTCCATTATAAAAGCATGTCCTTTGTGCCATTATGATTTCGATGCACATAAATAAAACAAGGCAGATTTGGATCATCTTGATATAAAAACCTAGGTTGGACGAAAATATAATATCGAATGTAATAACAATTCAAATAATATTTTTTGCCCAACGTAACGGACAAAAAAAAAGACAAAGAATTATACATTTAAGAATAACTAATATTACTTTATGTATTTATTTATTTTGCTGAAAGTTTACTTATAAATTAACTATCAGCAGACTAAGACAAAGACAAAGACTGCTTTAATGATCCTTTTGGAAAGTTGTTGCGATTACAAGGACTCTTTTCTCATATAAAGACAACACAAACAGAAACATACACATAAATGAAACAGACACAACATACACATATATACAACAGACCTCAATAGTTTGGTTTTTCTACCCAAATGAATATTTTTAACATTAAATATTAAATATTACGCTAAAAGGAGTATCCCTAAAGAAGTCAACACCACCCCACACACACACACACACGGGCAACCGAATGATGGGAAAAAATCCTAGCTACGCCCCTGAATCCATTGGCTCTTCTAGAACTATATTTAGGGGAGACAATCTTGTTTCAGGTCTGAAAATAATTGTGTATTAAGCTTAGTATGTGACCTGCTTCTGTGAATTTATTCTTGAATTCGGATTATGATTTGTATTAAAAAAGTAATGTAAAGTTCCCTTTCAGACCTTACGATCTACAGGGCAGCTGATGTAAAGGTCATTTGTTTCTGCAGACCATGGTAAATGAGAGTGGAGTGTGGTCAGTACAAAGACCAGCCGCTTTTACTTTTCCCAACTAAAGTCAGGCACACATTAGAGCTGAGTGGACTCTGGTTCCCTAAAGTTTCCGAAATTAAAATTCCAAATCTTTACCAGGATTCAAACAACGGGACCCTCGGTTCGGAAGCCAAGTGCTTTACCACTCAACCACCGTGGCCTCGTAATGTGTATTGTTGCTTGATATAGTGGGAAGCGTGGTCGAGAAGCAAAGTGCATTTCAACTTAGCTTGGCTTGGCTACCTAGAAGGGGGCTCGAGGTTCGACACCCGACTCGGGCAGAGTTGTGTTTACTGAGCGCCCAAAGGCAGCACTGGAAAACCAATTCCTAGATACCCCTCGCCCCCACTGGTCCACAAATGAGATTGGACCATTATTCTCTGAGCATGATATAAGCATGAAAGTAGCGCTATATAATTGCTATAATAATATATGTAGTTTGTATCGATAAAATAACCGCTGGAAGATTCAGCTTTTTTTTTATTCTTCTCTTTAGAGAATGTGGTGTCCATTTCAAAACACTTAACTCTATTAAGTACACACCAATCTCAACAAGTCTTTGGGACTAATTTAGTTATAGTTTTATATGTATTGGCTTTGTGAGTCGGTTATTTCATTCTCACACGTTGGCGCCATATTTGAAACGTTCTCATTTTTAAACTACATCTAGTTGTAGTCTTCATATGTTAATACAAGGCTTGAATAAAAAAACAACAACTGAAGTTTGGCCTTTCGGCAGACTGGACTCTATAGCCTTAGTCCGTAGCAGTGGCGTAGCTAGGGTGGAGAAGGAGGGGGGAGAATTTGAAAATCCCCCCGGGCCACCAGTTGAGGGGGACCCTCAAATGAGTGGGGTTTTTTTTAATTAAAAAATAAATATTACGTGAAATGCAGGGGCCCCCAAACAGGTCAAGCCCACTGGGCCACAAACAGTGGAAGATTCGCAGTTACGACCTTGGTTGGCAGTCCGTCTAGGTTACTAGAAGATGGAATTCCGAATTAAAACCTACAGCTCTCTGTTGTTCACGAACGTCTTAGATTTCTGTGAATCTGTTAACGACATTGTGTATAGAGTAATCTGGCCTGCGAAAACCAAGTATCATTTTAAAAATAATCGCCGCAGGCAAAAATTTGCGCGTGGTATAATCTTCTCAATTTTTTTTTTTTTTTTTCTTAACAATAAACCTTGGAAAGTTACTTTTCAGAAGTTACCAAATACAAACAACACACCTCACATACATATACTATATTTCGGCCCTACGGATCGGCAGGATCGACTAGTATGATACAACTCTAGAAACAGTCTCGGCTCCAAGGGTGAACCAAAGAGTAGTATGTATTCTATCTACACATTTGTAACACTACTTCTATTCAAGTGACTACCTATCTATATCTAGCATGCATTATAGCTTCCACATTTGTATTGAGGTTGAATATTTGTAGATAAACTCCTACCATTTCCTTAATTTGGGATGTGTGGCCGAGTGTAATAAACTAACAAGAGGCTTGAGCTCGAATCCCGACTTGATCTGAGTTGTGTTTGCTGCGCGATTTACAGAGTTTGTCCATCGTGGTTCGATGATGACCACTTTGTCATCCAGAGGGCTGAGGGCTTTGCACTGGGGTTTTAAGCTGAGCGACTTATATAGTTTGTCCATCGTGGTTCGATGATGACCACTTTGTCATCCAGAGGGCTAAGGGCTTTGCTCTGGGGTTTTAAGCTGCGCGATTTAATGCAGCATTGAAACCTTCTCCCAGACCCCCCCCCCAACACACACACACTGATCCACTAAAGATATTGGACCATAACGACAGTACATAAGGATGGGAGATTCGCTAAATAAAATAAATGTACACACATGTATACCAATAAACATTCTACGTTAAATATGTTCTTCGTTCAATCAATATTTCAAAACTGCAAGCACCTTTCAGTATGATGTAATATGAATTATGAATAAATATTTTTTAAAAATATTACTTTGTTTTAGAACATTTCTTCCCTTGTACATACATGACATGAACCTAATATGTTTCTTTTTTATATAATCCAGAATAATAACCCATTATCATTATCATTAAACGATATTAGAGCGCTTTCAACAGCCATACCAGTGTCAAAAGTGCTGTCATCAACACACTGTTTATAGCATACAGTAAACATAACATTATTCTTCGTCACCTGTAACATGGTTGTTTATTTATTGAATATTTCCTGAATAAAATCTATTAGATATCTATATCCAAATATCATGATTAGTTCACTCATCACTATTTCTGGGGGGGGCCCCGAAGGAAAAAAAAAACTAAAAATTTAACCTTTTATTACTTACCTTTGATCTAGGACAACTAAGATGATTATATGATCGAAACCGCATCGGTTTAATGTACCAAAATTGTGTATTCCCAATTTCAACCCAACATTTTTTTAAAGCCGACATATTAAAACTGCAAGACCATACTTCTGTTCTTCAGCACTTTTTTTTTAGTGTCCTCTGGTAGTACATCAGACTTCAAATCTGAAGACAGGGGTTCAAGCACCTAATCGTGATATTTTTTTTGTGTCTTCTTTTTTAAATAGCGCTTTTTGCACATTTTTGTTTTAATAATTCGATCTACATTAAAGTTGAAGCCGAATTTATAACGTCGATTCTTATATGATTTTTAACACTCGATAAAACATTTGGTGATGGTGCAGCATCATTGAGTAAGCATCTGAGAGACTTTTAAAGTGCATGAATGCGTATATGTGTCGGGAGCACTTGATACAGCGGATATTTCCAAATCAAGTCAAAGCTTAGTCGCAGACATTACGATGCGCTATTTAAAACAAAAACAAAAATGGCTCCAGAATAGAAAAAAGAGAGAATGAACGAGACATAGAGAGTACCGTTTCAGTTTTAATGATACAATAATTTATGGGCTAAAAAATTTGTCAGAGGAATCTTTAAAATTAAAAAAAAAGTATGGGAATGTCACTGCCATAATAAAGAATATAACAAAATGACGGGCGTAGTCGGTGTGTACTGCTAGTAATGGTGTACAATAAATCTTATTAACATTTAAGATTGTTAAAAATTTCCAATATCAAACATGTAATTTAATGTTTACCACAAACGTTCTTGCTCTCAACAGAGATATTAATACTAAATAACATCCTAGTAAACAGTAGCGACCTACCTACTTAGCTTAGGTTTCTTTTCCAACTTTCCCTTTTACTTTGTGTTTTAACACAGGGCAAGAAGATTGTATTTTTATAATCAATAGATCGAATTAGGAGAGGGACTTCCTAATTAGCATTCTTCACTTGGTCGATGTTCAGTGTTGGCTTAAAAAGATCGTAAACTGAAAAGAAAGCACTAACTTCTGGTTCACTGTAGCTTCGTGTTTTTATGGTATTATGTTGTCTTCTATTAGAGAACCTATATTTTATGATGTCTATTTAACGAGGAAGTGAATGAGTATGGTAAGGTATGCATATTTCCAGTTATAGCGGCCTCTTTCAAGGCATAAGCCGATATTAGTTTTGTCTGTACTTTTGTTACGTTTCTGTAGTAATAATACGTTGCCTGTCAGAAGGCGGTACTGCTGCAGACCTGCCACATCACTAGAAAATTCCTCAGTGGAAACTGTTAGAAGGAATACCTTGAATTTTGTTTTTCTTTAACGAAACTTGACCCTGGCAGTGCCAGAGAATGACTACTAGTTCGTTTTGAACATAATAATAATAATAATAATAATCTTTATTGTTCATATGGACATGAGAACTATAGAAAACCAAATATATACATTCACACTAGACTCACTCATAAATTGACATGAAAAGTTTATATCAGATTTTACATTATAGTTTCAATTGCTAGGAAATTTATGAAATATTAACTTCAAGAAAAACTTATTTAAAGCAGTAAATTTACGATGTATATTTCCTTTAGTAATGCTTATGGCATGCTCAGTCGATTATGGTCCAATTTCTTTAGTGGATTAGTGGGTAGAGGAGCGATCTGGGAGAGTCTTTCCGCGATGCATTAAATCGCTCAGGAAAACACAATTCAGATTCAGTCGGGATTTGAGTTCAAGCGCCTAGGTAGTTTATTGCACATGGAGACTGGGATTTTAATTTCGGGATCCTTGGGTGCCCCTGAGTACACCCAGCTGCCTTATAGACCACAAGGTCTGAAAGGGGAACTTTACTTTACTACTTTTATATGCATTATGGCTTTAGTACGAAACATCAAGTGTCTCAAGTCTCTATGTTATAGGGTAAAACAAGCAGTTTGTAACAAAGTAAAATGGCGTATTTTTTTTCTAAGAGATTTAAAAACATCGTATTCCCGTTGGGCCTCTCTATTACGCGGACCACCTTTCAGCTCATTAGATGGCCTTTGAGATATGTTCGTCCCAATACGTGATACTTGCCTTGGCCAGCATGATCAGGATCTAAGGAGCTCATGCCGAGGTTTTACCGTGGATTATAAGTAAACCAGAGCGTATGCAAATTTGTTGGCAACGAACTAGATATCATATTCAGTGTGAGCAAGTAAGTCGTAGAGAAGCTGTGTTATGATCATTCAGTTTACCTAATAACGAACAAAAGAATTCGTAGCTTGAACACATGGCAATAATTCACCAGCAAAATTCACCAGCAAAATAACAACAAAGTAAAAGTTACCTACGTGTCTACGCAATTGATGTGTATAGTTCGTCCATCGTGGTTCGATGATGACCACTTTGTCATCCAGTGGGCTGAGGGCTTTGCACTGGGGTTTTGTGCCTCCTCATGTGGCTGGTGAGACCTATGCGAGCCCGGAATGTTCGGCCGCACTCTGGGCAGGTAATTCCAGCTGGAGCTAGTGTCGTTTGCCTGGCTTTCCTTCTATGGCGTTTTTCTTTCGCAAGCGTTGTTCTTTTTTCCTCAGCAACCTGTGCGCCGGATCTCACAGCGCGGCGCCATGATACTCTGTCATGTGCCTCTGTCTCCCAGGTGCCGGGGTCAATGTTGAACTCCTTTAGAGAAGCTTTGAGGGTGTCTTTGTAGCGCTTTTTTTGACCACCTTGCGAGCGCTTGCCTTCTCTTAATTGGCCATACATGAGACGTTTTGGGATGCGGTGGTCCTCCATCCTGCACACGTGTCCTGCCCATCGCAGCTGGGACTGCATCAGGATTGTGTGGATGCTTTTCAAACCAGCTCTTTGAAGGACTTCAGTATCTGGCATTCTGTCTTGCCATTTGACATTTAGTATTTTTCTTAGACATGTCATGTGAAAGTGATTTAGTTTCTTGGCATGTCTTCTGTATACTGTCCATGTTTCTGAGGCATAGAGCAATGTAGGTAGGATGACGGCTCGGTAGACCCCTAGCTTAGTGTTTGTGGTGATACCACGTCTGTTCCAAACATTGTTTGATAGTCTGCCATATGATGCACTGGCCTTGGCGATGCGAAGGTTGATTTCGTTATCAATATTTCCAATTCTGGAGAGTGTGCTGCCAAGATATGTGAATTTGTCCACTGCATTTATATCGTGTCCATTTATAGTGATGCTTGGATCCGAGTAGGCTTTCCCAGGAGCAGGTAAATATAAGACTTCAGTCTTATTTGTGTTAATGGTAAGGCCAAAGTCTGAGCATGCTCTTGAGAAGTCACTGACGATGCTTTGTAGATCGTCTTCAGAGCAGGCATTTAGGGCGCAGTCGTCAGCAAATAGCAAGTCTCTCATTACTGCTGAATTTGTTTTTGATTTTGCTTTGAGCCGCCTCGGGTTGAATAGGTCACCATCAAATCTGTATGTTATATTTATTCCTTTGTTTTCTCTATCTGTGAATGCATCTGTCAGCATAGCGGAGAACATGATACTGAACAGTGTAGGTGCTAGGACACAGCCTTGTTTTACCCCGTTTGATACTTCGAAGGGCTCTGATGGTTCACCACTTTCTTGGACACGGGCCTTCATGCCATCGTGGAATAGTCTCACCATGGTAATGAATTTTCGTGGACAGCCATACTTTGACATAATCTTCCAGAGACCTTCCCTGCTGACTGTGTCGAATGCCTTCGTTAGGTCGACATATATTGAGAAGAGGTCAGCATTTTGTTCTTGGCATTTTTCCTGGAGCTGCCTTGCCGCAAAGATCATGTCAATGGTTCCACGCTCTTTTCTGAAGCCGCACTGGCTTTCTGGTAGTAGACCATGTTCTATGTGTTGCATGAGCCGATTTAGTAGGATGCGTGCAAGGATTTTCCCAGCAATAGAAAGAAGAGATATCCCTCTATGGTTGTCGCAGATTTGGCGGTTTCCTTTTCGCTTGTATAGATGAACAATTGTGGCATCTTTAAAGTCTTGTGGTATTGACTCATTTTCCCACATAATTAGAAATAGCTCATGAAGTCTTTCGATCAGGGGTAGTCCACCTTTTTTGTAGACCTCTGCGGGAATGGAGTCAGCTCCTGGGGCTTTTCCGCTTGCAAGCTGTTGAATGGCAAGATCGGTTTCCTTTAGCGTGGGAGGGTCATCCATTTTTTCATTTATTGGTACTTGCTGTAGCCTGTCTATGGCCGCTTCATTTATGATGGAAGGTGTATTGAGAACCTTTTCGAAGTGCTCGGCCCAGCGTTTTAGGATTTCTTCCTTATCTGTCAATAGGATTGTCCCAATTGATGTGTAAACAATTAATAAAACATTTAAAACACAATAACTAATCATATATCGACAAATTTAATTTCATGATTTCTCCTCCATAGTTCCATAATATATTTAACAATAAAATAATGTGCAAACGTTTAATGGACCTCAATCACCAATTGTAAAAAAACAAATTTAGCCACGTCATAAGATTGATAAAATAATGAAAATTACGTATCACGTGACAACCCTACATATTGCGTAATTTGTATAGAACATATAGAGAAAATGTTGTTTGTTTACGTTTGGTGAATGAGTTCCATTAGTCTATTGATTTATTTTAGTGAACTACAGTAAGCCTAGTGACGTAAGTGGTGTTTTTTCCCTTTGACGTCATGGAAAATTTTCATTCATAAAACATTCCAGCCGAAACTAAGTTTTCGGTAATGAAACATTTTCAAACCAATATAACAGTCAACCTCGAGTTTTCCCTTTGTGGCAAATGAATTAAGAATTGTTTTCTCATTTATATATATCTTTGTTTGTACCTCTTGTTTATACTTCTTTATTTGTACTTCATGTTTGTACTTCGAGATATCGGTTTAATTAAACTTAAATATATATTTTGCGCTGTATTGTACTATGTAACATACGACTCAGAAAGGTTAGCCGGATATATCCTTTGCTGGTCTTTAAGAGGCTTCGATGAATTCATCCAATTTGTTGTTTTTTTTTAATTAGATTTCTAAAAATATATACTTGACTGAGTATAAATCCCAAATAAAATATGCATATCAAGTACGTACTCAAGAGTTTAGGGCGTGGTTTATTTTTTAGTTTTCCATTTTAGCGCGATTTCAACTTCCTTATTGTTTGTCGTTCATCCGGACTCCCTGTTAAATGAAGTGTGTTTAAATTGTATATGTACTGCACACTATAGATGTTGGCAGATCAAAGATGAGGCTCCTAATATTAACAACGCTTGTAGTCGCTACGTTTGCAGGTATGTTGCTTTGAAAGCCTATGTTTTCACTGTTGCCTAGAATTTCTTTAATACATCTCTTGTTTCTGTTTTCAATCTTAATAAATACAGCAGCAGAATCTGCGTCATTTTACGTCGCGTTGGATTTTCTTTTCACTTTGCGACTTCTCATGTGACTTAACGGACTTAGAAGCCCGATCCTTGCTAGTTATGTAAAACCATTGATTCCCAATCTAGGCTATATAGACCCCTTAGTGGTCTACGATCACTTTCAAGGGGTCTACGAAAGTGAAAAATAAATTGGGGGTCCACGGGGGTCTATGGTAATATATGTCATTTAAACACGTCGTGAATACTTTTTACATCTCATTAATGTAGTGCTTTCATATTACTCAGTCAATCCATTCAATGTTTATCCAGCTTTTCAAACGAAAAATTGTTGTATTTAATTTCAAGACATTTAAATAGCTTCATTTTGTTTACATGCTACTAATGTTGAATAAAAAGAAATGTAGATTGTAAAGTAGTGATTATTTAATATTGGGATTTATTCCTTCCTTGTCAAACAAGTGCCTGCTTGCCTTCTTATAACGATATATGAAACTAATTAAACTGGAGGATCATTTCAGACAATGCCACCATGACCAAATAGATATAGATTTGAAAAACTTTCGAACACTCAAAGATAAAATTCATAATAGAATCACAAATTCTCTCTTCGACATCATATAGAGAAGATGAAGGTTTGTGAGCGTCTTACAATATCTCTTTACTAATACCAAAATACGGAAAACACTCTAGGTAAAACATTGTTTTCAGCTGTAATGGTTTTAAAATCTGTTTCACACAAAACTACATCTGATAGAATTAAATGAATTTCTTTTAGCAGCAAAACAGTTCAATGGCACATCGATGACATGAGTTATATAATATTAAAAGCCTATGTTATTCTTTGTAAAGGACTCATAAATATACAGTTATGGATCAGTGGCGTCACAGGCTCTGAAGGGTGTAGCACTGTGTGCTGCAAACTGTCTAAGGGTCGTCAGCTCCTTATATTTCCTCAGGGTTGACCCACGAAAGCTTTCCCAAGTTTGGGCATAGTTGCAAGGTAGGAGAGGTTTGAATTCAGTTTTACTTCTGGTTGCTGGTGACAAGCCAAGGCTATTGAACTTTCGTGCTCGAAGCTTACTGGCTTAGGCGCCAGTTACTTACATTCACCTCTTCTCCATTAGATAAAACAGTTCCACGGACTCTGTATTTGTGCCACATGTGACAGATCAAGAGATTTTATCATTAAAAAGATATATCTCTGTAACATAATATGTAAAAAGTAAGTAAAGTTCCCCTTTCAGACCTTGTGGTCTATAGGGCAGATGATGTAAAGGTCATCTGATTCTGTGGCCCACGGTTAAAGAGGGTGTCATGTGGCCAGCACAACGACCAACCGCCTTTACTTTTCCCCAACTACTGTCAGGTACCTATTAGAGCTAGGTGGACTCAAGGGCGCCCGAAAATCCCGAAATAAAAATCCCAGCCTTCACCAGGATTCGAACCCGTGACCTCCAGTACGGAAGCCAAGCGCTTTACCGCTCAGCCACCGCGCCCTCAACATAATATGTAGCTTTAAATTACTTTTTCACTTTCAACTTACTAAAGTTAGAAATAAGTTTTACAAAAAATGATGAATCTGCTAAAATGCAATACAAGTTAAGCAGGGGGTCTACCGAAAACTAGAAAACAGAAGGCGTCTACGAGACAAAAAAGGTTTTAGAACCACTGTGTTAAACGAAAATAACAAGTGATCGAACAATCCATCCTTGACTTTGTCATACTGAATTAGGACGATCCGGGCAGTAAGGGTTAACCTCTCTATAAGACTGATAAGAGTTTAGCTTGTTCTTAGGAATGTGATGGTATCGTCACAAATCAGCTAAACCAGTGTTTTTCAAACTTTTTTGTCTGCCGGCACAGTAATAAAAACTACTAAAATTTCGCGGCACACCAGGAAGAGCAAGAGTTTTTTTTAGAATAAAATGAACAATTATTTGACCTGTTTTTAAATGTTACATTTGATGTAAAGGGTGTGCCTGTTTTTGAGAGCTAATACGATCTAATTGAGGCTCCAAAGTCGACAAACAAACTCGCATTTCATCGTCTATTGTAAGAAGTCTTTCTCTTTTCTTAGACATGATTTCGGTCAGTACTAAAAAATCCAAACTCACAAAACCATGAAGATATAAATGGAATAATTATTTTGATGCTTTAAGAACTGTATCGTTTTTTTTTTAAATCAATGAGCTGCTCTTTTTCTTCGGCTGACAAATCTATATTCAAAACTTCCAACTGTTGGGAAGTAATGCTGCAATGCTGACTACACGTGTCTCAAAGTGACAAAATTTCAAAGATGATTTCTTTATTTGAAGCACGTTATTGTAAGTACCTTGCAACAAAGACAATTTTTCACAGAGCTGAGAGAAAAGTCGAGATGCAAGCGGTTGAGATTTGATGAAGTTAACAACTTCAATCACTTGATCCAGAACAGACATCAAATTTTTCGGCAAAGACCTGAAAACAAGAGCATCTCTGTGGATTTTGCAGTTTGAATTTTCTTGACGCACAAGAGTGATGAATTCCTTTCTATTTCTCTGTGTAATGCTGCAGGTGTGATGTTCTGAAAACTCCCGCGGCACACAGTTTGAGAAACACTGAGCTAAACAGTGACGATGTTAACGATTGCATGGTGTCAAAGCTCTAGAGTTCGATCTCTTCTGTCTCTGGTTCAAGATATTGATTTTAAAAAGAATCTGGGGGGGGATATAGTCTACTATTACATAAACAAAAAAATCAAAATGTCTCCGAACTGAGGGTCACGCGTTCGAATCTTGGTAAAGACTGGGATTTTTAATTTTGGGATCTTTAGGGCTCCTCTAAGTCCTCGAAGCTCTAATGGGTACCTGACGGTGAGTCATTGTGCGAGCCATATAACACCCTTGTTAACCGTGGGCATCAGAAACGGACGACCCTTATGTCATCTGCTCATAGATCATCTGATTTCCCTAAGGGTACTTCGTTTATAATCCAAATTTACTGTGTTTATATTGCATTATTAAAATATTTATGAAGATACTTAATATTTAAAGACAATAACCAATAAATAGATAGGCTACATTTGTCCATTACAGTGTTTCCTTGGTCAAACTTTTCTGTTCCCCTTCCCCTGCTGCCTTTCGCAACGTTTCAGAATGGAGTATTGAGGGTAGAACTACGAGGTAGGTCATGGTTTAAACCTCCTAAATTATAAATTATAATTTTTTTAAATTTGATGTGGTTTGTTTCTAGCTCAGAAGAAATGATAATCTCCCTTTCTGTACTAGCTCAAGGTCTCAATGAAAACAAAAAGAAAAAGAGGACTTGCTACGGGGATGTGAACGCTCTAAATCCTACAGGCAGAAAGAAGGGAGGTAAATACTATGTAGTACATAAAGCTAGTCACTTTCACCCTTACCACTTCGCCTGTCTCTTAGTTTGTTATTACATTGGGGCACCATGCCTGATCTGTTGACGGTTTTGCACCATAACGTCATTGGTTTTCATAAAATACCCTTATTTTTAATTTATTTTCACACTTATGAAATTAAACTAGCGGGTATTCTAATATTAGTCCAATGCTGGCCGTAGGCCTTAATATTTGTATTATTGATGTACTGGTTGGATTACGATGTTCCATTCACATTTGTTTTATTAGAGATATACAACCTTACCGGCAATTTGCAAAATGACAACTTGGGCGTTTTTTTTTGGGCAAATAACATTAATACTAACTGTAAATAACATTTGGATTCAACAGCTAAACCACTTGGAATGGAGTTTCCTTCGCTACACTGGGGGAAGTGATGGCTTAGTATTAAAATCTAACCTAAAAAAAAAATCAAAGCAAAAAATTAGTCACCACATTCAGAGCTCCAGTGTGGGGGGATCTCATTTCTGGAGGGGGGGTTTGAGCCCCAATCTCCTGGCTACGCCCATGCTGATCAATGCTATATCCCTCTTTTTAAAACTACTACGGCTTGTATATTAGCCCGCCTTTCTCTTCTTTTTTTAAATTATCATTTGGACTTAAACTCCTTTGACTAATTAAAAAGTATTTTTGAAAAGTGCGTTGTAGATACCAAGATAATAAATTTCTGATAAAATCCGAATCTATTTGATTGGATCTGATCAGAGCCAATCCGATTCAATGCGTATCTGATCAGATTCTATCTGGAATTGATTATACTTAATCAGATCCTGTCAAAACCCATCCGATTCCATTAGGTTATGAAAATATTATGTATTCGATTTGATCAGAAACGAAAAGAATGGGAATACATAGACTAACATCAGCTTTATAATGTAGGAACTAATTTTAACTTTTTTAATATTTTTCAATTGTTTTTTCTTTCTTATGAAGGTGTAGCAGCGTCAAACAGAACGATTCAAGCAGATCTCGATTCTCTAAACAAATACCGAGAATGCTTTCAAAAAGTAGCTGATAAGTTTTGTAAGTTATCTAAAGACATTTAAATGCAATTATCTTTGCCATAGGAGGTGCGGTGGCTGAGCGGTAAAGCGCTTGGCTTCTGAACCGGGGGTTCCGGATTCGAATTCTGGTGAAGGCTGGGATTTTTATTTCGGGATCCTTGGGCGCCTCTGAGTCCACCCAGCTCTAATGGGTACCTGACATTAGTTGGGGAAAAGTAAAGTCGGTTGTGCTGGCCACATGACACCCTCGTTAACCCTAGGCTACAGAATCAGAACTTTACATCATCTGCCCTATAGACCACAAAGGTCTGAAAGGGGTACTTTTTATTTTACTATCTTGGCCATACTGCCAACATCTCTATTTGCTTTTTGTCACATGATCAGTATCTCTATCTTCCCCTGTCCTTAAGTTTGTTGATCGACTTTCATCTTTTCTCTATGTGTTTTATTTGACTACAATCTGCTTTAATTACTGTTCCGTCTAGAGGCGCAGCTAGAGGGGGGTCAAATTTTAAAATCTTTATGGGCCCCCACTGGAGAGTCCAAACGAGTGTCCGAATTTTTTTTTTACATTATTTCATGTCATAATGTCGAATGCAGGGCCCATAATGAGGTCACGCGACTTCCCCCCAGTAATCCCCAGCCTCGCCACTGGTTCCGTTCATTCTTTTATATTGTCTTCCATTCTTTTTCTCTGTCTGCCTTTTTTTTTGTTTCCTTATCACTGTTCTTTGAAGAGATGTCTCTTTAAGTCATAAGGACATAGTGATATAACCATACAGTTTAAGTTATCTGATGTGGTCACGGGTCATCGTGGGTCTCAATGGTCTTTGTGATCCTAATACGAATTTTCTTATTTGTGATTCGGTCTTAGTATGTGATATTTAGAATCCTTCTCTATTCCATGGTAGTTGGCGTCCAAGATTTGCAAGAATACAAGAATGTTATTATAACCAAGCAGCGAATACGTCCGGCAACATCGATATGTAGGCCTATCTTGGAGGTAACGAACGATAATTCTGACTTAATGCCGAGTGCTAGGGCCAGATTGTCCTGAGCTTTTAAAGTGCTGCTGTGACCTGTGCAATTCGGCCTGGAGTTCCGTGGTTATTGATTTTGTTTCCAAGACTATAATTTATTTTTCTTTGGCTCCAACTTTTAGATTACCTCAAATTCCTCTAATTTCTAAACCGAGTGTTTTGGATTTAAATTTCAATGATAACAGATTTTTAACTTTGAGTACCTGACTCTGGATGGATAAAGGCGTTTGGAATTTGTGCTGGACACGTTAATACTTCCAAAAACTATTGTTAAACGTTGGACTTAGAAGAAGAAGACCTTTATAACATCTGCCCCATAGTTTACAAGGTCTCTCTCTGTCTCTGTCTCTTTTTCTCTGTGTCTATCTTTCTCTCTTTCTCTGTCTCTATCTCTATCTCTTTCTCTCTCTCTCTCTCTCTCTCTCTCTCTGTGTCTCTCTTTTTTATCCTAATCAAATTGCTTATTTCAAAGAAATGTTTGATGGACGATATAGTCGTACGCCGAAGGGTGGGTATATTTTTCAAAAAAACGTTACCTTGAAATAAACTCACAATAATAGTCAACTATATCTAGCCATTTTCATAATTCTAAAATGTACAAGTCATGTTTTAAGCCATAGCACTGCATTATTTCTACAGGTATCCAGGCTTCTATCCTTGGTGCAATAGCTAGCAGAGAGTCCAGAGGCGGAGCTCTCCTATCTAAAACCAAAGGATATGGAGACAAAGGGAATGCGTGGGGGATCATGCAGGTTGGGCTTCAATTTTCCATAGTCAATAACGTTATAGAACAGGGGTGGGCAAATTACGTTCGCGGACCACATGCGGCCCGCCGAAGTGTTTTATGCGGCCCGCGAAGACCTAAATAAATCATTGTAAATATGTATAGAAATTATGGAAACTTTTGATTCTTATTACTTTGTAATGAGGAGACTAAAGAAACATTGTCTCTAAACGTCTTTCTAAAGAGTTAAAAAAACGAAGATTATATTTAATAGCAAAACTATATAATACTATACTATACAATACTATATAAATTCATTAAAAGACATAAGCCATGTCAGTATTTATTCAATTCTATGGATAACAGTGTCTGAGAGAGTTGGGTTAGCTGGTACTAGATCTAGATGGCAGGGTAATAACTGATGGAGCTTTTGACGTAGAAAAAGAACCTTTTTAATAAAAAAAAAATATCTCAACCATAAACTAGTAACTGGAAAGTTTACACAAAGGTACATTAACTTCGCACAATTGAGAGTGGAGATAGTCATAAACAGTGTTTAAAGCTCAGGGGGCTGTACCCAGGCATAGTCAAAGTATGCAGCTGCTAAGGTCCAAGATTTTATAAAGGCTCGCATAGAGTCTACAGTTTGAAATTACAGAAAAGGAATAGCGAAGTCTTAAATAAATTGCATAATTTTATTTTTTTTCCTTCATTTTTTATATTCTTATATTATTCGGGGCCACCAAATTCACTTCGCCTATGGCCTCCAGTTATCCAAGGCCGGTCCCGACTGGCAGTTCCAACAAGTATGTTAAGATTTGGAATTAAAACATTCTGATGTTCAGTAACACAGTTGTATTCACTGACCAATCATTAGATCAATATGGAATCTCAAGGAAGAAATTGTTAGGTCCCTAGATGGACATTGTGACCCTTTCCCCTTTCTTAACTTTCCTAATGAAGAGTTTAAGACTCACTTCATATTTATCATCGGAAATATTGTAATTTGTTGTTTGCACATGGAATGTTTGTAAATCTTTTTTTTTCAAACAAAGGACACACACACACACACATATACATATATTATATATATATAAATGCGGCCCGCCTAGTCCCCAAATTTCATTGATGCGGCCCTCGGTTGAAAAAAGTTGCCCACCCCTGTCATAGAATATTTATCAACAGACCCTAACAAGATACTGGTTCCCAATAAAATAGATAGATAGATAGATAGATAGATAGATAGATAGATAGATAGATAGATAGATAGATAGATAGATAGATAGATAGATAGATTTGAAAGCCTCCATGCATTAAGACTCCGTACTGGCATTAATCTCTTACAGTACAGTACAAGTATCTGGCAGTATTCTGTGGAGTTCGCTTGATCCGTACAAGGCTAGACCCCCGCCTGCATCAGCTCTTTTTCAAGAGTAGTCGTATCTTCGAATGTGTCTCTTGCACCCTGCCTTCGTAGAGGATGTGTTCTACAATTTCGTCATCTGTGTGGCAGTGTCGACATTTGGGATCGTGGTTCTCACGAATCCTGGCGAAATAGGCTCCTATCAGACAATGTCCAGTGCGAAACCTTGCCAAAATTGGTTGATCCTTTCTGTCTAACTGCAACCATTCGTCTTTCCTGATCGTTTTAGAACTTTCCAGACTTCCCGTTCCTTGCTACAATGGTCTCAGTTTTGGCACCACTTTTTTTAAATAACATCACACGTTGAAGACAAGATTATGTCCTTAGATATTGCCGCTGTCTAGATCTGTAATATGAAATTTTGAATATCCCTGGAAAAAAAGATCTGACTGAATCCTGACACTCAGAGAATGCATTATTCTCATTTCCGCTACGCTACTCTCAGTTTGACATGCAAGATAACCTAACATTTGCCTGTTTGTATTACTTAAATCGGCTAAACAAACAATGCTTATATCTTTGCCTCCTAAAGCTATATGAACTGTTTCATGCTAAATGTATCATAACTAAGTGTTTAGAGGAAAATAATTGTGTATGTATTCGTATTCGTCTATTTCTGTAGTGTGACATCCGATACTCTGGCCTGAAATGTACTTCTGTACCCTGGAACAGCTGCGCCCACATTGAAATGATGACTGGACAACTGATCATTCCATTTATGAAGCAGGTACAAAACTTTGTTTTTTATTCTGAAGAATGAGAATATTAGGTCATCATGTAGATCAGTGAAATTAAAACATTCATTTTATTATAATAATACACCACACAATTGAAGGATAACTGTTTTCATTGACGTCTCACACTACGAAATGACACACAAAATAATTCAATGACGTCTCACATTACGAAATGACGCAAAGTAATTTCAATGACGTCTCACATTATGAAATGACGGAAAGTAATTCAATGACTTCTCACATTACTAAATGACACTAAGAAATTCAATGACGTCTCACATTACGAAATGACACAAAGTAATTCAATTACTTTTCACATTACTAAATGACACTAAGAAATTCAATGACGTCTCACATTACGAAATGACGCAAAGTAATTCAATGACGTCTGACATTACGAAAGGACACAAAGTAATTCAATGACGTCTGACATTACGAAATGACACAAAGTAATTCAATGACGTCTCACATTACGA
>JADKLZ010081101.1:6194900-6230655 GCA_021533235.1 Biomphalaria straminea
ATAGACTGGAAAAAGGAATTAACTTCATATAACTTGATTTAATAATTTATACACCTAAAAAATTAGCACTGGTCCAAGGAAAGTACGGGACCCACTGCGGTCGCATATGTTGTAGTGCCTAAGGCCTGCCCTGGAAAATAGCGGCGTATGCTATGCCGCCGGTCGACTAGTGTACCTATATATCTGAGAAGTACCAGTATTAGACAGTTTCTTGAGATATGTAAAACATGAAATTTTCTTTAATTTAGGTTAGACTTAGATGCTCACTAAGAAAATGTTTTTGATAGATTCACAATCTAACCATAGAAAATCTGCATATAGTGTGAACCTCTTAATATCATTTATGTTGGTTTTTCTGTAATTCCCAAAAATGGCAACGGTACTTTTTTTTTGTAAAATAAAAATGTGGTGCTAGAATTCATTCTGGGAATGGCGTAAGATGGTAAGAGGCATTAAAATGCTACCCATTCTATTTCAGGTTGCATAAAAAGGATGAATGGGTTGTCACGTTTGGTGCTGTAAAGCATTTGTCTTCCTGAGGGTTTTAAGAAAACTGGTGGGATTTTAAACTTTAGGAATTTTAAGATGCCTGTGAGAGCAGTTAACTCTAATGGGTACTTGAGATTATTGAGACAACCAAATGACAGTCCAGCACGCATACCACACAGCCAGGCAGCTATCTATAGTGGGTACTTATTAAAGGGATTCCAGTCTGTCTTTTATGCAATAAATAAAGGCATAAGGAGTGAACAAACTAGTTTAATTATATTTTTTACCCCTGTACATATATAATAACAAGGCTTGCTAGATATTAATGAGTAATGCAGTATTTCTTGCAGCTACATAGTTATTCTTGTGCTCTCATTTTAGCCACAATAAACATTGCTTATTTCATGAATACTTTAGTTAGAGTACTTAAATTTTTATTTTTTTTTAAAGGGAAGTCAATGAAGTTCAGGTATTAGAAGGAATTTAACTCTTTCATTTCAAATTATTTTGACCAAAAGCATTTTTCCCCTGGGACAAACAAACAAAAATTTGCAAGAAAGCTAACATACTTTTTAAAATTTTATTTTATAATTTAGCATAATTGATTTTATCTTAAAGAAAATAGGTCTCATCCTAAGAGTAACGCTGCACTGATAGAGTTAAGAAATGTAAAATAAAGTTCCCCTTTCAGACCTTGTGGTCCATAGGGCAGATGATGTAAAGGTCATCTGTTTCTGTGGCCTACTGTTTACGTGGGTGTCTTGTGGCCAGCACAACGACCAACCGCCTTAACTTTTCCCCAATTAATGTCAGGTACCCATTAGAGCTAAGTGGACTCAGAGGCACCAAAAGATCCTAAAACTAAAATTCCCTGTCATCACCAGGATTCGAATCCGGGATCCCCAGTTCAGAAGCCAAGTGCTTTACTGTCCATAAACCACACCTCCTGAAAGAGTAAAGAGTTATACAATAATAACTTATATAATTGCAATTTAAAAAACTGGAATGTTGAAAGATTCTAGTGGCTTTTTGATAGTTGCAAAATAGTAAAATTTGCATAGACATTTAAAAACCAATACAATAATAATTCTGATCTAATACAAATGACAATCTAATTTTTTTCCCATGTAAAAATACCTGTTCACTTTTTAAAATCAATAAGCTTTATGTAATGTAGTGCTAAAAGACTCTTCCTGTGGAAACAAGATTTTTTAAAACACAATTTAAAAATCTATCATTTTATGTGTCAAGTTTAAAAATCCACAAAATATTTCAAAAAGTTTCCATTTGTCTAGAAATTCTACTGATCTCAAAAGTTAGATGACACTTTTCATCTAGATGTTTATTAAATCAAAATTAACATGGCCATATTTACTCAATTTAATAAAAATTGATTAGAGAGATTACAACAATTGTACCAGTACACTTGTAACCTTTCTTTTTGACATGTGTAACATTTTGTTAGCCTTTATCACAAACTATTAAAAGCAATGAGCAAAGATGTCCTGAGAAGTGCTGCCAGTCATTCATGGTAAATTACAATATATATTATTTACAATTTATTATATTTTATATAAAATTTATTATATTATCCTATGGTATAAATATTTATTCCGGTAACCACCAGTATAACTGTTCATCGTGGGGATCAACTTTCTTCACTATCTCATAGACCATTGGCTCATTGAGCTTCATTGGTACTTCATATTCCCTTCCAGCATCTCGAAAGGCAACTCTAATTTTATCCCGTACTGTTACAGGATGGTTCCAGTGAGTTTCAGCTGTGTCCTCTGGCAAGTCTCTTATAGCAAAGGCTATTTCAGGCTGGAACAGTAAATAACAATTCTCACATCCAAAACTGAATCTGGAATTGGTTTCCGGATAAAAGGGCGCGAAACTTGTAATGAAAAAAGTGATTTTGTTAAACTCAAAAACCCAGCTTCTTCTGTTCCACTTTTTAGGATCTTCATCAGAAAGGTAGTCAAGCTGAACTTTAAGTAGATCCTTGTTGCTTTGAGTTCTGAGTAAAGTTTGTCTCTGTCGTTGAAGGTCTGCTTGTCTTAGAGTTAATAACAATCTTCTGACTGCATTGCCAAACACCTGAAAATAAACTTATTACTGTTACTGGTAACATCTAAACTATTGTATGGAACTTTTTAATAACAATTTTAAAACTCGGATTCCCTGGGCATTTTGGGAAATGAAAAGACTGATTGGCTGTCTAAAGTGGAGTCATCCATAGAACGAACAGAAAAACACTGGCACAACTATGTAAAAAGAAATAACAACACCAAACTGGATAGTATCAATTCCCCCCCCTTCCCCGCAGAGAACAATCATCCAATTAAAAACAGGACACACACACATTAAAATCATCACCTTAACAGAATAAATCCTGCTCATCCACCCCTGTATAGAAACAGAACTCATCCTCATGAAACTAAATCATATCTTCTTTGAATGTTCCATAATCCATCTAAGCTTGACCCCACTACCAATGTAGTCCAACATAAGCAACACTCTGTATGGTAGTGCTGAACAACTGAAAAAAAACTTGCTTTTTTCCTTGGCCCAGACTGCAAAAGAGTATACAGCTCAGCAGCAAAACAAAAACTGGCTAGAAGAAAAGAATACTAGGATGACTACTTGGTCATGTGATATTCAATACAGACTGTCATGATGGTTCCAAGTTTGAACCTGCCCTCTGCCAACTCTGTTGTCCTGCAGGAAGTTTAGACTTGTATGTAAGGATCTTAATTTGTGAAAGCACATTCTAATAATAAAAATCTTTATGTCCATAAGGAAATTTATCCTACAATTTGTGCATGACACCAAACAAAACATTATAACTATTTAAAACAAATGTACATTCACACCTGACTCACTCATAATTTGCATGTGAAAAGTTTATATCAAATTGTTTCTTTTTAATGATTTGATTGCCAGGGGAACAAAAGAGTGTTTGTGTCTGTTTGCCTTTGTTATCGGTGTCTTGTATCTCTTTTGTGATGGCAAAATCACAAAATCCTGGACCAAAGGGTGATTTTTTATTTCTAGAATCTTTTTAGCTTTTTTATGGATGTTTGTCTCAAACAGCTACCCAAGTGGGTTTGTTTTTTGCCATAAAAAACAAAAGCCATCATTTTTATTTTTTTTTAAACCAAAAATTTTTATGTTTTTTTGTGTCTCATTCTGTGAATAATCAATAATCAACTGCTTTTCTATCTTTACAAAAAAATGACCATGGTGAGTAAGTCTGGTCTTGTTCTGCAATTTACTGAGTAATGTGATGTAAAAATGATGTTTCAATTAGCTGAATAAAATAAAAGAACAGACCTTTATGCTTGTACCATAGAGTTGTCCAGGTAATTCAACAAGAAAAGCATCTAAAGACAGATCTTGGAAAGCCATTGTGAATTTATAAAAATTAGGAATCATCCTGTAAAATAAATATGTACAATTTTTAAAGTAAGAAATTATCTTTAAATACATGTTTAGAAATTTGTTTAATTAAGCTACAATTTAATTTTAAAAGTTACTATATAGATTTTTAAAAATATATTTCTTTCTCTAAATAAATGTAGTTATGAAATAAAGACCAAATTTTGACAAATATCAATTAAATATTCAAAAAAAAAAAATTAAATTAGAAATAGTTCACAAGATATTATCTTCTAATGTTGTCATTAATAAACATTATGATTATAATTTAGTGAAAGATTGAAAGTCGCCACTATTATTGTAAATTCTACTATAACTGAGAAGAAATGGAGGCTTGTATGTTTAACTTTGCCAATAAATGTTTGCGTCTTAGAATTACAGTTTAATAAAAAGAAATCTATTGCTTTTTTGTTTTTTGGAAGAAGGCTCACTATTAGTGTTAGCAGTTATATAAAAAGAAAACTTGGATACCTTCTGATGTTCTCTTCTATCATTTGTTTATTAATGTTGACACCATGAAATAAAAAAAAATGTGCTATGATTTAACATTTAATTATTACATTTTTTTTCTGAAATTTTTAGATTAGGAACCTAAAATAAACCTTAAATAAAATTGTAATTAAGCCTTAACGCAAAAAATACTCAGTTATTCATAGAAGTTAAAGACATCAAGTTACCTTGTGTAATGAAAAAAAAAAATGTCTGTTTAGATAACTTTGATATATTATAATAATGTGTTCAGCTAATCTTGTGTGCACAGCTACTGTGCAGCATTAAAAATTGTTACTAATTACTAATTATTTTTTTTTACCTAAAGAATATTCTGCTACATAGTCCTGGGAGCCCCAAAGCTTTGAACGTTTTGCAAAAATACATTCTGAATTTTTCTTGACAGCTTTAAACCTTTTTAGACAGGCAACCTTACTAGCGTCATACAATACAAAGTTAGCAATGGTTTGGGCAATCTCTGCATCCTTTTCAGCTGTCAAATAGCCAGGCCCAGTATGACCTTTGAAGGGATTATAATTTAAGTCAAACATTGTCTGATCTTGACAGAGAAGTGCCAGCAACTTTTGTATCTTTGGTAAAAGTAATGTCACTAAAAGAAAGATAAGCATATATATATTATTTTGAAGAAAATTTTATTTAGGATGAAGTTGCTATTGGATAAAATTTTTTAAAAGTGCATAACATGAGCAGACTGCAGAGCTAGAGAGGAGGATCCTAGCAATGGAATTGAGATGCTACAGAAGGATCCTAGGCATCACATTTAAAGACCGCATCACAAATCAAGAAATTAGAGACAGGGTTATTGCAGCGATCAGACCCCATGATGACCTGCTAACTACTGTGAAGAAACGAAAGCTTAAAATGTATGGCCATGTAACAAGATCTTCGGGACTCGCAAAGACCTTCCACCAGGGAACAGTATTAGGAAAAAGAAGAAGAGGCAGACAGAGAAAGCGGTGGGAAGGCAACATCAAAGAATGGACAGGCCTACCATTGAATGAGATTTTAAACAGGGCAAAGGATAGAGAGGAATGGAGAAAGATGGTCTTCAAGTCTTGCTTGGTGCCCCAACAGTCCACCAGACTAAGGGATAGGTAACAGGTAACATGAGCGTCCCTATTCTTAATGTTTTCAAAATGGTATAAAGATGTATTCAAAATAAGCCCATAGTATAAAGCCAAGCTAGAAGCCCTTGAGAACCCTAAATTATCATCACATTTTAAGGATAATGAATAGAAAATAAACTTAAAATAGTGAACAGCTAATTAGAGAAACTATATATATATATATTTTTTTGTTTTTTCCTTGTTTCAATTTTTTAATGTTGTTTATGTTGTACATGCTGGTACAAATCTTGTCCATGTTATTTCTCCCACTTCCCATTCTTGAACTGGTACTTTGCAAAATTATTCATTATTGATGAAAATTCATTATAACAAAAATAAATACATTTATTTATTTGTTGTAATTTTTTAATTTTATTTTTTATATAGAAAGGTGGAGATAAATCTTGCATATTAAGATATATGGCAGTGATTGTTGTGTTTCTTTCCCATAAATAAGCTTTGTTTGTTGTTGTTTTTTTTTAACTTTTTTTTTACATTTTATTTATTTGAGATTCAGCGTAAAAAAAAAACAAAGAACTTTATGAAGGCCCAAAAAAAAAAAAAAAACAGCAACAGCTCTACTCATATCACTTGTATGTGATAAATGTATTTCAAAATCTTATCAAGTGACCAAGTAGGCCTATATTGATTGACTATGGTAATTTTATACAGATTAATCAGTTGATGAGCATTATATATATACTTACATAAAAAACATGTAATAAGAAAAACAGTTGTACTTGTTATCTTTATGCTTACAGATGTAAGCAGGAACAAAATAATAAGGCACACTTGAACTGATATTGTGATGTGACCTTGTAGCACTTGATACATAGTGACAACAGCCTTCATTCTGTTTTAGTAATATGAAGAGAATTTAAATTATAATAAAAAGTATGCCTAAAAAAAGAGTACTACTGCACCAGCTGACACCAACACAAGTGAGGCCTTTGTAAAGAATTGAGTAAGGCCTTTGTAAAGAATTCTGTTAATTGACTGAGCTTAAATTGGATATAGATGGAGTCTACTTGCTTACACTATAATATAATATGAACAAGTTTTCTTATTTTAACATCCTAATTACAGTACTTATAGGAGTGCAATAGTTTAGATGCAGACTAGGATCTGAATCTGGAGGTGCGGTGGCTGAGTGATAAGCACTTTAATTGGCTTCGGAACCTGCATGGGGTCCTGGGTTTGAATCACAGGGATTTTGAACTTTAGGATTTTTAATCCAATCATCCCTGAGTTCACTCAACTACTCTAATGGGTATAATTTACTGTAGGGGAATGAAAAAGCATTTGGTCTTTGTAATGATCATATAATAGGCCTACACTGCTCATTAACCGTTGGCTAAAAATGAGCTTAACATTATCAGACTAAAATCTAACTAAGAAATAGATCACAAAGTCTGAAAGGGAAACTTTACTTTTTTTTTACCCACTTACTAGACTCTCATATCTGGATTTATTTTTGGTAATCATATAAAATATTTACGCCTATTATTATTAATATTATAGATCTAAATCTGGACTCAAGAAATGAAGAATACATCTTTTTTTTTATTTACATCTAGTTTTTAGCTTAGGGCCTAGGGGCTTAACTTAAGTTTGAGTATTTTATTTATAATATATAATAGATTCTGATATACCGTTAATTAGAGGGCTACTCTAATATTTAAGCCATATTTAGTAAAAGTTAGAAGTTTTAAGTTTTAGTATAATTATAATGATATTATTATAATTGTCTAAGTCTACTTAGACTACTCTACTGGTATTGGAATTGGACCGCAACTAGAATCTAGATCTAAATCTAGTCAATAATAATCTTGTTTATTCAACTAGATGTATATTTAGAGTCTGAATACTACTACACTCTATGGTCTATAGAGTTAGATTCTAGATACAATTTTTCAATCTAGATATCTATGATCTAGTGAATCTACTAGTGCTAGTCTACTATAGTGGCACAGTCTTGATCTAAAAGACGAAACTTTAAAATAAGGTTTGATTAAAAGAGCGAAAGTAAAAATAATATTCACAACTTTTGTTTTTATTTTGATAATCAATGAAAAGCAACTTCCGGATAACCTAGGCTCTAGATCTAGTATGACTATGTGTATGAGGATGATCATTTTATGATATCTTGCACTACTTCACTACTTGTAGTAGATCTAGATATGTAGTATGTAGTGCAAACGCTAATATAACTTTTCTTATAGATCTAGATCACCTAGACTGTAAAATCTATTTTTTTAAGGATCATAATTAACATAAGACAAGAGAGACGGCACAAACTTCACAAAGTTGAGATTGAGTCAGTTGAGACTGGAGTACTGGAGTGAAGGCACTGTTTGACTGTACAATGTAACAAGTTTTTCACTGTTAGTGTTACTGAAGACTGAAGGGAACATCAAATTCACTCATTGTTCAGTGAGTCAGTCAAACTCTGAGACTCAGACTGGCAGTGACTTGAGTGACCAGTCACTCAGTCTCAGTCCATCATTGTTGATTAGAGTTGCAGTTATTGACTATTGAGACTGAGTAGATTAGATTAGACCTAGAAATATAGATCTAGAATAATCTAGATCTATTTAAAAGTAAAGTTTTAAATGTAGGTCTAATTTTAAATTTAAAGGGAAACTCCGATGGTTTTGACAATTTTTGATACCGGGGTATAATATGTGTTTTGATTCACAGATAATGAATATATTATTCTTTTTGTTTTATTTGAAATAATAACTTAGTTATTGATGTTTTTCTGACGTTATTTTTCTGCGCATCCAAAACAGTCAGACTTTCACCAGGTTTCTATGTGACGTCACACTAACCTATTAATTTGATCTATTGACTCATTTTATAGCATGAGACCATAGATACAAATTCTCATAAGAAAAATAAATCGCTGTCTATACGGTTAGATCTAGGATCTTGTAAGCAAAGAACAAAATGCGTATTAAAAGGAGATTTACATGCTTGACTAACCAAGGCTGTGTATATTTTCTCGCCTGACCACTTAACACACAACAAACATTATTTTTGGTTATCTTGTCATGACCAACTACACATATTCTAGACTCGCCTTACACTGACCAGTTTGTTCGAATCAGTCAGACACACAATATATTTACTTCTTGGGATAGGGAGAGGTTTAGATGAAAATGTTTTCTTTTCTCGAGTTGGTTATCCTAATGGTTTTACATCTCTCTCTATATATATATAAAACTATTGCATAGCTCTGGACTATACCGTCACTAAGCCTAAGAGCCTGACAGCTACTGTAAGAAAGAAGCGATACAATTGGTTAAATCTATTTTCCCTTTCAGTATTGTTGATGGAAGTGACGTATACATGTCTAAGATAAAAACAGAATTTCAAAGAACCCCGTTTTTTAGGAGGCGTGACAAATTTACTGTCTAATTTATTAAATATAAAATTTTCTAAGCATTTAAATAAAAAATGATATAATGTTTACTATTACAACTTTTTACGCAGATTTAAATATGTCAATAACTAAAATTTGAAAAACTATGAGAGTTTCCCTTTAAAAACAAATTCAATGAGAAATATTTTATATTATTTGGAATGATTAAAAAAATTCAAATGACTTTCTTTTTCAAATCTCAATTTAAAAAAAAGTAAAAAAATCTATATATTCTATCAACTGTATTTATTTAAACTCATCATCCATTTGTCAATAAAAATAACTATCTGTCTATAGATAATGTTTTGTTACACTATGCATACACATAGTGCCATAGTTACAATAAAATATATATTCATACCATGTTGAAGAGGGTCAGGTTAATGAGGTCCTATGCTAACATTAACAAACACCATTCTCCGCTCTGAACACAATCTGTGGTTTACACTAACAAACACTTGAACATTTTATTGTATTTAAAAATAATATATCTTCAATTTTTTAAATTAAATACTAAATTTCTTTTTAAACCAACTCAAGACCGACAGATCTATTAGTGTCACATTTCCCTCTTTTAATTGCTCCCTTCTCTGCTTAACCCTCAACTTTACAAAGGTCCCTATACTGTGACCTAAGTTGGTGCCTGATTAATCAATAATTGTCCCTCTCGCTACTTTTTTTTCTCTGGTACTGTGCTGATGAAACCATGCTAGGTACCTACCTACGCTGGTCAATTAGAGCGCTAAGGAGTGAAAAAAGAGATAGAGAGGAGGATTGTAACATTATGTTTTTCATTCAAATTATACCCAACTCTACCCCACATTAACACTATGTTTAGCAATATTCCCTTTCTTGTTACTCATTCGCATCACACTTGGTTTAACATCTAAAACAAAAGTAAAATTGAGTAAGTAAGCTATCAAAATAGAGGTTTCATTTTAACAAAGCTGGTGGGGTGTTTGATAATGTCAGAAAACAGGGGTGTTCCATAGACAAAAATTACTCTAGATCAAGATGATAATATATATATATAATATATATCTAGATCTCCTGAAATCCTAATCTCAGAATGGTGCAACCAATAACTTTGTTCTATGTGGGCACAGGGTTTGACATTTCCATCTCACCTCCCCTAACCCAGATACTATTCTGACCCAGTAGAATATTCTCTGTGCGCATGATTTATAATCTGTCGATAAATTATTTGTCAGTAGAAAATGGATGATCTTCTACTTTGTAACAAGCATCAATGGTAAAGGCAATATATATATATATATGTAATTCTTAACCCAGGGTTCGTAGCGCTCCTAAAAACTCCTAAAATCTCCTAAAAAATGAAGTCTCCTAAAATTCTCCTAAAAATTGCCAGAATCCTCCTAAAATTTTGTCCTCTCTCCTAAAATTTTTACCCAATATTTTTTTTAAACATTACTTTGCTTATTTCTTGCTAAAAATGTGGGGGGGAAAAACAGCGTATCTAGGCATTCTATCGCATGATGTTACGGGCTGGCTGTGTTAATGAGCTGACCAGTGACGCGTCTGCACCGCCTTTCACCCACTTGTGAAGCGCAACCTCGTGATTGACGATGGCCTGGCTCAAGCAAGCATTTCACCTGGCAGTTTTTTTTCTGAAGGCAGCGTAGATATGGCTGTTATTATTCATAGTTACCAATGAAGACGCGCTAGATCTAGTCTGTAGTGACTATTGTCTATAATTCTAGCCTAACCACCCTAATTTGTAGGCTACACTGCTCCGGGCCCTCCCTCACCTAAATCTTCTTGTAAGAGTAAGAGTTCGAGTAGAAAGTCTGTAAATCATCTAGAGATCTAGATTCTAGTAGGCCTATCTAGATTTAGACGTAAGTTAGCCTTGAATTTTAGTCAATTTATTGATCTTGATTTAATCTAGTCTAATGTCTAGATGACTTTATAAAAACGCTATATATATATATATATATATATACTATATAGTCTCTAGATTTACGCTAAATCACTAGAACTAGAATCTAGTGAAGATAACTCGCACAGTCGTGAAAAGCCCGCAAATTTTAGAAACTTAAATTAGATCTAGACTATTAGATATGCGATATATTCAGTGAATATAACTCGCACACCGCCGTGAAAAGTCCGCGAATTTAGTGGCTTAGATCTACAGTTTAGATTTACAGTATATTCAGTGATAATTCGCACACCAGTTACTCGCCTGTGCCCCTTCTCCTGTTAGTAAGAACAGTTCCGCCGGACTCAATATCTGAGCCACACGCGAAGGCCGGGAGTTGGACTGGTTGTCAGAGGCTATTTGAGACGCATGCCATTTGGAAGCATTTTATAGGTAGTGGAGTGCTTACATCCATTACCACTTCCGGCAATGACAACCTTGCGGAACCAGTAAGCTTCGGGCAGGAGGGGCTCGTTAGCCATGGCTGGCTACCCACCTAGGAGAAGGAAAACTCTGAATTCAAACCTCTGCTGCCTTGCAGTTATACCCAATCAAGGGAAAGGCTTCGGGAGTCAACCCTGAGGAAAAATCAGGAGCTGGCGACCCTAAGGCAGTTTGCAGCACCCAGTGCTACACTCTGGCAGAACCTGCGACGCTGCTGACCCCAAACTGTATCGGCACTGCCGTTCCTTTGGATACATCAGCTGCGTGGAGAGGGGGGAACTGATGTGTGGGCGACATCGTTCCGACCACAGCTTATGCCCAGGCATTCATCTCATGGAAATGAGATGATCCATAGTCGCTTCGCAACTAACGGTGGCCATAGAGAATTCGCACACAGCCGCGAAAAGTCCACGAAGTTAGTGACTTAGATTTACAGTATATTCAGTGAAGATAATTCGCACACAGCCCCGACAAGTCAGCAAATTTTAGTGACTTAGATCTAGAGTCTAGATTTATGGTAGTGGCTTAAAGTCTAGATTTACGGTAGATTCAGTGAAGATAATTCGTACACAGTGACATAGATCAAGAGTCCAGATCTATTGTAGATTTAGCGAAAATATTTCGCATACAGCTATGAAAAAGTCCGTAGAGTTATTTCGGTTGTAAAAGACGGGAAAAATATGTTTCAAAAAACAAAACGCTAATAGGTCTAATACCCCCTCTCCATCCAAAAGCCATTGTTTAGTAAGCTAATGTCAACTAAACATACAAATAGGCTTGTATATTACAGGCCCTGTTGATGAGGAGGATTTAAGCGCAATTAATAAACAAGATAAAAAATTATTACCTTAAATGCACACCATTAATCTAGTATATCTATAAGATATACATAGGTAAAAAAATGTTTATTTCCAACACAGAGAAGGCATGCAAGCATCTCTAAGATTATTTTTTAATGAAAAAAAAATGGAATAGCAACCATTCTTTACTAATTCTTTGGGGAAAAAATGGTTGTTTTAGGTTTTGGGATGACAGTCAAGTTGTTTTTTGATTAAAAAATAACTTTCATTACTTTTTCTGTGGACATACCACAGCTGATGACATTGTTTCTGTTCTGGGTGGGATGTTGGCAAGATATTTTTTTTATTTTCACAAACGAGTAACAATCATTGAGTTGATAAATGCATAGTTTTGTGTATGTTCTACAATGTAACACACGAACGGGCGGACACACACACACACACACACACACATATATGGCCTACATATATATATATATATATATATATAATATAAATATAAATAATATACCGGTATACATCATACATTTTATCCTTAAAAAACCTCCTAAAATTTTGTTATGGAAAAGTGCTAATAACCCTGTAACTACTTTTAAGGTGTCAGGAAGAAACAATTCATTTGTTTGAAAGGTAAAACAGTTATGTAAATAGAAATTCTCTGTGTTAATGACCAGACTAAATTTCTTTTTGTTTTCAATGGTTCTAAACATAAACTCAATATGGAAAGGGAAAAAAGGCAAAAAAAAGTCTCCCAAAGTCTGGAGTTTCATTTTAATATTGTTAATATTACTTTAAATTTATATGTTGTTTTTTTGTAAAGAATGTAAAAAGTTGTGTGTTTTTTTTTTTTTCATTGCAGTTTCTGCTGTTTTGGCTTTACAGATTACCATCATTCTTGATTTAAAAAACAAAAAAACATGGATGAAAGCGCTTGTCTCTCATCATGGCAATCATTCTATAGCTCATTTCAAAACTCTAAAATACTTTTCTCACAAGCCGGTGATGGCTGTGAGATAGCACTAAGAAATGCTGGCACGTCACTGTTATTTGATACAGGCGGCGAATATGCCAGAGAGCTCTTCAAGAACTGTGGTTTACTTGGCGGAGACATTGTCAAGCTGAACTATATTCTGTGGAAACTTGAGGAGGCCTCCTTACCCAAAGTCATTGTTATGTTTGAGAGGTTTAAACAAGAAGAGAAGCATTATGAGGTGATGAATCCTACCATTGAGGTACTTTTTCAAAATGTACCATCAAATTCAGATGCTCTTTCTGTCAGTGCAGATGCTATCAAACTTGATCCTGAAAGTATAATTTTAACAGATCAGCACTATGTCATCAACAACTTTAACTATCAAGGTGACGAGGGCACACATGTCATTGTTCATGAAGCCATACCAGAAGCTAACATCAGCAGTAATTTTGACCATATTGAATCATCAGAGAATATCAATAACACACTTACTAAACCCAAAGTTATAGTGAAATCTGTTCAGAATAAAAATAAAAGGATGACTAACCATAAATACCTTAAAGAAAAACCTCTCAAGCCAAAATCGGTGTCTATCAAACATCCTGATAGTCAGAAGATACAAGTTTCAGATAACTCTGGCTGCAGAAAAAGCTCAAGACATGTGAAGATAACACCAAAGTTTTTGGACATAAGCAATGTTTTGATGAGGTCAATAAAGCCTGAAATGGTAGATCCTCTTATTGACGAGGTGGTCCCACCAGTTGTAGTTGAAAATTCACAAGTTGAAGAACAAAAACAGGAAATAAAAGTTGAAGTAGAGAATGATGCTACTGAGGAAATGGGTAAAACTTACCCCCAAGCTCCCATAATGTGCTCAGTTTGTAAAGACTCTTCCTTCAAGAATCCATTTGAACTCAAATTACACTGGGCTGCTCATGAAGAAAATAGACATCAGCCTAAGGGGAAACCATTCACTTGCGACAGGTGTGATAAGAACTGGTCCACATACTTGAGCCTAAAACTGCATTACAGAAAGCACACTGGTGAAAAGAGATTTAGATGCTCAGAGTGTGGGAAAAGATTTCGGCATCCTTATGCCCTAAGGGAGCACAAAACGGAACATTTTCAGGACAGTAACTTGAAATACTTATGTATAATGTGTGGGAAAAGCTTTCATGACAGGACTAATTTAGAAAATCACATGGCTCATCATGTGATGGACAGAGTGTCTTGCAATATTTGTGGGAAATCTTTTGCCTCCTTTCGGAACCTGGATAGCCATATGAAGATTCATAGCAATGACAGGCCTTACCGATGCAAGATTTGTCCCAAGGCCTTTGTTAGCATTTACAATCTGAAAGTACACGAGACTATTCACACAGGGGAGAAAAATTACAGCTGCGGTCAGTGTGGGAAAAGTTATCGCCTCAAAACTGGGTTGGAATACCACTTGAAGTCCCATAATCCAGACCAGCAGTACAAATGTGAGAAATGCCCTAAGACGTTCATGGATGCTCGTCAGCTTGAAAAGCACATGGACAGGCACATGGGGGTTAAGTTCTTCTCCTGCGAGTTGTGTGGTAAGCAGTTTCTCAGGGAAAAGGGCTACGAGAACCACAAAAAGCTTCATGACAATAGCTCCAGCTATGCCTGTGAAATCTGTAACAAGCTCTTCCTGAACAAGTCGGTTCTCAACGCTCATCTCTCTGTCCACACGGGGGAAAAGCCGCACAAGTGTGAGCACTGCGACAAGAGGTTCAGGCTTCAGCAGGGTCTGATCAATCACATGAAGCGCCACAATCCTAGCAACATGTTCAAGTGCGACCAGTGTCCGAAAATGTATGTAGAGAAGCGAGCACTGGAGATGCACCTGATGTCACACAAAGGCATCAAGCCCTTCACCTGCCAGCACTGCGGGAAGAACTTTCTCCGCGAACAAACGCTAACCAAACACCTAAATATGCACACCCACCCGGATGCGCACCGCTGTGAAATTTGCCTGAAAACTTTTGTTGACAAATGGGGACTTATAAAACACAGCAGCATCCACACTGGGGAAAAACCTTTTGTGTGCAATATTTGCAGGAAAGGATTCCGCATCAAAAAGGGCCTGGATGACCACACCAAAATGCACAACAAGGATCTTCAGTTTCAGTGCCCTATATGCCCCAAGTCTTTTGTAGAGAAGCGAGGCTTGGAATACCATCTTCGAGCTCACCGTGGAGAAAAAACCCATGTCTGTGAGCTTTGTGGTGAGAGATTTGTCAACCCCAACTCACTAAAAGTGCACTATCGCCGCCACACTGGCGAAAAGCCTTATAAGTGCTCATTTTGCCCCAAATCTTTTAGCCAGCAGGGGACGCTGATTGCCCACGAGCGTTACCACAAAGGAGAAAAGCCTTACCTCTGTGGGACTTGCGGGGAAGGCTTCACCACTAGGAGCCACCTGACCATACATGTGCGAAAGCACACCAATGACCGGCCATACAAATGTGACCAATGTGACTATGCAGGCACCACCAGAAGCCTGCTGAACATCCACCTTCTGCGCCACTCCAGCAACAAGCCGTTCAAGTGCACTGTGTGCTCGGCAGCTTTTAAGCGGCAGCACCACCTTGATGGGCACCTCCGAAAGCACTCGGACAGGGAGCAAATGTACCCTTGCTCATTTTGTGAGAATGTGTTCATCTCAGAAGAGAAACTAAACAAACACATGAAGTGCCATGAGATAGTTGTGGTTTCCACAGTGACAGAGGATGACATATTTCATGTCAGCAATACCAATCGAGATGAAGGTCCTGTAGAAGTGGCTTATGACATCATTCTTTTATAATAAAAGGTAATGCCATTACAGTAAAAAAAAAAAATAAATCATTTTCTTAAAATCATATTTGGCAATTTTGATTAAAAAATTTTTAGGACTCTCTGTGATAGCTATCATAGATGCAGTAAATAAATCTGAATGTATAATTTGTTTTTCTGCTATCAAAGTTTCCAATCTGCTCTCTCTAAGATTTACAGTCATGACATTTCTAACATCTAAACATCAATCTTGTGTTTCAATGCCTCATGTTCTCTTTCTTTGTAGAAATCTTAGAGAGCATCTTTTTTAGAATTTTTTTTAAGCCAACATCTAAGCATTCAGTCTTCCTTAAGATAAATGCATACATGTTACACAATATTCAATTCACTTAGACACTTCTATGAATTTTTATACACTTGAAATCCTAGCTAATTGTAAATTTTGTTTTTATTCAGTATTTATTGGTTGTATTGATCTTCTACTGTGTATATTAAAAAAAAAAATTCCCCTGTGTATTTTTCAGCAATTAATAGAATGAAAATGTAGAAAAATTGTATGTGACACTATTAGTACTTCATTATTTCACATTGTAATTCTACTGTAATTTTTTCTTCAGAAATATCAATTGAACGTTCTTTATGTGAAGAGAAACACTTGAAGCAATCTCTTATACCGATTATGTGAAGTGAAAGCAAGACCTGAACAATTCTCCTAGAGTAATTATATATATATATATATATTATATTAGAATGGCATTACTAGAACAAATAATGCTGTTTGACCAAAAATTTTGCTCCCCTTCTAGCTAATACTAGCATTTAATGGGACATTGGTTAAAACAAAATAAAAAAAAATAATATAGTTATATAAATATTAAAATAATCAAAAAGGTTGTTATACATGTTTATGTTCTGGTGGCTTCATCATTACAAGTAAAGTTCCCCTTTCAGACCTTGAGATCTATGGGACAGATGTTAACCAGGGTGTCATGTGGCCAGCACAACAACCAGCTGCCTTTGATTTTCCCCGACTAGTGCTGGTTGGACTCAGAGATGCGCAAAGGTCCCAGTTTTCACCAGGATTTGAACATGGGACACCCAGTTCAGAAGCCAAGACATTACAAGACTTAAAGAATGAGGCAGCTGCATACTAATCTGTTTGATCTGCATCATCTTCTTTAGTTCTCTATGAATGCTCATAACTGAGTTCTCATACTCCCCCCTTTCAACTAGTGTTTACAAGTACACTGGTCATGTGACATCTAAGGTTAGAATATGAATAGAGGAAGAATCTTCATATATAAACTACTTGCTGGCTATATAAATATTAGTTATTTCAGCATGTGTAAAAGAATTGACTTGGTGTAGTTAATATGTAAAAGAAATCCTAAAGACTGTGTTGATCACAAACTTCGAATGAAAACAAATGATGCTTTATGTTTGCTAACTCAGGTACATTATGTGCTATCAGGTGACTCTACTTACAGTAGACTAGGAATGCTCTTCCAATTTGTATATAAAGTGTTCACAAGTTACTTAGGCTTAGTCATCTGTTGAGAGTAGTTGAAGATTTGTTGCTAAGTGGTTTTGGTCCCCTATCTGTTTTACTCCTTTGTTGTATGTTATCCTTAATTTGTTATGGTTATAACAAACATGTTATAATTATATCTCATCTTTATCTTATTTAATGTATTGTTCATATGTATTATATTTAATATACAATTTAATTAGGTCAGCTGGAAATGTTATTGTTTTAAATGTATTTATTCTGTAAGAAAGTATATGTGTGCTGTTTTGTTGCTACATCACTCTGTTCTGTAATCAGTCAATTGTAAATAAATGCATTTGAACATATAATTATTTGTTGCTGTAATAGCTTGTGCTAAATAATTTAGCCTGTGTTTTGCCATTAATATAATATTGTATAGAATGAATCATTTTTTATTTAAATTATTTGTTGTGTTACTTTTATGAGCTCCATAGGAAGCAAGTGGATCTCATTGAGGATAGTTATGTTGTAGTTACAAAGTAATGAAAGAAAAAAAGTGTTTTTTCTATAATAATTTATTAATAACAAAATATACACTCAAGTATATCAGGTACAAGTATATTATTGTAAGAACAAAAGTTTAACCCTTCAAGGAAATCCCATTTAGCATTTCCACTAAGCATACATTGATATGAAAAGTAGTTAACCAGTTGTAAAACAGAAATACATACGTACATAATGAAGGCCTGTGCCCCTTTTAATGCCTGGTCAAGGACATAACATAGATGATGATACTGTCATTTTTCTATCTCCATTCCTGATATGTAAGTACTGGTAGTCAAGTATTGTATTGAAAGATAATGGTTACATAACTATGACTAGTAAACTTCATTGCTAGCATATAATCAAATATACCAGTACCACATTTTAGTCAGCAAATATTAAGTAGATATTGTAGAACTCAGAATTTGGAAAATTTAGAACACTACATTGGCAAATATCATATGTACTGGTAGTCAAGTATTGTAGTGAATGATAATGGTTACTAAACATAACTTTAATTGCTAACATATAATCAAATATGCCAGTACCCCCTTTTAATCAGTAAATATTTAGTTGATATTGTAGAACGCAGAAAGTGGAAAATTTAAATATTGAAATACTGGCAAATCCAGTTTTCAAGCACATGTTCATGAGTTCATTGTTTTCAAGGGAACTTTTTAAAAAACTGTCAGTTTCTACTTCCTGCAGTCTAAAGCCTAACAAAACAATGTATCTAGTCTTTATGTATTATGTGATAAAAAACAACAGGAGAAAACTGACCAACAGAACAATAGTATCACTTTAACCAGACCTAAGTCACCAGTTTTGTGTGTGATATTTTTGTAAGTCTATTCAAATTTTCAGTCTATTAGTATTAGCAAATGTAAATCAACCACCTACGGACAATGGTTATGCTTGCCCTGGGTGTGGCAAAATATGTAGTTCACAGATGGGGTTGCACAGCCATGGGAAATACTGCATTCTTCACAAATCTTTGGACTCAAAGACAAGCCTTATTATTATTATGTAAATGTGACAAAGTGTTGAGAGAGTTGAATAGTATGTTCTCAAGACTTTCCAGCAATAAGTAAATCGAGTACTTAACAGGATGAGATTCCAAGGGGGGGGGTATTAAAAAAAAAAAGAAAACTTAGAAAAAAGGGAGACAGAAAATAACCTGGTTAACAGAACAATTAGAGGAGGACATGTAATTCAAAGTAAGTCATCATAGTCCTAATGTCCTCAAGTAAAAAGTATTAGTAAATATGTTCTTTCTTGTGACCTAGTAACCAGCTGAAACTTTGCACACACAGACATGACTCAACATACCCATGCAAATAAAGTACAAGAATAATAGTTAAATTAATCCCAATATAAATATATCTATATGTATATACACAGAGAGAAAGTTCAGAACAATCATAGTACATTATAAGATAAGGAAAAAAAACAAAAAACAAACATTACACATTGTTATACTAGTCCATGTATTAAGTTGCATAGAAGAGAATTAATCCACAATATTGCTTTAAAAAAAAAAATTCCCTCACATGTTAACTTCACCAAATTAGGGTTAAACATTCAAAAACAATTATCCCAACAAAATGCTGCTAGTTTTTTTTTAGTGTCAAACATGAAATAAGTTAGTAAGATCTTATATAACTTTTCAATATTACAAGCTACAATTAACCTTTAGGTACCGGTACCAGTATAATTTACAATATATACACACATAGTGGTCAAAGTTTACTAAGAACCTACTCATTGGGACTCTTATAACCTTACCTATAATACATTTTATAAAATTTGTTATTGTTTAAGTTCCAGCCCAACCACCATTGATCCATTATAAAATGCCATTTGTAGCTAAGGATATAATGACAAGTGAAAGATAATCTTGAATGTAAATTTTATTTTTTTACAATTTAAAATCAAAGTAAAACGACACAACAAAAAAAAGTATTATTTATTTCTTTTCAGACATTCTTGAATACTGGAAAGTCACTGATGGTTTCTATTATATCAAAGTCAATTGAATTTAGAAGCTTGGAACAAAAAATATCCTGAAAAATGTACTGAAAAACTTCAATACAAAAAACAACAACAAATGTTTTTAAATGGGGTAGAGCTATTCATATGGCATGAAAACATAATAATGATGATCTTAGACATTACTTGGCAGGGTTTCCAGTTCAACAACTGGACTTGTGACTTACAGAAAAGTGCAGACCATAATAATTTATTTTTACATTTTAATGAGAAACAAAGCATAGGCCTTAAAAGCACTAGAAGTAACAGATGTTAATATTTTGTATATTGGGAGAAACAGATTCACCTCATATGTGATAAAATACAGGCAAGTCCTTAATCTTACTGCCTTGGTTTTGAGTTTTGCTATTATTGAGGCTACTGTGACTAATTGTCAAGCCATAAAATAAACAAATAAGTTACCGGTACAAATAAATTAGCCAGTGAAAGAGACAATAACTTATGATCAAAACAAAGTATATCAACGCTATAGCAAGAAGTTAAGTTTTTAAACAAAAACAAGATACATCCAAATAATATCACATAGTGATGAATACATTTATAAACCACAAATACAATGTAAGCACAATGGAGTTTTTGAAAATAAATGTTCTCAAAGGTTCACTGGAACAAAGAGTCATTAGTAAACAGGCTACAATATTACAAAGACATTTTGCTGACAATTAGCTTTTGTTATAAGACCTTTTTATACTTTATGAGCAAAGTAAAGCAAAAACAAATAAAGAAGGGATAATCTACATCTAGATAAACTGTTTGTTTTCTGTGGTTAAGTAGTTTAGTTTAGACATCCCAAATCTTATTCTAAAAATGTGTAAAGGCAAGCCAAAGTAAGGATGTCAATATATTAGTGCAACATGTCAGTTGTAATATAACATAATAATAGAAATATAAGGTTCGTTACATTTAGTTAAATTTACATTCTGATTATTCAACAATTTTAATAATAGTTAAAACAGCAATAATAAAATGGCAAATCTGTTGGTAAGGGTTTTTGGTATTATTTTCTATAATACGGTACATTATTTTCAGATAACATTTTGGAGATGCGGCCCCCCCCCCCTTTTTTTTTTCTGGTGTAAGATTCTCGGGAAGCTGTTTAAACAAGAAATGAATCTTCTGCCTAGCTCTAGAAGCAACCATGCAAGAAAAAAAAAAAAAACAACCTAGAAGTTAGGTTTATACTCATTTCAAATTTCACCAATCATTTGTACCATTATTAAAAAAAAAAAGACTATAACACAATGCCATTAATTTTAAGGGAGATAATGATAATAAATAATGATGATTTTATTTATACTAAAATGTCAACATACTGTAAGCTTAAGGCTGTTACAAACAAAATGGACATTATGTACATCCTACATGCACAATGTATGTAGTTGAAATTCTCACTATTGAGCTACTATTCTCCCTACATTGCTCTACTATGCCTCACAAATGTCGACAGTATACAGAAAACAGGCTAAAAAAAGCTGAACCACTTACACATTACCTAAGATAAATACTGAATATCAAACGGCAAGAAAAAATACCAGATACTCGGTACAGAAGTCCTTCAAAGAGCGGGCCTGCAAAGCATCCACACAATTCTGATGCAGTCCCAGCTACGATGGGCAGGACATGTCTGCACAATGGAAGACCTCCGCATCCCTAAATGACTCCTGTGTGGCCAATTAAGCGAAGGAAAGCGCTTGCAAGGTGGTCAAAGAAAACGCTTCAGAAACACTCTCAAAGCTTCTCTGAAGGCGTTCAGCATAGACCCAGCCACCTGGGAGACAGAGGCACATGACAGAGCATCAAGGCGTCAGGCTGTGAACACTGGCGCACAAATTGCTGAAGACAAGAAAACAGCGTTAGCAGAAGAAAAGCAAGGCCAATGACACAAGCTAAAGCTGAGAAAACCTGTCCAGCTTCCAGCCAATCATTCCCAGCTCACATAGGTCTCACCAGCCACATGAGGAGGCACAAAACTCCAGTGCAAAGCCCTCAGCCCCATGGATGACAAAAGTGGTCATCATCAAACCACGATGGACAAACTATAGTAATTCCTACTAATTCTTTTTTTTTTGCACTCACAGGGAGTCAATAAACAATAAGTAATACTTGAAATCAGCAGCAGATTACACATTTGTTTAATGATGGCAAGAAAGTATGTAAGCCACAGATGGGTTTTGTTTGCTTGGACAAATATTGTCAGATTCACCAGAGGTGATCTATTTGTGAGTCAAAGGACAGTGAAAATTATTTACAGATTATCTTGTAATTTGTAAACAGAAGGGTTTTAGTAATGTTTTAACAATATTTTTAAAAAATATACTTTGTTGGCTCCAAGGTAATGTGCCTGTTTCCAATTAATACATTAACTCCTCTTTCAGTTTTTGTAACTAGTGACATTGTTCGATAGCCACTTAAAAACAATTGGTGCCTCTGATCAGGTATTGTCTTTTTCAAACCAAAGAAATTTCATGGCACACCAAAGACACACACACACAGCAAAATAACAACACATTTTTGTTGTGTGAAAAGTACAAAAAAAAAAAAAAAATCACTTTTAACAAATCAAATTTTCAATAAAATTTAAAAGAAACAAAAAAAAAAGTAACAAATGAATAAAAGCCAAGCATGAAAACTTTTATGAATAAAACACTTGCATAGAAAAATTTGTCTCTCAGGAATAACATGGCACATTGAGTTTAAAAATGTAAACAAACTTCTCTTTCTGTCAACAGTACACAATCAACACTAGTCAGAGGTGGTTTCAAAACTGTAACATCCAACTTCACAATCACAACACAGCAGTTTATACATGACATTTGACCAAATGAGTTTACAATAGTAATTAGTCAAAGTGTAATAAAACCTAATAAAGATAGTGGTGTGTACTTTTAAAAAAAAGTTCCTCACTTTCACTTGGCAATTATGGGGACAATGATGTTAGGTTCATCTGTTTTTATAACAGTTAACAAAGATATCAAGGAACAACCAGTCTTACTTACCACTTATAAGTGTAGGGTATTGAAGTTTGGGTTAATCAGGTTTTCATATAGTGAAGTGACGAGGAATTAAAAAGTAGGATTACAAACTAGAGAAGTAACGGACAAGACGCCTTAGAGGACGGCATGACTGTGCCCTTTGATTATTCATTAAATTGTTGTGTATTCAACAAACTCGTGGATCATTATCAGACTACAGACAACCATCAACACAGTATACTTAGGGAGATCTTAAATATCCTACTGATTAAAATTGCAGTCTTTAATAGGATTTGAATTAGTAACCCTTTGGTTCAGATCCTAAGTGCTTTACCCATCAGGCACCCTGACCACTAAAATACATATTTTTAAAAATGTATTTGTTCCTGAATAAATCAATAATTAAATAATTTGTTCTTTATTTGCCTACATAGTCAAAAAATAGATATATATTTCATAATATTAATACAGTGCCAATTCTCTAAAAATTCTATTTTAAAAAATATATTTAAAAAAAAAAACAGCAAAATAAAAATTTATGGCTTTGAAAAATACAACAAAATAGAACTTTCATTATAAAATTTGTACAAAGTTTGTAAATGGCAAAATTAAGTTGGTTAGAAAATCAGTTAAAATGTTTTGCCCATTTTGCAACGATATTCTTTACCTGATTATTTAAAATGAATTATGACACAATTAATATTCTCCCCCCCCCCCGTGCAGGCCACTTATCTCTTAAAAAAAAAATGACAATTCCACTGATAGAATAAATTTGAAAATGACAACCTAGCAAGATGTATTAAAGAATCAGTTTAAACAGAGACATGTCGTCTTCTTGTACAGGTGTACAGAATCAGGCCAAATGTTAACAACAACAACAATGATAACAGTTGAGATCACAAATGACAGGGCTATGCAGAGATAGACATTTTCTGAACAAAACACTGAGACTCTCTCAATATGTTGGCATGAGCATGCTTGACAATGTCAACCATCATTCAATTAGAATTTAAGACTTACATATATGATGTATTTTTCCAGATGTTTTTTTTTTTCTTAACATGAATAAACATAACAATATGATAGAACATGTCCAAACAAAGGCACAGCACCATGAGGTCAATTAATTAAGAATATTTAGCTGGCTCTCTGAAATTCACTGTATTCAAATTAAGGCAGAATGTGCTCATGCCAATGGAGAATCTAATCATATCAGAAGTTGATTCTTCTTCTTCAAGCCTGCTTTTTGCTGCTGAGCTGTAAGTTCTTTTAAAGGAAAAATATTGTGGGTTTTTTTTTTCAGATATTCAGCACCACCATAAGAATGCTGATTATGTTGGGCTATAAAGGTAGTAAGGTCTACTTAAGATGGATTAAAATGGTTTAGTTTTATAAGGGTGGTCATAGTGTCTACAAAAGAGGTAGGCATGTAGGATTTATTTTGTTAAGGTGTTAATTTAAAGGTGTGTTCTCAGTTGGAAAATTAAAGATTGCAATTTGTGGGGGAAAGTTTATATAATGTAAAGAAATACCTGTAAGAAAGCTATATAATGCCAGAAAAGTTAACCAATATTGCAGTATAAAATGTAGGTAATTATCATCGTAGCCTCTCTTTGTTACCAAGGATTTTTGAGGCTGAAACGAACTAGCAATAGTTACCCATGAATTATATCTTTATGATAAAGAATGTCACAATGTGAGTGGTTAGGAGGTAGTGGCAAATTGCGTACTGCTGCAGGTTTTAGCTTCAAAACTCGTCATGCATGTTAGCAGCAAAGTTGACCAGCTTGCTGGAGATGAAGATGTCGGAGTGCTTCAAGATTTCGTCCATGGACAGCAGAGAATCTTTGTTGTCATCCATCAAGGAGATGAGGCTGTCTGCTTCCACCTTGGCCTGAACAGGGTTAGTGGGGTCAAGGTAGTTCTGTAAAACAAAAAACAAACAATTAAAAACTGAAGCATGCACACTTCACTAACAACTGAGAGGTTAGTATGTTTTAAATCTATTAATGAACTAGCATATATTATGTTTTAAATATATATTTAAAAAAAGTTAAGATTTAAGGTTTCTCGAGGTGTGGTCAAGATGCTAAGTACGGTTGAACTTGGCTTGGCTACTTATGAAGAGGGCTCGAGGTTCAATATCCAACCTGAGCAGAGTTTTACTGAGTGCCTACAGGCAGCATGGAAAACCTTCTCCCAGATACCTCCCCATGAGGCACAGTGGTTGAGTGGTATAGCGCTTGGCTTCTAAATTGGGGGTCCCGGGTTCAAATCCTGGTTAAGACTGGGATTTTTATTTCGGGATCCTTGGGCGCCTGAGTCTACCCAGCTCTAATGGGTACCTGACATTAGTTGTGGAAAAGTAAAGGTGGGTTGGTCGTTGTGCTGGCAATATGACACCCTCATTAACCGTAGGCCACAGAATCAGATGACCTGCTCTATATGCCACATAATATAATAATATATAATAATATTCTACAGCAACTGCGTTGTGAGCTGTTACCCTATTTCCAGTCGACTTATTTCCATACGCTTAAAGGCATCACCCTTTAATATCACCATCATTCAAGTATACGCTCCTACATCAACATACGACGATGAGGCAGTAGAAGAGTTTTATGAGCAATTACAGGAAATGGTCAATAAGAGCCCTAAAAAAGACATCCTTGTGGTACAAGGAGACTGGAATGCCAAAGTAGGAAGCAACTCCTACCAAACATGGAAAGGCACATGTGGAAGATACAGTAACCACACAACTAACGAACGAGGTCAGCGCTTACTAGAATTTGAGAAATACAACAATCTCGTACTGGCTAACACACTAGGATGCCACAATAAATCGCGTATATCCACATGGCACAGTCCTAACGGAGAACACCACAACCAGATCGACTATATCATGGTACAACAGCGTTTTAAGACAAGCATCCATACAGCCAAAACAAGAAGTTTTCCTGGAGCTGACATTGGAAGCGACCATGACCTTGTTATGATGACCTTCAAACTACACCTAAAAAAGGTAATAAAACAAGGACCTACCAGGATAAAATTTGACCTGGACAAGCTGAAAGACCCCAGGGTAGCCGCCATATTCGAGACACAAATAGGAGGACGATTTGCAGCCATCAATATCTTGGACCCCAATGACCAGGATATGAACACACAAGTTGATATGCTAAACACAGCAGTCACAGAAACAGCCCGGGAAATACTAGGGAAGCTCCGCCCGCCCAAAAAACCCTGGGTAACAGAGGATATACTCCAACTCTGTGACAAGAGACAGGAGCTTAAAGGGAAAAAGTTGTCTGACCCAAAATATGACCTCGAATACAAAAACGTCAACAAACGGATTAGAAAGGGAATGAAAGAAGCGAAGCAAAAGTGGATAGAGAACAAATGCAAAGAAATTGAACTGGGACTTAACAAGAATGACAGTAAAAAAGCATACCAACTAGTGAAGGACCTCACTACCTCAAAGCATGGAAGAACCAACACGATACAAGACAAAAACAATAGGTGCCTAACTGAGGAAAAAGATGTGTTAAAAAGATGGACAGAATACTGTTCAGAACTGTATAACTTCGAAATCTCAGGAGATACAGAGATACTAAATGTCCCGGCAGTTTCCAACATGGACGACTATCCGATTCTTCGCTCGGAAGTAGCAGCAGCAGCCTGAAAAAGGGAAAAGCGGCCGGAGTTGACAACATTCCTGGTGAACTTCTACAAGCGGGAGGAGAAACCATGATAAACGCACTCTATACAATTTGCAACAAGATCTGGCAATCAGGAGAATGGCCCAAACCCTGGACCCAGTCACTCATCATCACTCTTCCAAAGAAAGGCAATTTACAACTATGTCAAAACTATCGCACCATCTGGCTCATAAGCCATCCCAGCAAAGTGCTGTTAAAAATTATATTAAATCGACTAAAACCGATAGCAGACAAAATCATATCTGAAGAACAGGCGGGTTTTAGACATGGTCGCAGCACAACAGAGCAAATCCTAAACCTCAGAATACTCTGTGAAAAATATCTCCAACACCAAGAGAATCTTTTCCATGTCTTTATTGATTTCAAGAAAGCTTTCGATCGAGTATGGCACAGGGCACTCTGGGCGACAATGGAAAAATATAACATTAACACAAACATAACCAAAGTTATCCAGAACCTATACAAGGATGCCACCAGTGCGGTGTACTTCAACAACAATATTGGGGAATGGTTCAAAACCACAGTTGGAGTAAGACAAGGTTGCCTCCTTTCACCAACACTCTTCAATATCTTCCTTGAAAGAATAATGGAAGATGCACTTGAAGGATTTGAAGGTACTGAAAGCATTGGAGGAAGAAAAGTTACAAACTTGCGCTTCGCAGATGACATTGATGGCCTAGCAGGGACAGAAGACGAACTAGCCGACCTAGTGATGCGCATTGACAAGACTTCAGCAGCTTATGGCATGCAAATAAATGCAGAAAAAAACCAAATCATGACCAATAGTCAACAGGGCTTTACAAAGGCCATCAGTATCGGAGGCGAAAAGCTAACTAGTATTAGCAGCTTTAAATACCTCGGAGCTATTGTCTCGGATGAGGGAACAAAGCCCGAACTAATGGTCCGAATAGCACAGTCTACAGCGGCCCTTTCTAAACTCAAGTTGATATGGAAAGACAAAGGCTTAGCCCTTGGCACCAAAATCAGACTGATGCGCTCCCTGGTCATGGCCACATTTCTATATGCTTGTGAGTCTTGGACACTGACTGCAGAGCTAGAGAGGAGGATCCTAGCAATGGAAATGAGATGCTACGGAAGGATCCTAGGCATCACATTTAAAGACTGCATCACAAATCAAGAGATTAGAGACAGGGTTACTGCAGCGATCGGTCCCCATGATGACCTGCTAAATACTGTGAAGAAACGAAAGCTCAAAATGTATGGCCATGTAACAAGATCTTCGGGACTCGCAAAGACCTTCCTCCAGGGAACAGTACCAGGAAAAAGAAGAAGAGGCAGACAGAGAAAGCGGTGGGAAGACAACATCAAAGAATGGACAGGCCTACCATTGAACGAGGTTTTAATCAGGGCAAAGGATAGAGAGGAATGGAGAATGATGGTCCACAAGTCTTGCTTGGCACCCCAACGGTCCACCAGACTAAGGGATAGGTAACAGGTAATATGCCACAAGGTCTGAAAGAGGAACTTTACTTAGATACCTCCCCCCCCACATACACACACACAAATGAGATTGGATCATAGTGCTCTGATCATGCTATAATCATGAAAGTAGCGCTATATAAAAGCTATAGTTTTTTTTTTAATTTATGATTATAATTTTTTATCATTAAAAAATGAGATCTACAATAGTCTTTATTTTATTTTTATAGAAATGTTTCTATGTCCAATTAAAATCGCAAATGCAAAGAAAAATGAGATAAGAATGAAATGGTTTAGGTTTAATTGATGACTAATTATAAGTTCAATTACTTTGTGATCTCACATTTCTGAAAGAAGTAATTAGGACAGGCGTTTGGAAAATGTTTTTTTTAAATTTCTTTACAGAAAATCAGAATTAGAACACTTTACAATTGCATTAAATCTAATTGTATTTAGGTACAGTAACAAGCAAGCTCAAAATAATCTACACCTCAAAACAGCTTTTAAAAACAGTTTTTAAAAATTGTGAATAAGTACAGTATGTAAAGATGAAAGTTACAAATCTAACATTCAACTGTCATTGTTTTGAGGTAATAAAATACTAATGGACACGAATCACTATTCTAATAATATTCTACAAAAAAAGTGTTAAAATTGATACAACATTAATATTAACTTAACACTGGCTGATTTGTTTAGTGATTGGCTTCAGAGCCTAGAGCCCTGGATTCAAATCTCAGTGAAGACTGGGATTTTGAATTTCGGGATTTTTAGGGGGGCCCCTGAGTCCACCCAACTCTAATGTGTACCCGACTTCAGTTGGGGAAAGTAACAGTGGTTGGTCCTTGTGCTGGCCACATGATACCCTGCTCGTTAACCATTAGCCAAAGAAATAGATGACCTTAACATCATCTGCCCTGTAGACCACATGTCCTGAAAGGGGAGCTTAGTATTTTTTTTTAAATAATATTTATATTGCTGAGATAGGGTGCTGAGATAGAGTGCTGAGATAGGGTGCTGAGATAGAGTGCTGAGATAGAGTTATGTATGATCTACACTGACCTTCAACTCAGTCAATCCTACTTTCCCATCACCATCTGTATCCATGATTTCCCTGAATTCCTTTCTTCTCTCTTCCTGCCACTTTCTGTCCATCTCCTCAAACTCTTTACTTTCTACTTCCCCAGGTGGAAGAGCAGCAAACTCCTCCTCAGTTATGACCTTATCATCATTGGCATCTGTCAAGCACAAAACAAAACAATGTACTGTTGGGAGACCTCAACTCAAGAAAACATAAAAAATAATAGAACAGACACAAAATAGTGCTGTGAGACTCATAAAATGCCAATCAAAAGAATGCATTCTCTGTTTGGGACCTCTCAACTCAAGAAAACATTAAGAAACTGGAACAGACACTAAAAAAAAAATAGTTTGATTCATAACAAACAAATATTCACATTTGATTAGAGTAAAAACACCTTTAGTAAAATCGATAAATTTAGAAAGCCTTCATAAATGAGAAATGGACGAGCTCACATCCAAATCACAAGAAAGATAATACTTACTATAAGCGATCATGAAGATATCAACGTCTAATCTTTTGACTTAGGACCGGACACAACAGAATGCGACAACACATGTACCGGAAGCTCAAAATTGGAACCAGTGACATCTGCCCATGTGGAGTGTCACCAGAGAATGCCGACTATGTCCTCCAACACTGCGCTCTTTACAAGAGGCCCGTATCAGACACTGGTCCCAAAACACCACAACAGAAAGAAAACTATATGGAGAGCTCCCTGACTTGGAAACCACTGCGCAGTTCATCTCAGATATTGGTGTAGTGATCTGAACCCTCCAACATAACAATGAAAACGAAGAAGAAGAAGAAGAAGAAAGTAAAGTAGCAATTATACACAAAACACTGAACCATAAACTTCAAATATAAATAAAAAACCTAAAAAAAAAAAAACTCGGAAAGACACAAAGATAAAGACACATTCCTCGTTCCATATGCTAGGACAAATCTATACTCTTTCTTCCCTAGTGCTATTAGAGCATGGAATGGGTTGCCAGAGCCAACCAGGAAAACCAGTGACTTGGCAGAATGTAAGTCATTGGTTAATATGTATGACTAGATTGACCTAGTAACACCCATAGGACGTTATCATTTTCTTTTTTGAAGTAATGTCTATATTTTATAAGATAAGACGATACAACCAATAATTATTGTCATTGTACTAGCCACATGACATGCTTGTTAGCCATACGCTGTAAAAACAGCTTTACACCATCTGGCGTCATAGATCACAAGGTTTGAAAAGGGGACCTTTACTTTACTTGATCCCCCAGACATCATTTCATCACTCTTAAATATTGCCCTCTTATGTACAGAAAAGAACAACTTACCTACACCCCTCATGACGTTGGACACCACGGTCTCCAGAGACTTCTGACTGTGCTCTGGGTGGCGGAACACCATGAACTCTTCCTTGCTCAGCCTGTTGTCTGTGATGTTAGTGTCTGCGTCTGTCCACTTAAACTTGTAGGATATCAGTGCATTCTTATCTGAAAATATAGTGTCAATATTTTTTTTTTTTATTAGCTTCCCATATTTGTCTATATTCTGTTGATTTACAGTGTGGTATTTAAGTGCTCTTGCACGATGACCCACACTGGTGCAGCGAAAGATTAACCATTATCTCTCAATAAAGGTAGGCTACTATGTTCTCTATATAGTTTACATGAATTAATTTGTATGTAGGACTTGGTGAAATGGACCATTGAAAATGTTTCACATTTAATTGATTTAAATATGAGGACTATCGATAATCTGGACAGATTAATTAATCCACATAGTTGACATTCTACTGTAATATGCATCTTAATAAATATTCATAAAAAAAAGACTCAGAAGACAAAAAACATGAAACTGAAATCAACGCCTGTGAACAATGTTTTTGTCTGTACCAGATGCGGAAAAGTATGCAGGCACTTCTGTGTCCACCGTGCTCTAATGGGTACCTCACATTAAATGGGGGGAAAAAATGCCAAAAGACACCCTCATTAATCGTTGGCTACAGAAACAGATGACCTTTACATCATCTGCCCTACAGACTGCAAGGTCTGAAAGGGCTACATTATTACTTTACTACATTCTCGGTGGCTGAGCGGTAAAGCGATTGACTTTCAAACAGGGGTCCAGGGTTTGAATCCTGGTGAAGACTGGGATTTTTAATTTCCGGATCCTCAGGCGCCTCTGAGTCCACCCAGCTCTAATGGGCACCCGACATTAGTTTGGGAAAAGTAAAGCAGGTTGGTCGTTGTACTGGCCACATGACACCCTCGTTTAACCGTAGGCCACAGATTCTGATGACCTTTACATTATCTGCCCTATGGACCACAAGGTCTGAAAGGGAAACTACATTCTCAAAGGTGTAGAGTTCACCTGTGGAGACATAATGCCTTATCTGAAGCAAAAGAAGACACAGTGTGCAGCGACTCAAACAATAATTACCTTCTTGTTCTAACTTGACTATATCATCGTAGTCTGCCACATGCTTGACCGCACTCTCAGCATCAAAGCCACGAGACAGCAGAAAGTGAACATAGTACTCCTTCCACTTGATAAAGCCGTCACCTGAAAAGTTCAAGGACATTTGGTTTATGTGATTTTGCTTTTAGAATGTTCCAAATTATTCCTTGTCAGTCTCTATTATTATAATTATCTCAGTACAACCACATCCTATTTGAAAGTGTAAAGAAAGTCCAGAAAAAAACAAGCTGAATAAAACAAAGAATATCACAATCTTCTTTCTTCTTCTTCCTTGTTCTCATTATTATGTTGGAGCATTCAGATGACTAGACCAATATATGAGATGAACTGTGCAGTGGTTTCCAAATCAGGCAGCTCTCCATATAGTTTTCTTTCTATAGGAGTGTTTTGGGGCCAGTGTCTTGTTTGGGCTTCTTGGTAAACTATTCTGCTTTCAAGGACATGGTCAGCATTCTCTGGTGACACTTCATATGGGCTGATTTCACTAGTACCACAATTTATACCTGTGATTCTTAGTAGTTTACCTACTTGGCCTTGAAAAAGCACAAGGGCGTCTTCACTCAAAACTTTAAAAAGCTATTTTAAAATTGCTTTAAAAAATTCAAATAATTAGTTGTGACACCATCAATAATGAAAACACCTTATATTTAGAGTGTTCCTAAAATGATGACTAAACCTTATTAGTAGGCCTCACCATGTGTTATCCTAGCCCTTCAAGTCATAATAGTACCCAGGTAATGAATTTTCTAAACAAACATTGCAACTTATTACAGGTTCAGATAATATTCAAAATTTTTCTAATAGGCATTTGTTTTAGCATTAGGAATAGGAAATTTATAGGTACAGTGGCTGAGTGGTAAGGACCTTGGCTTCCGAGCTGAGGGCCCCAGGTTCGAATTTTGGTGAAGAAAGGGATTTTTAATTTCGGGATCTTTGAGTGCCTCTAAGTCCACCCAGATCTACTGGGTACCTGACACTAGTTGGAGAAAAGTAAAAGCATTTGGTCATTGTGTTGGCCACATGACACCCTTGTTAACATCTGACCTTCACATCATCTGCCCTCTAGATTACAAGGTCTGAAAGGGGAACTTTACTTTTATTGCATGCTCAGAAAATAATTTAATTTTTTAATTGGCATTTTTTGTAGCATTAAGAATAGGAAATTTAATTCAAATATAATAACATATTGGTTCTATTTTTTCCTCATGGTTTACTGAAGCCATGAGAATTACATTGTGATTTTTTTAACATATGGTATAAAGAACACAAGAGTTAAGTATACTTAAAGTTGTTTTAAAGAAAAGAATTGATAGATATACCATCAGGATCTAAATGTTCAAAGATCATGTCATTTTCCTTTTTGGCAGCTTCAAAATGCTCATTCATCTTTGCCAGAATCCACTTCTCCATCTCACTGGAAGACAAGAAACCATCTCTATCCAAATCAGCTCTGAGGAAAACATAATAACATGTGGAATGTTTTTTTTTGTTAGATGAATAAATTTATAGGCAATGGAATTTTGTTAACTGATCAGAAAATCATCAAATATGGATTACACAAAAATATTTTGGCTAACATTTTTAAAAATACTTTAAGGACTTTTTTTTTATTTTAAGCTCCAGCACAAGTAGTATCTGGATATTTTTGTTATAAATTCCAATTGGTTCGAAAAGATTGTTTTGAAATAGTGACATTTGGGGTCTCAAACCAGCTTTAAGCAGTGGTATTAACCAATGAGGACAAGTGAATGGGAAGCGTGGTCGAGAAGCTAAGTGCGCTTGAGCTTGGCTTAGCTATCTAGAAGGGGGCTCGAGGTTTGACACCCGACTCGGGCAGAGTTGTGTTTACTGAGCGCCTAAAGGCAGCACGGAAAACAAACTCCTAGATACCCCCCCCCCACTCGTCCACAAATGAGATTGGACCATAGCGCTCTGAGCATGATATAAGCATGAAAGTAGCGCTATATAAAAGCTATAATAATAATAATCTCTTACACAGTAAGTTTACATACTGCAACTAAGCAGTTCATTGAGTATAAACAATGGCGCTGAAAAATGTACTCTTATTATAGTTAAAAACAAAGGTTTATGGATGACTTATGAAAATGAATGTTCCTACTTAAAATCTTTCAGTAACTTGTAGAAAGCAATGGTGAATCTTTCATAACATTTAACATTTTAACGATCAATGTCTTCCCTTTACCACTTCTCATGTGACTAAAGAGGCCAATACACATTTCCAGTCACAGGTTGTGCATTTGTAAGCCCCTGATGCTGCATCATCATAATTTCTACAAAAAGTGTACAGTGCACGGAATATCAGTACTCAAAACATAATTTATTGCTGTATTTTTATATTGCATTAAGATTCTATTCAAATTTTAAAATCTTTTTCACCTGGCTACAATTTCCTGCAGTCGAACAGTAGCTTGATCTACCGCCTCAGCCTTGAACTCATCATGCAGCCCACCGAGGAACATCTCCTTGTGGTAATCTCTGTTGACGTGACCATCTCTCTCCATCTTCACAATATCCAAATGATCGGCTGGAATAAGCTTGTCTATGGATAACTTCTGTCAAAAATTAGGAAAAAAAAATTCATTCACCTCAGGGACAAATTGTTGTCATTAGCTGTTATAAGTTTGTAAACATAAGCTGTAATGAGAAGAAAGTATTATTTTATTTCTGTGTTCTTTTCAAGGGGAATAACAAAGTAATGTCAGAGATTCAATTTCAATACTAAGTTGACTTGTTTGGCTTTCTATATTTAACATAAATTATACATACATATTTTTTTATATTACCGGTATATAAACAAAAATTCGGAGAAACTAAAATTGATAAAAAGAAAAAAAATTACATTAATTCATATATATTTTTTCACATTTGTTTTGAAAATGTCCTACTCATGCTTTCCAAACTGGCCTCAACAGGGCAAAGTTCATGTACTGGTTACACAACACACCTGTTAACAACTAATTTATGTGAACACTTGAGACCAAAAGAAAATCGTAATTGACAATGCTGGACAATGGTTATACTAGCCCTGGATGTAACAAAACATGTAGGTCACAGCCGGAGCTGCATAGACACAGGAAATACTGCATTCTTCATTAATCTTCGGAATTTAAGACAAGCCTTATTATTATATGTGAACATTTATAGTCTTCACTAAGGAATATTTGATATCTCTACATAGAACTTTACAAAACTGAATTAAAACTAAAAAAAAAGGGACCACATTAAGTCTCACTCTTCAGAAGCCTTTTGGATTTCACAGGTTCAATGAGAATTTGAATGGAAGCCTAAACAAGCAAAAAAAGTTGTTTAAAAAGTCTAAAATGTGTATCTTCTCTACCTTTAATTTTTTCACTGTCTCCTCACTGAGCACATTCTCCTCCCTCTCTTCAGGTTTCACATAAAGCACTTGAGATTCTGCCACTGCTGGCTCTGCTTGGTCTTTGGGTTTAGGAGGTTTAACTTTAATATGTAGTTTAGTTTCCAAAACTTTGTCCACATTGTTTTCAACAAGTGACTGCTTGCCCTCATCGGCCTCAACAGCATTGGCATACTTTTTATCATCTATTATCAACAGAAAATGTGCATTCAATTAAGTTCAGTTGAATACAACCCAAATTTCTGATATAGATTTCACATACAAGGTTCAATTGAAACTATGCTATTAATGTATATATTTAATTTGCTATCAAATGAATATTTTTTTTGTAAATCATAATTTTTAAATTGTACAAGTTTCAGTTTTGAAAATTTAGTAATGTATGTAGTTTAGCACTGTGAAATTTCAGCAGTCAACATAGAGTCATATTAAGTTTTATCTGATGGTTGTTTTATGCATTTCAGGTCAAAATTTTGTCATTTATTTTATTGCAGTGGAAAATGTTTCTAAAGAAAACAATAGTCATAGGAGTAGCCAAGAAGGGTTTTGAGCTAAAAGCCCCCCATCCAATGGGTTTCCTAAAGGTTTTGAGTTAAAATAAAACTCTCAATATACAATGAAACTTAAACTATAGTCACCAAATTCCATGAGTGTAACCAAGA
>JADKLZ010081101.1:6263548-6280026 GCA_021533235.1 Biomphalaria straminea
TATCATAAAGTTAAATATAGAGTGGTTAAGGTGTTAACTTAGCATATAATAAAGTTAAATATAGAGTGGTTAAGGTGTTAACTTAGCATATCATAAAGTTAAATATAGATTATTGTTTAAGTTAAACACACATGTTGATGCGTATATTTAGTGTATTGTAAAGTTAGATGAAATGGTTTTGGTGTAAATCTAGTGTACTTTTTTTTTTTGGGGAGGGGGTATCTTGCCTTGAAAGATTTAAAGTTTCTGTTTAGACTGTTTTATATACCAATAATTTTTAACAACCAAATATTTCATTTTACAAGTTTATTACAAATGTTAATACCCACTGTGCCTTATAATTGCAACGCCATACTGTTATTTAGTATCTTTTATATACAAAATTATTATTGTTGCAATCTCCTTGTTCTTGTGTTCCGGTAATAATGATATATAATATGCCTTATAACTTACTACATGCTTTTTCTTACATTTTTAATCTTTGTACATTTTGTGGTGACGGGCTTTGGTTCAATCGAGACCACAGTCCAGAGCACAAGCCACAATACTAGGCAGCTAACGAGTTATACTGATCACATGAATAGTTTGTTTTGTTAATCAATGTATTGTGAAAAATGTAATGGTCTGTAACACCCTAAGGTGCCAAGGTCAATAAGGTCATTAGGTCAATAAGGTGCTGAGGCCAATAAGGTCCTTAGGTCAAAAAGGTGCTTATGTCAATAAGGTCCTAAGGTCAATAAGGTACTTAGGTCAATAAGGTACTTAGGTCCGCAAGGCTCTTAGGTCAATTTAGTTCTTTTGTTATGAAATGTAATGTTATTTTTTCCTGTCTTCTATTCATATTATATTCATCACATAGCTTTTATACTATTGCATATTTTCACGATAAAACAAGCAATGCCACGTCTAAGTGGTTGTGGGCACGATAAATAAAACGAGAATTTTTAAAAATACCCAATTATTCAATTAATTATTGTCAATTATTTTGATTGATATCGAATAATGGAATTAACCTGTACATTATTAATAGATATTGTTTTAAGGGTGGAGTTTTCCCCCTTAAGATATGATTATTTTTTTTTATTTTGTATGTTTTACATTAACATTATTTTGTGTTATGAACGTAAGAGCTTTAAACATTTGATGGTGCTGTGCTAAAAAGTGGAGAAAAAAAATCTTCATATATTTTTTAAAAAACATTTTATAAAAACTTTCTTTTAATATTTGTACACTGGGTATGCTTTGCTGATTATACTTTTTTTTCGCCATGTATACAAATAATTAAAGGTTATATTTTTATATGAATAACTCATGATTTCACACTATAGCTACGACAGTATTAAGAAGTACGTATTTGAACACATATAATGAATATGCTTTTTTTAAACATATGCACCATGTATCATGGGACGCGGTGGTCGAATGGTTAAGCGCTTGGCTTCCCAACCTGAGGTCCTGAGTTCGAATCCCGGTAAAGACTTGGGTTTTGAATTTTGGGATTTTTAGAGCGCCCCTGAGTCCACCCAACTCTAATGGGTACCTGACTTTAGTTGGGGAAAGTAAAGGTGGTTGGTCGTTGTGCTGGCCACATAACAACCTGCTCGTTAACCGCTGGCCAAAGAAACAGATGACCTTAACATCATCTGCCCAATAGATCTTAAGGTCTGAAGGGGACACTTTTACTTTTACTATATATAATTGTCACAGTCTTGTATGACATTGCTGTTAAATGTTCACCTCTGTTTAAGACTGGAAAAAGACACGTGTAACTCCTGATGTAGAAAACAGGAAGTAGAATGAATACAATTGACTTGGAGTTCAGTCAGTCAAGGAAGTCAGTCACTTTTGAGTCAGTTGAAGCAGTCAGTCACTTTAAGTCAGTTGAAGCAGGTAGTCACTTTAAGTTAGTTGAGTCAGTCAGTAAAGTTAAGTCAGTCAAGTATTTTAGTAGCGACTTATAGAGTGAATTATATCTTTCCGTCCAGTATGGACTTAAGTATTTAATAGTTTTTCTCTGGATTTAAAGAGTCAAATAGTGACTGTCAAGTTTATTGTTACCCGCTGAGATGCGGATGTTACTCATGTTTTTTTTTCTGTAACTAATCATTTTGGATGGATTCAATACCGCTGCTTTGCGGATGTATGATGTTCGTGAACTCACTTAACTGAGAGACTGCAGTATTATTTCATCATCAATAAACTTTATATTTTGTCTGCCCAAGTCGGATTGACTCATCATTATTTACAATAATAATATCTTGAGATGAATGTTACAGTTGCAAAGATAAAAATGTGTGTACGTGTTTCTCTTAAATGATTACTTTTGTTTAGATGTATTTGTTTTCACGCGAAGTTGTGTTTCTCTTTTGTTATACTGTACATCACATGTAGGGCATAGATAGCATGTATTTTTGTTTTAAATGCAGTCTTCTTCCTATAAATGCGGCAAAAGATTTAAAGTTTACTAGAAAAACAATTAAAATATTATTCTAAAAAGACAATACTAAGCGAATGTATAGATCTACTACAATGATAGGCCTTTAGAAGAAAATGGCTAAATTTTTCTGTAACATAAGATAAGATAATTTTATTGATCCAATCTAATGGAAATTCAGCTTGATTACAATTGACAACCTCAGCGTAACTACTGTACAAAAACAATGTTGATGAAAAATTCGAACAACATTCACATACGAACACACATACACATTCACAACCATCGCTTTATGAATTTGACTTCTATGTACTTCTCGATGACAGCTGACCTCTTAACACTCTGACCGAGAGTGGGACAAAGGAGTTTTTAAATCTTTCAGTTTTAGTCTTAATGGAAAGGAGACGACCACTTCGTTCAGATCTTATGTAACAGTGGTTTAATGGGTGCAGGTTGTCTTTAAGAATCGTGCGTGATTTAGAAATGCATCTTTCTTGGAAAAGCTCTTCAATAGATGGTAGCTGTACTTGAGTAATATACGATGCTTTTTTAATTAGTCTATTTATTTTAAGTAAGTTAATTTATTATACCATTGAATCAATAAAGCCTTACATTTGAAATTTCCGAACATGCAAGTCCTTTCAAAAACTAGATTGTCCTTTCAAAACCGATGTTAAAACTCATCTAGACAACGTTCTCTAGACAAATTTAAATTTCTTTTTTTTTACTTTGAAAAATTATAACTGCTCAACACACGTTCGCCCAATGTGGTGTACGTTAACTGTTGAATGTCTAGGAAAATCATTAGAACAATTGTTGATATTCATGTCCAGGTTTCACAACGACCACGACATTTCCGAACGAATGTTAAGAACTATTTATAACCTTTAGAAGTACGATGCAAAATTATAAACAGTTGTACATAGAATAACGTTGTAAACACAAATAAATGGCAATTAATAAATAAATATATACATAATTTATTCTTTGATTCTATACGAATTAATTTTTTTTTCAAAAACTGTTTTATTTATTTATTAGCGGCCTTGCTAAGAAAATGCTGCTTTTGTGTTCGTGCTCTGTGTTTGTATGACTGTATTTTACTTTTTTAAAAGTTTATCGTCTATAAATGGTTTGCTAAAATACAATCATTTTTGTAATGAATATGCATATTATGTAAATGCTCATTTTATGAAAAAAAAATGCATTTAATCTTAAAAAAATAATTTTCTGCTACTCTAGGTCTTATTGTAAAACATGTCATTTCGCTATAGAAAATAATATTTCATAATAAAAAGTGAAAGTGTTTTTCGACAATTTATTGTTTATGTTTATGTACACTTGTCAAGTTCAATGTCAAGACATGATCAGGTAACCAAACATCATTGTGCTCATTAACAAATATAGGATATGTAACGGCTATTTTAATTGTAACTATTTGTAACCTGAATATGCTCTAAATGGTTATAAAATGTAATGGACAAAAGCTCCTCATCTACCCGATTACCTTTATGTTCGTAATTTATTTCTAAACGTAACGTTAGGATTAGGGTCAGCCTATGTGTCGGGGTTACTAACACTTTGTTGCTCATTAGCCTCATATTACAATTCTAACATATACATCTAGACTTTTCTACATTCTTATCTTATTTTCCTATTTTACATATTACAGACGTTACTTCAAAAAACAAGATTATAAAGAGAGTTTGTGTGATACACAAACTCAGAGGCGGCCCCCGTCGGAGTCGGATCCCTGTCAGATCCGCCTATTCGCAAGATGTTTCGAATGTTCCTTCTGAGTTGAAAATAATTAACATCTCGCTGGACGACGGAGGATGGCGAGCAGGGTATAAAACTGCCTTATCTTGATGTTTGCGCACTAGACTTAAGTTCGGATTTATCGTTGGTCCCTGGCTCAATTCCTGTATGCTCCCATCCTTAAACTATCGCAATATTTCTGATAAAACACTAAAGGTTAAATCATATTTTCAAAAGCCTTTAGTGTGTTTTTTTCTAACCGTGACGGACAGACCAACCAACAGACAAAACGCACAAAAATATCCTTGTTTCATTCTAATGGGGGCACTAAACAATTTTGTTTTTGAAAATCTTTTTTTTTTTTTAAATTTAAGAAATTAGTTTAGAATCATGTCATTGCCGGGCTTTACGCTAGTACACGAAAGCCGCTGCTAAAAGTTCATTTTAAAAAATGTGCATGATATCTAAATGTCAGGGGTATTTCTTATAGTAACATTTCCTCCCTTACATTTACGTAATTGTTTCAGAATTGGTGTTTTGTTTTTAAAAAATCGCTTGCATAATTAAGTTTGCTTTTAGAAAACTAAAAGTAGCCGTTGCACCTAAACTATTCAAGCCGCATTTAATGGTGAAAAAATATTTTTCGTATCTCTTCTAGTTTTGGCGCCCTGAGTGTGACAGACGGACAGACGGACATTTTGCACAAACCTAATAGCGGCTTTTCCCCTTACGGGGGCCGCTAAAAAAGAAAATAATTACGTCCTACGAATTTCATGTGTCAATCTAGTCATGCATGTTCATTAGTGATTTAAACTCTGCTCAGTCTTTGTTTTTTTTTTTCTGTCTGATTCAATCAACCTATTCCATTCTTTAACTGTACAGAATAATAGAAGGAAGGAGCTCTTATTAAAAAATATAATTTCGTATAAAATATGAAGTGTGCCTTTATATGGCAGGGGTCGGCAACCCGCGGCTCGCGAGCCGCATGCGGCTCTTTGAGTGAGAAGCTGCGGCTCTTTATTTCTACACGCAAATATTATTAATTTTATCGAAACTTTTTTTTAAAGTAGTTCTGAATAGCGTAATAAGGGTTAGGCACAGATTCTATCTCTCAGCCATTTGTACTCGCTTTTCACCACACCCCTCCCCAATACACGCGTCGTCAATGTTGTCAGTCCGTCAGAAGCTCTCGAATGGACGCCATCATCGAATGTTTCTATGTAGGTTTCAATTCGCATTCGACGCTAGACTGCGTGTTTTGGCTGTGACGTAAATTTTGTTGTTTTAAGTAAATGAGTTAGAAGCGATTATCTTATATGCAATCTACAAGTAATGCAAATCGGGCAAGCTTTGTGGTACCACTAGAAATTGCACAAAAAGGCAAACCATTTATAGATGGTGAGCATGCCCAAAGACTGCTTTCTACGTGCATCTGAACTGTTTCACGATTTCAAAAACAAACAAAAAATCTTGAAAAAAAAAAAAAGACACGGCTCATTTAGTCAGTTATATGTCTTCTTATGGTCCAAAAGATTTACTTAAAGGATTGCTACCTCGGGACAAACTGGAGGGAATGATATAGTTCAATAATACATAGAAAACAATAAGATCAATTTAAAAAAAAATCATTTCAATAGCAACTGATGGCGCCAGAAATATGACTGGAAAAAATAAAGGGTAACAACGATTCTTAATAGCAAAATAAACCATGAAATTCTTACGTTTCACTGAATAATACAACCAAAAAGCACTATGTACCCAAAACGATTCGAACCAAAAATAGTTGCGGTAATGAATTCGTCAATCAAGATTGTTAACAGCATCTTGTCCAAAGCAATCTACCATCGTCAAATTAAAGAATTCTTAAACAAAATGGAGACTCAGTATTCTGAGCTCCTTCTTCCTAATAAAGTGCGATAGCTTGCCAAAGGTAAGGTGTTGAGATCTTTGTTGTGCTTTGTGCTTGAATGAAATAAATACATTCCTAAATGATAAAGGCATTAATCTCCTTGTATTAGAAAACGACAAATATTTGCAAACATTTTATTTTATGGTTAATATAAAAGAGAAATTAAATGTTCTGAAACTAAAACTGCAAGGAAAGGGAACCCCATCCTATGAGTTGATAGAAGAATTGGTTTGTTTTGAAGAAAAATTAATTCTTTCCGCAGTAGATATTGAGAGTTAAGTTACTCCATTTTCAATGTCTAAAGCAGTATCGCAACAAAATCAGAGCTACTGTTGACACGAATTACTCATATATATTATTTAATTGGCTGTGACAAACACTACTTAGATCTATATTTCAATGAAATTATTTTTTTAGTAAAAAGAAATTGTACAAGTACTATTTATTGTTGCAAGAAAAAAAGTGCGGCTCTTTAAAACTTTAAAATTGTGTAAATTGTAATTTTTGGCTCTTTCGACTCAAAAGGTTGCCGACCCCTGTTATATGGAGATCTGTCTACTAACTCTACTTAGTAAGGTTATGTTGTTTTTTTTTTGCTATTTGTAAATAATGGTTCAGTGTTTCACGCATTATAGCTATTTCACTTAGTATTCATCTGCCCTGAAGTGTCTTGAGTGATTTTTTCTAATACTGCTACTATAATCATAAATACTAGGGGATCCAGGAAAGGGAGCGGTAGGTGCGATCGCCCCCTCCCACTCGGCCGCCCCCCCCCCCACGAAAGGGGGAGGGGGCGGACGAATTTTAGTATAGAATTCACACACTTTGTATACGAATTTATTAAATGTGTTAATAATATTTACAAATTATTTATATTTCAGCCTATTTTTAGATTATTTCGCCCCCCCCCCTTCTAGTATAATAGCTGATTTGGTGGGTTGGGGTCGGGAGGGGGCGATGGCGTCAATACCGCCCCCCCCCAATAAACTTTCGAGTAGGGGGGGTCCAATTTATTTGTAGAAATCACGGATAGCTAACAGAATCAATTAAATAACTGTATGGTTAAAACTTGTTATTGATGTTTAACCGTTCTTTATATTATGTCGTGTCTCTGTTGGACGATTTGGGGGTGGGGCAAATACCTCTATTATATAAGCTGCGTATTGATATGTGAACCTATTTGTATTTTATGTCGCACCGCACTGTGACAAGTAGGTCAAAGATGGTGGCCGTTTAGGTGTCTAGGGGGTTTTAAGATTGTGAGGACCTTAACTTGCACATAGACTTACAGGTACAGCGTTATGAATGCAGGGAACAAATACTGTTATGTAAGATATATGTATACTTTATTTACATAGAGAAAAATAAGTAAAGATAAAATGCTGTACAGTGTTAGGATGGGGCCTAACTATTTACATAAAATGGGGCTATCATCATAAGATATGAGAACCAAGTGGTCTGAGTGTCATTAGGCTGGTTGCTTAGCTTTAAGTCCTATGCTGCTCTGGTGAGGCTGGTAGGGCTGATGCTGACGTTGTCTGCGGGTGGGCTGGCGTGATTGATCCTGGCGCACGGGCAGTCCAACGATACGTAGCTGCAGTGACGAGCTTCTAGCTAGCGATTGTTGGTGTGACTCTTGTGTGTAGTAGGTAAGGCTTGTATCTTCAGATCTAGTGTCAGCAGACTGGTAACAGCGTTACGTAGATAGGGCTTCAAGTAGATGTAGCCTGTAATAAAAGCACCAAATCCAATGTAAGAATATAATAAATGAAAAAGTAATCGTAAAGCTCAAACAGAGATATGTATCTTCCCTCTTAGCTCTCCAGAAAGAAATGACATGAAAATTGGAAATTATATCTCTTTTACACGCGTGGGTCAGGAGGCGGGGCCTCCAAGGTGTCCAGACTGCCGTCTTTAGGCAAATAGATTATCGCTTGACCTTGATCGTTTCCGGGAGAAAGACACATGGATAGGCACTTGTTAGGAACGGCCGACTCGTGTCCCTTTGTATCTCCCATATGACCACATGACGGAGACTGTTTGTTTAGGACAATAGAGATTAGATGCATGAGACGGTCAGTGTTGTCGAGTTGAAAGGGTTCCTTTGAAGTGACCCGTCCCCCGAAAGGGGGCGGGTAAGGGGATGTCACCTGGAGAGGGGAGGTAACCTCCGTCCGATGAATACACAGGATCTTTGTCTAGATAAGAAAGAGGAGCTTACTCTTGTCGATAGATTGGCTAGACACGTGTCAGATTTGGAAGACACAATGTGACATCGATGCCTAGAGAAAAGGGTGGTGGTGGTAGTAGGGGTGGTACTAGTGATTTTTATAGCCATATGAGCTAAGTTGAGAGAATAAAGATAAGATAAAAAAATAATTAATTAAATGCCTAGACCCGAGTGATACCTAGAGGGGGCGAAATTTATTTTTATCACACGCACTCTAATCTCAAATTTTATCATTAGCAACTATGAATTGAAAAAGGGTTGTACCAGGTTGGGGGGGGGCGATACATGCAATCACCTTCCTCTCATCGGACAAACCAATACTTTACTTTTTGTATTATAGTTAAGAAACTACAAAATTAGAAAAAAAAATATGTCACTGATATAATTTAAATATGCTGTAAATTAAATTCTTATATCGAGTGGTCCACTTCTATTCTTTAATGCCAAACGCAATCAATTAGCAGAAATCGTGTTCACTCTACCGCTCCTCCCCTTTTCAGGCGAAAACATGATGTTTTAAAATAGAATAGTCAAATATGGCGATAAAGTTTATGTAATTTCCCATGAATTTATCAGATTTTTTAAAGAAAGACTTTGCTTTCGAAAATTTAGAATTCATACGAAATTTTTCAGTATACGAGTAACGATTGCGATGAATTCATAACACAAATATTGTGAAAAATGTAAGAAAACGCTTTTGGCGTCGGGGCTTTCTCCCGAACCTCCTTTAGGAATAATAAGCTGTGGATGTCTGGAGAATGCGTTTCTGCAGTGAAAAATGCAAGAAAACGGTTTTGGCCCCCAGATTAAGGCTTACAACGCTCCCCCAGACCCCTAAGCTATCAAGAGAAAGGACCAACATGACTGTTTTTTTTTGGGGGGGGGGGTTTCCGAAGAGGGTGAATAATTGTTTTTTTTTTTTCTCATATATATATATATATATATATATATGTGCTGTACGCACGTTTATGCATAGGGTTAGGGTTTACTATGCGTTAGGGTTAGGGTTGGGAAAAAAATCGCCCCCCACTCCAAATACTGGATCCGCTAGTGATCGTATATGAATAATGAAAAGTTTAAATGCTAATATTTATTTTTTAAAAAAATTAAAAAAAAAACAACAGAAAGTTTTCCTTCTTAAAATTATTTTGTAAAAGTGTTAAAAATTTACTGGTTCTGTGATGTATAGGCAACGTGATGTAAAGGCCCTTTTTCTTTGTCCCAGGGTAAGCCAGGGTGTCATGTGACAAGCATAACGACCTTTACTTTTGCCCAACTAATGTCAGGTACCCAGTGGATGAGGCACCCTAATGATCCAGCAATTCAAAATTGCCCTTTTGTAATGCGCATTTGCTCGGATACAAAACTAGTCTTTGATTTGTTTAGATAAGATATGTCCATTTAATAGACCTATTTCTTTTTTCTTGCAAACACATATACATAAAATGTATGTTTTGCCCTAGATTTCCACCTGTTTATCTTTGTCACGGTTTTACTACTGGCTTGCTAAAAATATTTACCAAACTTCTACAATCACACAATATTGTACTGGGAAATCGGTTTCAACTGGAAATAATTTATTCGCATCACAGTATCCTAACATCATGAGGCTGTTTATCATCTGTGCATTATTGTCCCTAGCCAACGCAGGTAGGTAGATATACCAATGATATCTTGTCTCACGTGACGTTTTGTGTGTATAAGTGTGAAGCTAGGTAACAAATAAATATTACATATATTTTGTACATATATGATAGGCAGCGCCAGAAACCAAGTTTTTAAAGGAGAGAAAGTAGTGAATTAAGTGCAACTAAAATTGTGCACTGTGCCGACCGAGGATTTTTGTTTGTTTTGATCATGACAAAATTGGATGTTAGGAATTTTCTTTTTAGGTTGGCTTAAAAAAAAAGAATGTAAATACAGAAACATCTTAATTTTGTCCAATTTCTATTCTTTATTGTTGTGGCTCTTCCGCTGTTTCGAATACAATGAAACAAACAGAAGATAACCTTCAAACACTGGCGATACGCCAAAACAATCAATAGAGGTAGTGGACGTTAGTGTTGAAATAACAAATACTTTTAATACTCAAGGTGGGACCCGTCAAATGTCCTCTGTTGCTAGCCGTCTGGATATTACTTCTTATTTCCTACTGTCCTAATGGAAAGCGTCTTGTTGATAATGTATTGTTATGACGTAATTAGAACGTAGATCTATTTCGGGAATAATAAAGGGATAAGTTTTACTTAGTTACGGAAATGACGAGAAGTTCGATTTAAAAAGTAGAACGATCTAGTCGACCCTAATAACAAGACGCTTATCATTGAGGCTACAGACGGCAAATGCAGAAAGATACAGACGGATCCCTTATTGAGTATTAAACGTGTTTATATTTAAAACGCTGGTCGACTTCATCTATTGCTTGTTTGGCATTTTGTCTGTGATTGAAGACTACCTCCTGTTTATTTTGTTTGATATTTACCTCGGCGAAAGAGCCATAACAGTATCTTAGAGCTTTCCTACTTTTTAAAGATCTGTCACATCACTTATAACTAAGTAAAACTTTCACCCCATTCGCGAAACAAATAACTAAATCCTAATAATCTCATACCATATAAGTAGACTGCTGCCTTTTGGGGTAATAGCGAAAATAAAATACAAAAGGTTTAATAGAAACCTTTCTAGAGTAGAGTTTTTCATGTTGCGAATCTGTCAAAACCGAGGCTTATAGAGCACCTAAGATGCCTGTGTGTAGTCGCTGACTTAGCTCATGTTGTGTCTGTTGTATTTATGTGTATTTTTCTGTTGTGTTGTCTTTATATGAAGAGTCCTTGTAATCACACGTAAATTTCCGTAAGGATCAATAAAGCAGTCTGAGTGGTAAAAGTAAGTATGACAAATATACGTTTGAGTCAGATGTGAAGATAAATTTATAGAGCCTGGTGACAACGATGTCTTGATGTTACGGTGAGATTGTGTTGATCAGACAATACTTTTCTAATTGATTGATTGAATACTGGGAAGTTTATCGGAAGTATCATATGTACAAAAAGACCTCTACAAAGTGAATAAAAAGTTTGATTATTACTGACTATTTGATAGCTGATAGAGAACCCATCGACTTTTTGATAATTGATTGATTTAATAATTGATAGATGATATGATTTTTTATATTATTTTATTGAGAATTTTTACCAACTATTGTTATAATTCCAAACTTTATTGTGATGAATAACTGTTAATACATTGACATTAAAATATGAATTGAAAGGACAAATCTGGTTAACGTATTCGTAAACTTCAAAAAAAAATTATATTTAACATTTCTATTTTATTTGTTTCCTTTTTAGCCAATCGACTTTGCAATGGTGATGTTATGACCCTGCATCCGACCGGGAAGGCTAGTGGAGGCAAGTGGTTTAATTTGTTCTAATACACTTTTATTAAGTAATATTCTTTCTACAGTGGTCAATGGAGCGCAAACTACCAACTTTCTATAAAAATATACTTGACAGTTTGTCACATAATTTGGGCTATGTTCATATATTCTAAGAAGCTCCTTCACAATCAAGTGTCTTGATGGATCAGTGTTTATATATATGGCACCTTCTGTCTCGGAAGACAATGGATGCGCCGAGATGAGTCACTGGCTTTGGTTACGTCCTGAGACAGGGCAGAATCTGGAGTGGCTGATCCATATATATATATATATAGTTCATCCATCTTGGTTCGATGATGACCACTTTGTCATCCAGGGGGATGCGGGCTTTGCACTGAGGTTTTATGCCTCCTCATGTGGCTGGTGAGACATATGTGAGCCAGGAAAGAGGATATGTGTGTACTTTTCGACTGTCCTTCTGTGCATTTAAAAAGAATAACAAAAAAAAAGTGTTTTATAAAATGTGACTTCCAAGGCACACGTTTCGTGCCTCAAGCGCCTTCTTACATTACATCTATTCAAGTCACCCTTACATTTAAAATACTGCTCTAACGATTTTCGTATGAATTTAACAGCTGATGTATATCGATGAGAAATGAATTGTCTCGTTGGCCACACGGAGAAAACTCTAGTTTGACCGTTATATTTTTTGAAAGTAAAAAAAAAGATAAATGTAAATTTGGCTAGAGAATTGCAAATCTAGGTCTAGATTGATTAGAGCCAACATGGCGTAATCATCCGTATTACCGTAATTTTACAATAAAAGTAAATTTAAAATTGCTTCCATTTTTATTGAAGTTTATAAGCGTTGCTTATACTTTTACGTAGGCTACATCTAATAAATATTACATCTACATTATAGATCTAGAAGTAGATCTAGACTAGATCTTCAGAGTTCTAAATCGGAACTTTAGGTCAAGAGTTAGATCTAGATTTCCATATAATAAATATACCACATTATTATCTCTTACCTTTACCTTTCGAACGCTTAGTATTGAGATAATCAAGCATGTGACGTTGTCACGGGCTAGTCACCCGAATTAAATCATATAATTTTTGGTATTTATCTTATTTTATATTAACATGAAGGATTCGAAACTCAACACCCAAAAACCGCATCACAAACCAAGAAATTAGAGACAGGGTTACTGCAGCGATCGGACCCAATGATGACCTGCTAGCTATTGTAAAATAACGAAAGCTTAAAATCTATAGCCACATTACAAGATCTACGGGGAACCTACATCAGGGAACAATACCAGGGGGAAAAAGAAGAAGAGGCAGACAGAGAAAGCGATGGGAGGACAACATAAAAGAATGGACTGGCCCACCACTGAAACAGGTGTTAAACAAGTCAAAATACAGGGAGGAATGGAATAAGACGGTGGACAGGTCTTGCTTGGTGCCCCAACATTCCAACAGACTAAGGCAAGGCAGTGATGCCCAAAATACGGCCCGCGGGTCACATTCGGCCCGCGACGTGGCTCCATCCGGCCCGCCGAAACGTCGATACGAATTGTATAAATCCCCCTTCCAAATAAAAAAAAAAGGTTGAAAAAAATGTATCTGTTCCTACTTTCGTGTCCTCACTATTTTCTCTGATATATTGGTATCATGATCTTAACAATGTGTGAGTTTATCTACCAGGAAAGTGTAAATATCCTTTTTATTGAACATGATAATAAGCCACAGATTCATTTTATAAAGAATTTGTGGCTGTCTAATAAAACAGCTACATAAAAACAGCATTATAAAATAAATATGGCGGCATTCTTGGTTTGAGTCGCGAATAAAAGATTGCCAAACTCCGCCTAGAAGTTGGAGGATCCACGGGAATATTTACCAAAAAGAGACCACAAAATAAGTCGGTGGTAATGCTACGTACAATGTTGCCTACTTTTTAAGTAGAGAAATGAAGTTATTTTCTGGAACCAAAAAATATAATTGTCAAATAACGTATAGTTAAGTATTAAATCCACAGCTCTCCCGTAGACTCCCCTATGGCTGCTCCATCTTTACTTCCGAATTACATGCATTGTCGCTTTCACTTATGGCCGTCAAAGCATAAGAAAGGAGAAAAATTATTACCTGCTCCAACTCCAAATCTGCATTGCAAGCTTTGGGGCGGATGAAGACTGGCCATTCCATTGGTACATAAGAGCCTAAAGCTGTTTAACCAAATAACAGCCAGCCATAGGGATGTCACCTTTATCTGGGTTCCCTCCCATATGGGCATCGAGGGAAACGAAGTCGCAGACAGAGAAGCAAAGAGAGCCCTAAACCAAACAGTGTCAGGAACACAAACTCCCTGCTCGGACCTGAGACAAAGTAATGCCTCTGCCGCCTTTCAAGAGTGGCAGGACCGATGGGAGGCTGAGACTCACAACAAACTCAGGCAGATTGTGGCGGATGTCACGTGGCGGCCCACATCTTTGACTTCGGATCGCCCTCATCTACATCACGCACTCTTTTGTGCTGAAGAGAGAGGGACTCCCCTAGATACCAGGATGTCAGGGATACATTTTTTAAAGCCATTAACTTAAAACATTTCGACAATGTCGACCCTGAGAAGGTACTGGGCTTTATCCGGGAGGTGGGGTTGTCTACAAAGATCTGATTTATGAATTTGTGAACATGAACTATTTACATTAGATTTTTACCAAATTATTGAATTTTTACTACCTTTACTGTTCTAACTGTGAATAGATCTTGATTTTAATGCTTTAACTGTATAGAATATGACCCTTGTTATGGGTAGCGGGCACGACATGGTCTAAATTGTGTAGATGTGCCTAAAACATAGAACCTAAACCAAACCTAAATCCACAGTTTTCTACCAGAAGTGTAAAGGACAATTTCATTTTTTTGTCATTCGTCATTTGGCCCGCAAGACGAAGCACTTGGCCTCCGAACCTGAGGTCTAGGGTTCAAGTCGTTGTGCTGGCCACATAACACCCTGCTAGTTAACCGTTGGCCGAAGAAACAGATGAACTTAACATCATCTACAGATGGCAAGTTCTAAAGAAGACACTTTACTTTTAACGAGGCGCGGTGGCTGAGCGGTAAAGCGCTTGGCGGATGAACCGGGGATCCCGGGTTCGAATCCTGGTGAAGACTGGGATTTTTATTATTTCGGGATCCTTGGGCGCCTCTGAGTCCACCAAGCTCTAATGGGTACCTGACATTAGTTGGGGAAAAGTAAAGGCGGTTGGTCGTTGTGCTGGCCACATGACATCCTCGTTAACCGTAGGCCACAGAATCAGATGACCTTTACATCATCTGTCCTATAGACCACAAGGTCATTGAACTATTCTATAGATTTCTAATGTTCGTAATAATGTCATTTCAAAAATATATTTTCAAATGTTTTCTGGTTTTAGTCTTAGGGATTTTTTTTATCATAACAGTCTTTTGCGTTTAGAGAGAGTATGATTTTATTTGAAATCCTCATGTCTACCACAATTCTCTTTATGTCACTAGTCTGAAACCAATATAAGGAATTCTCTCAAGGACTTTACGTCGAGCAATCCACAATGCGTTACATTGGCAAAAATCTTTTTTTTTTTTTTTTTTTTTTTTTACAGGTGTTGCTGCTTCCCATTCTGAGGTCCAACACGACGTCACTGCTCTAGAAAAGCACAGACATTGTTACCAAGCCAGTGCTGATAATAACTGTGAGTTGGTCTCCTGTTGTCTTGCGATGAGATTTTGATCCGTGAACTCCTATTCTTATTTATTAATACTTGTAAATATATTTTTAATTGGTAAGTGTCGTGTGTAATCCGGCAGGGGCTCTTGCATTTGGGTCTTTGTAACTATTACATCTACAACAAAATCAGTTTTTAAATTATAATTTTTTTTGTGCGATTCCAACTTCAATTTTTTTTCATAGCTTCTGGTTAAAATGGCTGTAGACGCTATAGGGTGAGTGATAAAGCGCTTGACTTTCGAACCGAGGTCCTGGGTTCGAATCCTGGTAAAGACTGTGATTTTTTTACTTTTGGCATCTTCAGGGCGCCTCTGAGTCCACCCAGCTCCAATGTTATCTGACATTGGTTGGGAAAAAAGTAAAGCGGTCGGTCGTTGTACTGAGAACAAGATACCCTCGTTAACCATGGCTTTTTTTATTCGCTTAGTTTTTCAATCACACAAAAAAAGTAAATGTTTGGTCGACAATACTATTTGAACATAAAGGAATCGATTCTTTTATCTAAAGCAGTGATAATCAATACTTTGCTAAGAGTAGAGAGATGGTACTTTTGCGGGGTAGGTCTACATTCTAGGTACCACTAATTACTATCCGATAGTTTCTTGTCCAGCTAATAATGTCACGTACCCATTAGAGCTGCATTGACTTAGAGGCGCCCAAAGATCCCGAAATAAAAAAATCCCAGTCGAATCCCGGACCCCGGATCGGAAGCCAAGCCCCTTACAGCTCAGCCACCGCGCCCTCTATTCTACGGCAATGCTTCATCTAGAATTGAATGTTTCTGTTGCACTGCATATCATATCAGTTTCACGGACACATGAATTTTGGTTGCTCCGAGATCTACATCAGTTTCACGGACACATAAATTTTGGTAGCTCCGAGATCTACATCAATTTCACGGACACATGAATTTTGGTAGCTCCGAGATCTACATCAGTTTCACGGACACATAAATTTTGGTAGCTCCGAGATCTACATCAGTTTCACGGACACATGAAT
>JADKLZ010081101.1:6289080-6301400 GCA_021533235.1 Biomphalaria straminea
AACTTACAAAAGTTTAAAAAATTACTCCCATAGCCTATTGGGAAAAAAACACATCGGCGGAAGCAACCAATCCAAATATTTTATTTCGTATATTAAAATCGACACCCACGGATTTATTAGGAAAATGTGTGGTAATCAAGTTTGTGACAATAAAATCTCCGATCGCGGGGCCCCCATCAAGCGCGGGCCTGGGGCGGCTGCCCCACTTGCCACCCCCTAAGGCCGCTACTGGCCACAAAAAAAACTGTATGTTATATAGCGAATTCTAATATAACAAATCAAATTGTCATTCTTAATAATGCTAGAATTGTCCATTATTCAGGTTAACCAGGTTGGGTCTACAAAACAGCGTGACGCATGGGTTAAACCTTTGATAACGCAGCCACATTAAGTGGCCGTCTGTCTGGCCTGTGGAAACGTATGTTAGGCATAAATCAAAAAGTAATATTTCTGAACTGTATAATCACTCACTCAACCTGGCAGCTTTTCATTCTGATTATATATATCTAACATTTGTCACCTTTTTTTGAACTGTACATGAATTTGTTCAACTTTTTTTTTTCCAAATTAACCCGAGAGGTTGTTCCTTTTATTCATTTATTATCCCATCCTTCCCTTTAAAGTTCTTAAGACTGATATCTACTAGGAACTTTAACCATTCGACCACTTCTGGTTGTCTTGACTGGCACAACAGGTTCTCTAGACGTTTGTCTATAACTGTCTGTTTCGTTTGTTCTACTAGCTTTCTATTCGTTGCTTTCATCGGTATCATAGTACCCAGAGATATCTTCATCGAAACTCTTGTTCAAAAAGCGTTGATTTCTTATGAATGTTTTCCCATCGTTTGTTTATGATGTAAGATCTGGGTGAGGAATGTTTTTTTAATGACAACTGCTTTCTGCCATGTTTGTCCTAGACGAACTCTCACTTTCGCTCCTACAGAGTAATCTTTGGGTAGTCTAGCTTCTGCATCGTATTTCACTTTGGTTTTCATCTGTCGTCCGTTGAGTAATGTCTCTGCATTTTTAGTCACCGATGGTTCCAATAGTTTAAAATCAGTTGGAATGATGTCCCTGAGTCTTATACTCATCAGCAGTTGTGATGCTTATCGGAGTATTTCTATACTCGAGCATAGCAAGATATGGATCCTTCCCACTTTTGTATACCCTGAATCCTTTTGCTTTCGCACAAAACATAAACAATAAATAAATTGAAACCCATTCATGCTTTCTGCCAAATGATAAGAAACTGACGAAGTTGATCATCCATCAAAACAACCGGAAGAAAGAAAAGACTTTATGGGAAGGTGACTTCTAATGTAGGACTGTCAATGGAACTGTAATTCAAACGTATTGCGACAGAAGTGCTGGACATATTTCATATGGGGGTTAAGGACAGATTACAAAGGCTGCAAAAAAAAAATGGATACCTTTGGGTTTTTTCTTGAACCAATACACCTGTTGGATGATGACAAGCTTATGACATTCTGTTACTTTTTCCTGTTTGTATGATGAAATAAATGACAAATCGCTTGTTTAATGATGTCATTGATGTACGAGCAGTTTTCATCAACAAACCAGTAATTCAATCCACAATAGACATATTGCGGAAACAGGCTTCATATGGTAATAACGTGTGTTCAAACCTTGCAACCTCCTCCAAATACCGCTAACTCAGGCCACTTCATTGCGTCATTCTCAAAGCTCCAGTTCATCAAAAACTATCCCAGGAGCACGATAACGCAAGAAAGGCTTATCATGGCTTTAATGTCAGTGAAGTCACAAATACTAGAAATTATCGATGTAGATAATGTTATAAATGTCTTTGGTGCACGATGTGAAGCGATATGAATTGAGATTTGTCACTTGTGCATTATTTATCTAATAAACATGGTATTATTCATTAAAAGATTGATTAATTCATTACTGAACCAATTTGATCTTGGGCTTATATATTTTTTGCGTACATTATGTCATGTCATATGTCGAATGTCAAAATGTAAGGGGCCCCCAAAGAGGTCGATCCCTCCGGCCCCAAAAATCCCTAGCTACGCCCCTGAGAAGACCTGAACACTGACCTGAGGCTACAATATTACACTAAAATAATGGATCGTCCTCTTCTTCTCTCCCTCCACCCAGTTATAAGTTTTATGACATCGCTATGTTGGCAGTATTTCGATCGCAAGAGGGAGTGATTCGGCTAAATGAATAGCAAAACAAAACTCCAGTGGGAGTGTCCGAGGAAATGTTGTAATTAAACTTTAATAACTTTGTCGTATAAAAACGTTTTGTTTCATATAGAATTAAAGGGAAATGTATGTTCGTTTTGTATGACACAAAATATCATTTATAAATCAAACACTAATTTGATAAGGTCTAGTCAAGGATGGCATTGTCTATTAGGAGAGAAAGAGTTAACAGAATAAAACAGAGTTTGTGTGTACACAAATGCGTAGGCAGCACTTGAAGGCCGCCTGGTGCAGGTTGTCGAATTAGTTGTCTAACAAGTTTTGATTCAAATCCTATACTCTTAAGCGAGCAATTCTTGTATATATATATATATATATTTCTTCTATTTCGAAAACGGCTCTAACGATTTTCTTTAAAATTTCAACGTATCTAAATGTTAGTGAGAAAAAAAATTCTCAGCTCATTGGTCACATCGGGAAAACTCGAGTTTGACCGTTATATCGGTTTGAAAAATGTCTCATTATCGAAAAATTTATTTTGGTTTGAAGGTTTTATGAATGGCATGGAGAATTTATGAATGAAAGTTTTCCAATTTATGAATGAAAGTGACGTCAAAGGAAAAAAACTTGACACCCCCTACGTCACTAGGCTCACAGCAAGAAATGAAAAAAAAAAAAAAGTACACCTCCTACTTCACTGGCTTACAGCCGTTCACTAAAGCATTTCTTTGCAACAAGTTTTATCGCGTTTGAATGAATGAATAGACACAACTTTTTGCGCACCGTAGTTGAAGGTTTAAAACAGTGAACATCAATCAAGCAAGTGGTTATCTGAAGACGCTCAAGTGCTTCCAAGTGTTTCTACAAATTAATCGCTTCATCCCTTTATTATAAGGCACGTTAAAATAAGAATTTGATTAATTGTATATTTTTAATTAGCTATAATGTAGGCCGAAAAGAAAGATATGGACGCCGAATCTGGAATCTGGATGTCTGCCTGGTCGAGCGGTTTGCACGCTGGACTGTCGTTTGGATTTATCGATGGTCCCGGGTTCAAACCCTGCCCGCTCCCATCCCCCGTCGTCCTGCGGGAGGTTTATTATTATTATTGACGTGAAGTTAATATTTTATTGACATAACGTTATTATTCGTAATTTTAATGTTCATTAGTATAATATAGTATACCAATTGTATTGTTTTAAAATAAAAAAAACAATTTAAACTATTGCTACTAGGAAGATGCCGCGGCCAAGAAAACGCCAGTTATTCAACTTCAACCAAGATTCAAGAGAAGGAAACGATGACGCTGATCCAGCTAAAGTCCCTCGCCTTTCTTTGATTTTAAATGAACTGGATTCAACTTTAATAAATTGCCTGTCTTCAGTCACTCACCAGCCTTCAACTTCGATAAATTGCCCGTCCTCAGTCATTCACCAGCCTTCAACTTCGATAAATTGCCAGTCTTCAGTCACTCACCAGCCTTCAACCTCGATAAATTGCCTGTCTCCAGTGACTCATCAGTCTTCAAATACGATAAATCCCAGAGCATCTTCAGCTAGAGCAAATGCAATCATTAGTAATATCTTTAAGCTAGAAAATTCTGAGGAGCGTTTAAGGAAACTTGAGGATCTGCGACTTCGAGCTTCACATCGACTCGAAAAGGAAACCAACACACAATATTCTAAGCGGTCAACGAGTTTGCGTACGCTGCAGCCATTTTTGATTTAACTATAAACCTCAGTAAAAAACTTGGGGTTAGGGTGTGGTGACGAAAGGCCTAGAAGATATCTGAATGGAGGGATGTGTAAAAGCAGGCCATATCCTTCCATGGGCTGTAGCACCAGTAGCACCACTGGGATAGATGGATGGCAAAAGCCGGTATGAACTTCTTATAGTCTGACAGTCTGGCTGAGCAGGGCACATATCCCGTAAAATAATCTGAAGAGTTTCTTTAGTGTTCTGTTTGTTCTATATGTAATTGTACATGGCGATTAAATATCAAGTCTCTTAAGTCCTCCTACAGTCTAGACAGCGTAAAACTATCGTAGGCCTACTATTATTGGCTTGTAAGAAAGTCTTTGAAGTTTTCCCCAATAACGTAGAAATTTGCGTCACTCGATGTTTCGTACTAAAGCCATAATTGAATATACTAATTCCAAAATTAAATGTCTGAACGTACCAATTTACATATAGAACAAACAGAATACTAAAGAAATTTTTAGAATTAGTAGTCTTATCCAATCGTTCATTTTCGTAATTATAAAAAAAAATCCAAAAATGACTTCGGGTATATGAAATTATTTAACCGAGCAAGGCTCGGCCACCTGATATTCTATATTTAAACATACTCACAATTCGGGATTTCCTTACATTACTTGGAAAAGTAGAAATCGGGTATACCCTATATATTTACATACAACAATACCCCAGTATATCAAAAAATGGATGGTAAAACACGTAGAAACATTGTAATGTCTTTTACCTAAGTAATTTTCAAAAGATGTTTCTCATTTTATAAGGTAAATTTCATATTAGCAATAATCAATAAATTATTAATTTATAAATTATTAATTTGTAAGACGCAGATGAGACATGGACAGACTCTTCCCATATGCTAGGACAAATTTGCTCCTTCTACCCTAGCGCTATTAGAGCATGGAATGGGTTGCCTGAGCTAGCTAGGAAAACCAGTGACTTGGCAAAATTTAGGTCATTGGTTAATATGCATGACTGAATGCATGACGCGTAGCGCGTAATGATCTTCTTTTTTTTTTTAAGTGACGTCAGTATTATATAAGAAATGACTGCAAGGATGTATTTTAATAAAGTAATAATGCGATCAATCAATTCTTTTATGATTATGGATTACTCGACGAAAGAATGTAAAACTTGTAAATTTCATGTGCGATCAACCTCACTCAGCCGAACCCACCTCCCGAAAGGGATGGGGTGGCGAAATATAGTAGGCCGCAATTTGTATACAAAGTCTTTATTTATTTTAACAAAATATATATACTAATTATTTATATTCATAGATTATGCCGTCCCTCCTTTCTAGTATGTTGGATTGCATCAATCCAGCCCCCACCCCACCCCGACCATAACCCTTCGAGAGGGGAGGGAGGGACGTATGTGTTGTTGTTTTTTGTAGAAATCACATTTTGTTTACCCTCTAATGCAACATTTTGAATTAGATGTTCAAAAACTTTTTTTTATGATTAATGTCATCCTATGGAGTCTATAAGATATATAGTCCATTTTTTTTCGAAAAAAAAAAGTGTAATTTTGACTTTATAGCTTCGTAGCAAATTTGCAACAGCGCGATATAGGGTTAAGATAGTCACATATCTATATGGTATAAGCTACTTATTGATAATTTAACCAATCTTTATATGATGTCGCATCCTTTCTAGTATGTTGGTCGATTCGATTGGGCCGGGGGGGGTGATTACATCTACCCTGTGAGTGGGAAGCTCTGTCCTGTTTTTTTAAGCTTTGGGAACAAAAATTGTTAAACAATTATGTAATATAATTTCTTTATAATTTTGTCACTCCTCTCTGGTATTTAGGTCGATTTGGTGGGGTGACGGTGGGGCGACTACATCTACTGCTCTCTCCACCCTAACCCTTTGAGGGTATAGTATGTCGCACTCTAGTCTCATTTTAAATCATTAATAAATGTGAAGTGAAAGACCGTGGTCGGTACCAGAACGGACCTTGGAAGGGCGATAGATGTAATCGCACCTTCCCCCCCCCCCACACACACACACACACAAACCGGACAAACCAATACTTTTCCTTTTGTACTTTCATGATGACAATCTGTCACTAATATAAGTTAAATATACTAAATATTAAATTGTCATATCAAGTTGCCCCACTATTCTATAATGTCAAATGTAATCATTAGCAATAATTATGAAATGGAGAGAGGAGTCTTGCATGATAAATTATTTTCCCTCTACCGCCCTCTCCTCTTTTCCGACGAAAACTTTACACTTGAGAATCAGAAGAGTCAAAGAAGGCGACAGATTCAATGTGATTGAGTATGAATTTATAAAATTATGTAAAAAGAGTATTTCTTTTGGAAAATTTAGAATTTATAAAAAAAAAAATTGAGATGAGTTCTGAACCCAAATTTTCCTAGTCGCCTTTTTCAAATTTGTATTCAATCTCAGATTTTTCTGTTGTATAAATAACTTACAAAATACAATTTGAATCCTAAAAGTACAAACATTAGAGTAGAACCTAATTGGTCTTCATAATTTTTATTCAGAGCTTTCAATTATTGTTCTTTAACAAAACTGAGTTACAAACAGGCTTGTTGAACAAAATTAATTACTCAGAAATGAATATCTTCTTAAAATATTATTTTTCGAAGACATTTTTTTTATTACGGCGTCCCATATTAAAGTTTTAATATAAATCAACTTCATCAATCTATGGGGTATCTTTTCTGTTCAAGGAAAAACTCTGTTTTATCTACAATGTCGTTAGAGCATTGTCTTGAGGAGGCTGAGAACCCTTTAGCCATCGACTTCGTATTCAGGTCGTTTTACATAAATGCATTTTAAAAAAAGCGATCACCTGATACTCCTCAGCCTCCTGAAGCCAATATGATAATCATTGTGCCCCCGAGCGGTTTACGACAATAGTTTTTATTGTTGTTTACAACTTTTCTTTCTACATCTAATAGAGGGATTAACTCATCTTATACCACCACAATTTCTTTTTCCTTCTTCGAGATACTAAACAAAATAATCAATTACCAATAGTTAATTGTTTACTTTTTCTTTTGATTATTGTGTTGTCATGTAAGGAAATAGTTTTACGAAATTTCATCTTGATCCGAGATTTGGATTCGCAGCAATAACGTGTACAAAACTTTGACCACACATACAGTCACACAGACAGACAAACAGACATGTATATATATATTATATAGTCTCTATACTAGCAAATACTTTAACCATTGTATTGTACACTGATTTATTTAAATGCTTTTTCTACATATAGATTTTGTATTCCGGTTAAAATGATTTCAAGTAGGACCAAGGTAATTATTACATATTCTATTTATACACTTACTAATATCTTGGCTTCCTAATCGAGGGGTCCCAGATTCGATTTTCTGTGATTTGGATTTTGATTTTCGGGATTTTTAGGGCGCACCTGAATCCACCCAACCGTACTGGGTGCAGTGGCGTCACTAGGTAGGTGCGGGGGGTGCGGTCCGCACCGGCTGACACCTATCAGGGGGTGACACCCGAGTGGAAAAGAATTCTACTTTGGAAAAAAACTGAAAATTTTGACGCAAATAAGTGATTATATCTAGAAAAACAAACAAACTTTGATCTATCTATATATTATTTCTCAAAGTAAATAGGTCAAACGTGCAACAACAACAAGTAAATAGGGAAGATCCCATGGCGCACGCACCACGGTGTGCATGGACCCAATCCGCACCGCACTATTTCATTCACAAAATAGCATAGACATAAAGAAATCAATAGACCGGGAAAAGGAAGTAACTTCGTGAAAACACATGTATATATATATCTACTATTGAATTACAAAAATTTCAATAATTTCCGGAGATTTCCAGGACTTTTTCGTAGGTCTATATTTAATAACATTTCAGGAGATATCGCAGGGGCTCCTGGTAAATCAAGAGGCAGCGGGAAATCTGTTATATGTTATAAAATGGTTTAATTTAATAATTTATACATCTAAAATCTGTTCCTAGATCTAGATCTAGATCTAAAACTCGAATTCAACTCTAAGAAGATTATAAAAACTTCTCTTCGCAAGTATAGGTTTATGCTTTAGCACATTTATTAATTATAGTCCATTTAATCAAATTAACATTCAAATTTGTTTTTCTAAAGCATTGTTACATGAGTGCAGCTATATTCTTAATATCGCGTAAATTAAGGTCAATTAACCATTTTTTTTTATCTCCATTCATAGTATTTTTTATTCATGAATTCACGCATTTTTACTTATAACAAGCAAATGGGAAGATCCCATGGCGCAACATGGTGTGAATGGGAAATAATATATCCAAACCCGCACTATTTTCATTCACAAAATAGCATAGCATATTTTTTTTTAATTTAAAAAGATTTTAATAATGTCCGGAAATTTCCAGAACTTTTTCGACCGGCGGCATAGCATTTAATAACATTTCAGGAGATTTCCAGGGTGCTCCTGGTAAATCAAGAGGCCGCGGGAAATCTGTTATGTTTTATAAAATGGTTCGGGTCCAAAGAAAGTTCGGGACCCACTGTGGTCGCATATGTTGCAGTGCCTATGGCCTGCCCTGGAAAATAGCGGCGTATGCTATGCCGCCGGTCGACTAGTATATTTAAATTTACATTATTTTTGGAAGGCCTACAAATGTCCAAAAGGCTAGTGTTAAAAACTGGGACGCAAAGGTTGTCTTTTGCTAAGGACAAAAAGTCGGTTGCATTTGCATTACAATTCTTTTATACTTTATTATTATTGAAGTAAAAATGGCATTATTGCCCACATTTAAAAAAAATCATTCCCTATTAACTACAAGATTGTTTCAATTTTTTTTAACAAGACTTTTCAATGCGTCTTCAACTGCGCAATTACTACGTACCATAACTTCCTATGGCAGAACTGATAAATGTCTCTCAACTGACGTAGGCCTACAACCGTACTATCGACGCATGTGAACAAAACTGGTCTGCTACAAGCCCTCTGGCAAATGACGATCAAGCTCGTCAAAAACTTGCATGTTATACTTAAGTGTTTCTCAAACTGGGTGGCGAAGCATTTCAATGTTTTACAAAGATAATTTTTTTTGTAGTAATTAATCAACTTCCTAATATGAACTCAGTCATTCTTTCTTAGGCCAAAAATTCTCACAAGTGTTGAATGTCGTTATTTTGACAACCTTTGTGTGACGTAAAAGCGAACAAGAAAATGATCTTAAGACCATCACGCTTACTACAGATATACGTGAGCTATGTGCAGCTCGAATATCCCTAGCATAACAAGACTGACCAATGTTGACTCCTTCATTAGACTTGCGACTTTTACTTTTTTTTATTTGAATGAATAGAGCCTTCTAATTGAAAGAAAATAATTAAATATCGGAACATCCTCTTCTCTTTTATTTTTATTTTTTTTTTGCTTGGGCTCTGCATACTTCAAGAAAAAAAGCGCTGCGCCGACGCCAGGAAAAGAATTATGAAGGAAAGGCGCCTTGCGAAGCTTACGGCACTGCCCTTAGATCTTTTCGCTAGGAGGGGGCGGGAGGACTGATTCCTCTCTTAGGCTCTTAGTCTACAAAAAGTATCCACAAATCAACATTTACAAAACCAAAGGCTCAACGGACTAGCTTTTAATGAATATTTACTACGTACATTTCGATTCTTAACATAATGTACATTTTTTATAGACAATTAAACCGCAAAACTTTATCCTAATTATGTCTTTATGTTTTCTTTCATTCTCACTACATTCTTAAAAGCATCCCCATTGTTATAGCCTTCATCGGTTTCTCCTTTAAGGTGCTGAATGAGCTGAATGAATATGGTCGTTGCCTTGTCATGCGGTTTGCGCGTTGGACTGTCGTTTGGACTTATCGATAGTCCCAGGATCAACCCCTACCAGTTCCCATCCCATCCCCTATCGTCCTGCGGGAGGTTTGGACTAGGAAGTAAATTATTTTCAACTCTGATGGAACATCTGATACATGTCAAACATTTTTACTAAGAGGTGCAACAAAACAAAATGTTTAGGCAAAAACAAGAGGAAAAGGTTTGAGAAGCACTGTTCATTTACCTCGAATATTTCTCATGCTTCAAATTTGGCCAGAACAAATCTTATTATTTTATTTTATTTAACCTGCGATTTTTTTTACTAGGAGAAATAATGCAATCTAAGACCAAAGAAAATAAGTTCCTGAAGTTCAGAAACAGGGTAAAAAGCTTGACCAATAAAGAAATAATTTTGTGCAAAATTTCAGCTTGATCCGAGATAGGGAAATAATACGTATAAACTTATGGCCAGACAGACAGACAGACAGACAGATTGAGATGTTATAAGTTGTTTTTTTAAATGACTTTGTGGTTTAAGTGAAAGGGTTTATAATTTGATTTAAGAAAGCTGAAAATTATTACTAACTTTTTAAAAATACATTTATCATAAACACTTTCCGTATTCTGTACAATGGACAGCAAAAAAAAAATAGTAGGCTAATTGTAGATAATAAAAGTCTAATTCATCAATTTTAGAGGGCCATATAATTGTAACTTTTACTTTTTTTTTTTTTTTTGATTGTACTGCTGCAGTGATAAACGACTGTTTAGAAAATACAAAAAACATGCATATATGTAACCCTGCGGGACCAAGTAAAACAAAGGACTATTGGGCCACGAGGCCTTCATCAGCTACAAAACAAACAATAAATAACAAACAATAAACACAAAAGAGTCTTAAGTTAACTTATCTGTCCGATGTTGTTCTCTATCGAGGCAGAATAGAAATGGGCAACGCTGGGTGTAAAAGCGCGGGAAATCGGAAGGGCGCGGAGAGGTCAGGCAAAGATGAATGGGAAAGGGGGTAGTAGAGTGACCATCTTTCTATATAGTTGAAATCTAATCACGATATAGTGTGTCTAACGAAATTCTCTTAATTATCATTGCAGATTGAGAAGGGGAGATTGTTGGAGCATGAAGAAACATGTCTAAGAGTTAATCTTGTTTATCTGAAAAATAACTTGATTCCTAATGAAATACTACTCTATTTGTATCAACAAAGCGTACTAAGTGAGGATGATTTTGAAGAACTACGAAGCATAAAAAGTTGTAAAGATCAAGCTGTGGAATTGATATTTAAATTGTACCATACAAGACCTTCAGATGGATTCAACACATTTATGAGGGCCCTAAAATTCTACCAATCTGATGTGTATAAACATTTGAAAAAACAAATAAAATCTGGATCAAGTAAGTGTTTTGTAGCTTTAATCAACGTATTGAAAAAAAAAACAATGATGAAGAAGATCTCATTAGCGGCTCTTGAAAAGTCTTTTTTAGTTTTGTGTGGTCTGGCTGTCCGCCTTTCCATCCATCAGTCTCGATATGATCGCTGAAACTAGCAAAAGATATTGAAAATCCGATATCACGATATTTTGGATTTTGCCAGGTCCTGGCGCAACGATTACATTTTATCTTTTCAAAATGTACAGTTTTTTTAAACATTAATTATTCTAACAATCTTACACACACTACTTTTTAAAATTAAAGACTCCAGGGAAGGTAGGTCTTTTTTTATTAGGTCACATACTTCGAAAAACTCCAAAACAGCAAAACACGTTGCGTCTTCCAGTCTCAGAAAACATCAAGCTCCTTTATTATACAACAAACTCATAACATCCAGATCATTAGACTGATTACTGCTTTGATTAATTGGTAATATATAAAGAAGGAAGTGTAACCTTTTTCATACTCAAATAACGACAAAACATTACAATTAATATCTCCATATTTGTTGTGTGTAGCCTGATATATATTCACATTTGACTAGAGTAACATCTTTGGTAAAATCACTAAATTTAGAAAGCTTTCAGGATAGAGGATTCAAAAGTAAAGTAGCAATTATAAATAAACACTGAACCATAATCTTCAAAAACAAAAACAAAAAGTACACATCCCGTCCCATATGCTAGGAGAAATTTGCATATGTGTATGTTTCTTCTAGCGAATTAAAATTATTTTAAAATATATATATTTATGTTATCTATTTATAGCTTCGATGGTAGTTACCGATAGATCTGTATCTTTTCAGGTATACTTGACAAACTTAAACTGAAATCTCATGGGAAAAAGGTAAAAAAAAGAAAATTATATTATATTTTAACTTAAATGTAAATTATTTTTAATCGATATTATATTTCAAAATCACCTCTAACTGACTGACTAAGATACTGAGAGCTCTTTGTGAATTGTTTTTGACAGATTCCCAACCTAATGACCGCAATGCGAGACAAAACCTCAAGATTTCAATCAAACTGTTTTTTTTTCACTATTTCCTCTAAAGATCGCTACATCTATCTATCTATCTATCTATCTATCTATCTATCTATCTATCTATC
>JADKLZ010081101.1:6302518-6318348 GCA_021533235.1 Biomphalaria straminea
GTTTAAGAGACCAAATTTTTGGTCAGGAAGAAGCCAATGCCCATGTTCATTGAAAAGTGGTGTAATTTTTTTGACAAATCTGCTTGCATATATAATTTTAAAAATTAGATGGTTCACTTTCGGAAAAGAAAAAAAGTTGCCGTGAAATCGGAACCTCTGAATAATATAAAATATCATGATGTTAGATTTTCATTTTCTCCTCTAGTTTCTGAGATATAAATGGGACGGACGGACAGAAGGACAGACAGGCCACACAAAACGAATAGCGTCTTTTCCCTTTAGGGGACAGCTAAAAATTCGAGAAACTAAGGCAGAAAGAGACAATAAAAGTATTTTGAAATAAAAAAAAACACCTAACCCAAAAAGTTTGCAGAGTGAAAACTTAAAGTAATAGCCGAAGATAACAATACGAATTATGGTCATACATTTAATCTAAGAAAATGGAAATAACAGGAGAGGCCACATTAAATATAGAAGAGTTAAAAAAAAGTTAAAGCTAACATGCTTAATAAATATTAGGCATCAGCATACTCAGCCACAGGAGACAAAGATATATTGCTTAATTATATATATTCGTCCATCGATTTTCGATGATGACAACTTTCGTCATCCATTAGACAATGCACTGGGGTTTTGGGCCTCCTCATAAGGCTGGTCTTGGCGAATCAAAAGATCTTGAGATCTGCTGAGTTCTATAACTGCTCTGCGCAAGCGTGCATAGGAGTAATGTGACATTTAGGATGTGTCACATGTGAAACATGATTATTCGAACTAGGTCCATGAAATTATAATATTATCATAGAGTGGGGCAACTTGTTTTTTTTTTTTTAGGGTTTTCAATTTGTTGTAGGGATACTTAAAATGTTAGTTTTCCAGTTAGTACCAAAGGAACAATTACGCTATGCTGGTCAAACGGTTTTGAATTTTTATTTAGGTCATATTCTTCTTATGAGTACAGACGTCACTTGCAAATAGGTAATGATTACTTCATACGCGTATTCCTAGGTCAAGTTAGTCATGCATGTTAATGACTTAAATTTGCCGAGTCAATGTTTTTTTCTGACTGACACAGGCAAACCATGCTCTAATAGCACTAGAGTCATTTTTTGAAATAATATATATGTATATATATATATATATACATATATACAATTAACACACAGACATCTATACATACAGCTAAGTTCCCTAATTTATTCCTATAGTAGATAACTATAGTTATTATTATTACGGTCGTTATTATAAATTTTATGTGTTATTGATGTTATGCATTTGAAAAATAATTGATTCCTATATATTTTCTAAATGTAATTCTCTGAAATAGTTTTCATTTAATGCATAAAATCCATTTCAGAAAGTTACAGACGTCAGAACGTGCAATCTTTCACTGCAAGACCTTTGTCGTTGTCAACTTGCAGAGCTAATGAATGACTTAGCACAAAGCGATGACAATATAGACAGCATTCAGCGAAGTTTGGATCAAATCAAAAAAATTATTTACATTCATTTCAGTACTTTCAGACTTCTGGAGCAACAAATAACAGATAGTGATTTAATAGGTAAACTTTATGTTTTGATTATACTACTACTACTACTAATAATAATTATAAGAAGACAATTGAACACATAATGGCAGGATGTCCTGCCCTATCGGAATCTGCTTACCTAGGCCGCCATAACCAAGTTGCAAAGCTAATACACCAGCACTTGGCTTTGACACACAATTTGATCAGGAAGGATACTACTCTTTATTACAAATACTCGACACAAGAGGTTAAAAAAATATTTTGGTATTGATGGTCCATTGCATCAGTGGATTAAAGATTTTCTGATAGGAAGAGAACAAACTGTAATAATAAATGGCTCTAAATCAACACTAATAACAGTAAACTCAGGTTTACCCCAAGGAACAGTCTTAGGTCCACTATCTATATATATAATCCTCAAAGTAAAAGGTCAAACACACAAAAGTTCAAACAACAAGTAAATGGGAAGATCCCATGGCGCAGCTCGCGGTGTGAATGGAAATTGGTGCATCCCAATCCGCACTATTTTTTGAATGAAGTGGTGTTTATATAATTATCTCTTCTTCTCAGATTATTGTCATAATATTAAAAGTATTTCCAGATTATTGTGTCGTTAGACTTTTGAAACTAGAACGACAATACACAGATAGAGTATACTCACAGGTTTCACTTTAGAAAGTACTTTAATTATGCACATTCGTTCATTAGATATGATTACGAAAGGTAACTCAACACTCTATTCCTAGATCTAGATCTAGATCTAAAACTTGAATTCAACTCTAAGAAGATTATAGAACTTCTCTTCGCAAATATAGTTTTATGCTTTAGCACATGAACATACTAATTATAGTCCATTCATTTCATATTTTAATCAAATTAGCATTCAAATTGGATTTCTAAAGCATTGTTACATGGGTGCAACTCTATTCTTAATATCGCGTAAATTAAGGCCAACTAGCAATCGTTAGCTCCATTCATATAATTATTTTTTCATGAATTCATGCATTCGCTTTACTTATAACAAGTAAATGGGAAGATCCCATGGCGCAGCATGGTGTGAATGGGAAATAATATATCCAAATCCTCACTATTTTCATTCACCAAATAGCATAGCATATTTTTTTTTTACTTTAAAAACATTTTAATAATGTCCGGAAATTTCCAGGACTTTTTTTGACCGGCGGCATAGCATTTAATAACATTTCAGGAGATTTCCAAGGGGCTCCTGGTAAATCAACAGGCCGCGGGAAATCTGTTATATGTTATAAAATGTATCAATTTAATAATTTATACACCTAAAATTTAGCACGGGTCCAAAGAAAGTGAGGGACCCACTGTGGCGCGAGCACGTTACTCTGCCTCAACGTGGCGCTCGCGTGGAAACGGCTCACTAGAGGAAGTGGCTAGGCGAAAGGGTAACAAACATGACTCCCGTGGGGGTGCACACGTGTGGACGAGAGTCTGCCCCTTCATGGTGCGGAGTTGAAAGTCAGCTCCCACAACCCTGTCACGAATCCATGCGCTGTTCCTCAAGGGACCTTCTCATTAATTGCGAATCCCGCACAGTTAGCTTGGTATAATGAAGGAAAATTGTGGTGGCCCTCGATACCACCTACCGGTGATATTGGAAACAGCAATGTCCTATAGACATTGACTCGGGTCACTCCCAGACAGGCCTGTACGGTCCGATTGTTTTGTTTTTTTTACTGTTCTCGGACGGATTCAGACAGGTTTTTTTTTCAAACTTAGAGCGCGAAGAGCCTTCGGCTCAGCTCTTAGACTATCCAGCGGACCCACTGTGGTCGCATATTTTGCAGTGCCTAAGGCCTGCCCTGCAAAAAAGCGGCGTATGCTATGCCGCCGGTCGACTAGTTATTTCTAATTTACATAAACGATTTACCAAATTGCATTAGTTCAGGAACAAAAGTCAGATTATTTGCAGACGATTGCATATTATATAGGACAATAAAAACAACACAAGATACAGAATTTTTACAAAGTGAATTAGAGTTAATTACAGAAATGGGAATCAAATTGGAGCATGTCTTTCATAACAAACGAATATTCACATTTTACTAAAGTAACACCTTTAGAAAAATCACTAAATTTAGAAAGCCTTCAGGATAGAAGACTTGAGAGTAAAGAAGCAATTATACACAAAACACTGAACCATAATCTCCAAATACAAAAACAAAACTTAATAAAATACTCAGAAAGACATAAAGATATATCTGTACAAATGCTCTTTCTTAGCTAGCCAGGAAAACCAGTGACTTGGCAGAATTTAAGTCACAGGTAAATATGCATGACGCGTAGGACGTAATCTTCTTTTTTGAAGTAACGTCTGTACTATATAAAATTATCTGATGTACTGGGATAGACCTATTTTGACCTAAAAAACAGTAGATTTTAATCGCCCTGATCTGCTGCTCATCGATAAAAAAAAAGAAAAGGCCGCTACCATTATCGACATTGCAGTACCACTATCTCACAACTTAAGAAAAACTGAGTTGGAAAAACAACGAAAATATGGGAACCTAGGCTTGGAGATAAAGCGCTTATGGAAGTTATATAAAACAACAATATACCCCATTGTCATATCACACGAGGGGATAATAACAACTGACCTCACAGATACCTTCAAGGCTCTGGGCATTCCTAGGAACATTCTCGTTGCCTGTCAGAGGGCGGTACTGCTGCAGACCTGCCACATCACCAGAAAATTCCTCAGTGGAAACTGATAAAAAGGAACTACGATGAATTTTGTCTCCCTTTAACGAAACTCGACCCTGGTTGCGCCAGAGAAAGAATACTCGTTCTTTTCTAATAATAACATATAATTTATAATAACAATAATAATTGAGAATGAATACTCGCTCGTCTCTAACATAATAAAGTAATAATAACATCACCAAAAACTTCCTCAGTGGAAACTAATAAAGTGACTACAATAAATTTTGCTTGTCCTTTAACAAAACTTGACCCTGGCAGTGCCAGAGAATAAATATTCATTCTTTTCTTAATACAATAATAATAATATCCTCAATCTGATGTAAACTTTTCACATGTAAATTATGGGTGAGCTGGTGGGATTGTACATTTCGGTTTGTTATAGTTACAATGTTTTGTTGGGTGTAATGCACAAATCCAATCGCAAGACACATTTCGTTAAGGATAAAAAGATTATTATTGTAATAGTAAGCTAGTAGAGACTAGTAGAGACTAACAAACACTTTCTTGTCTGTTTAAATGCTGCTTTATTTAAGTTAGATCGTCCATATATATAGGCCTAAAAGGAATTCAATTATCCCCCCTATCAGTTAATTAGCACATTCTTTCGACATCTCAGCAATGTGGGTTACTGGGTTACAATAACAGTACGGGCATGATACGACAAGAACATTACTATCACATCTCCCTTCTTACAAACATTCAATGCATTCAATGATTAAACATCTATAACATTATTTCTACATTCTAGCACAACATATTTACATCTAACATATATATTCAAAAGACATTTCAAAGTAACTAGTCATCAAAGGTTAAAACATTTGCATTATAAAATTCTAATATTACTATTATGTTTACAAATTACAATAACGAAAATTCTAACATTGCTATTATGTTTACAAATACAGATAACGATATAATATTATTATAATATATAATGTAAGAAAACACCAAAGAGCCTTTTACACATCAGGCTGTATTTCAAATAATGAATGTCTAAATATCTACATCAGGAAAACGTATTGGTGGTCTTACTGGTCTGCCATAGCGTGTAACCACTGGGGCTGGGCCGTATTGTGTTACAACAGGTGCTGTACTAGCACTCGTTGTCTCGGGTTCTGTAACTTGCGTTTCGTAGGATGTATCAGAATTGTCCCATTCAAATACATCTGGAGTTTCATTTGGTCTAGAAAATGTCTTTCTTAACATTTTTCTATTTCTTCTATATGTGGCCCCTTCAGGTGTCTGTACAAAGTATGATCTTGGCGTTGAAGCTTCTGAGACGACAGTGGCTGGCTTCCACTGACTTCCAGGATTCTTTTGCATAAAGACCTTGTTTCCAGGATGAAACTGTTGTCTTTCAGTGCACCTAGCCGTTCTGTTGTAATATTTTCTTTGATCATTTTTTCTCTTTCTCCATACATCGGCCATTTCTTTCTGGTCTGGAACTTGTGGTCTGAGATACGTATTTGTTGTCGGAAGATTAGTTCTCAAACGTCTGCCCATCAGCAACCTTGCTGGTGAAGGTCCATCTGGACTTGGAGCATTTCTGAACTGTAGCATGGCTAAATAAGGGTCTTGGCCAGATGTTCTGGCTTTATTCATAATTTTCTTTACTGTCTGTATTGCACGTTCAGCCATCCCATTGGACTGTGGAAATCTGGGACTCGAAGTAATATGTCGAAAACCCCAGCTCTTAGAGAATTTGAGAAACTCTTCACAACTGAACTGAGGTCCATTATCAGTAATGACTTCCTTGGGGATGCCATGACGAGCAAATTGTGACTTCATATAAGCAATCACGTCTGAAGCTTTAAGTGTTGGAATGAGATTAATCTCAAAGAATCTGCTATAGTAGTCAACAAGAAGTAAATAGTTCTTACCGAAATGCTCAAAAAGGTCAGCTCCAATCTTTTCCCAGGGAAGTTGAGGTGTATCATGTGGTAACATTGGCTCCTTCTGCTGGGACTTCTGGTGTTCATTGCAAACTGCACAGCTAGATACCATGTCTATAATTTGTTTTGACATTCCAGGCCAGAAGAACACCTCCTTGGCTGTACCCAGACATCTATCACGTCCAAGGTGACCTTGGTGAAGTCTTTGCAACATTTCTTTTTGTAATGCTTTTGGTACTATTATTCTTTCTCCTTTTAAAAGTAGACCATTGCTTTCACTAAGCTCTTCTTTAAATCCATAATAAGCTCGTATTTCTTGAGGAATTTCATTTCTCTTGTTTGGCCATCCTATCAAGATTTGATCTTTTAACAGTCTTAAAATGGCATCGTTTGCAGTTGCTTGCTGAAAATGTTTTATATTTTCATCTGACACAGGCAGGCTATCTACAATGAGATGAACCTGTGCGTCCCAGTCATCACTTGATGGATGTTTCACTGACAGCGATGCTCGTGAAAGTGTGTCTGAAATGGACATTTCTTTGCCTGGCTTATATTTCAGCAGGATATCATATTTCATAAGACGAAGAAGCATTCTCTGAAGTCTTGGTGGTGAAGATGACAAAGGCTTTTTGATGATCACTTCTAATGGCTTGTGATCTGTCTCAACTTCAACTTGACGTCCATACACATAATAGTGGAAATGCTCAACTCCAAACACTATTGCAAGCATTTCTTTCTCTATTTGTGCATAGCGTTTTTCACAGTCTGTAAGTGATCGTGAGGCGTAAGCCACTGGCCTCTCATCTTGAATCAATACAGCACCAAGTCCCTCTTGCGAAGCATCTACTGACAACTTGACTGGTTGTGAAACATCATAAAAAGCTAAAACAGGGGCAGTTGTGATGATGTTTTTTAAGTAATCAACTGCATTTTGATGTTGTTCCAACCACATCCATTCACTATCTTGTTTAAGTAGCTCCCTCAAGGGAGCAGTGACATCAGACAGATTTTGTATGAATTTGCCAAGATAATTTATCATGCCCAGAAATCTTTCTAGTTCTTTGCGGTTTGAAGGGCATGGCATAGAGTGTATTGCTTCAATCTTGGAGTTGTCAGGCTTGATTCCACTATCTGTAATGACGTGTCCAACAAATTTAACTTCTTTTACTCTAAGGCTGCATTTTGATAGTTTCAATTTAATTCCTTCTTTTCTTGCTATGTCAAGGACTCTCTGAAGTTTATCATCATGTTCTTTAGTAGTTTTACCAGCTATCAATATTTCATCCATATAGGTTTCAACACCTTGAATATTTTCAAAAATTTGGTGAAATCGTTTTGCAAACACTTCCGCAGAAGAGTTTAGTCCAAAGGGTAGTCGTAAAAACTTATATCTACCAAATGGTGTGTTAAACGTTTTTAGATCTGTACAGTTCTTATCAAGTTTGATTTGCCAAAAGGCACTTGTTGAATCTAGCACACTAAATACTTGGCTGCCACTTAGCCGGCTGGCTATTTCTTCAATGGTCGGTAACTGGTAGTGCTCTCTCTGAATGGCAGTGTTAAGATCTCTCGGATCTAGACAAATTCTTAAACCACCTCCTTTCTTTTCGACAAGAACTAGTGAGTTGACCCATGCTGTGGGATGATCAACTTTTTCGATGACACCCTCGATTTCCATTCGTCTAAGCTCTTTTTTCAATTCTTCTCGGAGTGCCGCTGGAACTTTTCTTGCTGCATGTACCACTGGTCTTATGTTTGGATCAACTTTGATTGTATACTCTTCTTTCAAGCATCCAAGGCCAGTAAAAACATCAGCATAGTTGTTTAATGTTTCATCTTCTAAAAAATCTACTCTCTGAATAAGGTTCATCTTCTGGCAACCTGGTAGACCCAAAATTGGTTTGGAGTGTGTATCTACTACTTGAAACTCTATCCATGCAGTTTTTTCTTTTACTGAACATTTAAGTTGTGTTTTGCCAACAACCTTTAAATGTTCACCACTGTATGTAGTAAGTCTTGACGTTGACTTCTGGAGTTTCTTTCTTCTTAGTTGATTAAAAATCCTATAAGGAAGAATGTTGACTTGTGCTCCTGTATCCAATGTAAATGTTATATGTTTGTTTTCTAGAGTGATAACTGTATTCCACTCATTACATTGGGTTTGTGAACCTATACTGCCAACTGAAAAAGTTTCATACTTGTTATCATCTGTTACTTCAGTCTTGTTATTGATAGATTGTATATTATTTGATCTGCATACATTAGAGAAATGGTTCATTTTGTGGCATTAGTGACATATTTTACCAAAAGCTGGACACTGCTTTGGTAAATGTTGTCTGCCACAATTGCCGCAGTTCAAGGTTGATTTCGTTCTACTAAAGTTCTTAGTAGCTGAGGACACCGCTTGAACGTCACATTCTTCTTTCATGACTTTAAGTTGCCATTCAGTTGCTTCCGCTGCACGGCAAATGTGTTCAGCCTTGATAAGGTTCAGATCAGTGTCTCTTAAAAGTCTTGCTCTTGTGCTGTCATTTTTTATACCGCCTACTATTTGGTCTTTAATTAGTGAATCTTTTAGTGACTCAAATTCACATGACCTTGCCTTGAGTTTGAGGTCGGTCAAAAAGCTGTCAAAGGATTCTCCTTCATTTTGATTTCTCTTGAAAAATATATGCCTTTCAATCGTTACATTCTTCCTCGGAAGGCAGTATTTTTCAAACTTGTTTAAAATGCAATTCAGTGTATGAAAAGACTTGCTGATATCGCAGTCCTCACAATCATTGTCTGTCCACTGGAATGTGTTGTATACTTGGACTGCTTCGTGGCCAATAACATGAAGTAGCGTCATGGACTGTATTTCATTACTTTTAGTATCAAGTCCACTTGCTATGGTGTAAATTTGAAACGACTGTTTAAAACTTCTCCAGTTTTCTGCAACATTTCCATTAAATTCCAGTGGTTGTGGCGGGTGGAGTCGGTCCATCTGACACCATGTAATAGTAAGCTAGTAGAGACTAGTAGAGACTAACAAACACTTTCTTGTCTGTTTAAATGCTGCTTTATTTAAGTTAGATCGTCCATATATATAGGCCTAAAAGGAATTCAATTATCCCCCCTATCAGTTAATTAGCACATTCTTTCGACATCTCAGCAATGTGGGTTACTGGGTTACAATAACAGTACGGGCATGATACGACAAGAACATTACTATCACAATTATAATTTTTATTATAAAGGCAAGTCCTTTAATATTCCTAAGAATATTCTCGTTGCCTTAAATATGTTATATTTAAATATTCTTCTTCTTCTTCGTTCTCTTTTAAATCAAATATTAGTATTTTAGATATTCTACCTTGTGCTCTTCTAGCGGATAGGGGCAATTTTTTTAAAGATTTCTGGGGGTTATTTGAAATCACAAAACAGTTCTTCAAATGATCGTAGGAAGCAATATTTGACAATAGTCAACATCTGTGGATGGTTTGCCTTTTTGAGCAATTTCTAGTATTATTACAAAGCTTAACCGATTAGCTTCACTTGTACATTTCTTCTAACTTTTAGAAGATTATTTCTTTCTAGTTTATTTACTTGAAATAATAAACTATATGTCAAAGCTTAATCACATGTAAAAACGCCAATTTGTCTTGCGTGGAAAGCGAATCAAAACCTACATAGAAACATCCGACGACGGCCTAATCATCGTTAAACGAGTCAGAACTATTTGAAAAATACATTTTCGCTAACGTAAATAATATTTGACTATGGAACTAAAGAGCTGCAGCTTCACACCCAAAGAGCCGCAAGTGGCTCGCGATCTGGAGGTTGCCGACCCCGGCTCTAGACGGCATCTTGTATCCACGCATTAACAGGCAAAACAACACAACATGGACACAGTCCATTATATCGACATCTCTTGTGGGCATGCCTCATTTCCACTGCAGATCGTAACCCTTTTTGTGCCTTGTTCTACAATGTATATTATCATTGTTCCCGGTCATTTCATCCCCTGGTCAATTCATCCCTGGTTACTTCTTCTCCGGTCATTTCATCCCATTGTCATTTCATCACATGGTCATTTCCTCCCCGGTCATTTCATCCCCAAATCATTTCTCCAAGGTCATTTCATCCCCGGTCACTTTTTTTTTACATTTTTATTGGTAAGTTATGTAAGTTCTGTCATACTAACTACTATATTTACACACAAAAAAATGTTTACTACTCTAAAGACGTTATTTAAAACAACATTAATAATACCAAAAATTAAATAAACATATTCGCATGTATCATCTTTCTCAATTTAAACTATAAATCACATATCTTCACACTTTTTTTTTGTACAGAATTTTTTTTTACATGAGGATTTGAATAAGAAATTGACCCTTTACAAAACAACAAGATCAATTAGATATTCATTATAAGACATCAGTTAGGCCAGGTTCGCATTTAACTTCACATTCACTTTCACCTATCTTTTGGTAGGCTGGACAGGCGTGGCACCACACAAAATCTGTCAACCTTCTATCTACATTATTCTATGTCATTTGTCTTTGATAGAATCCTGCCTTGTTACCTGCCTGGGGGCCGATTTTGAGGTTGTGTTTCACACAAACTGCCTTGGTAACTTTGTTTATGAATGAAAGGGTTTCGAAAGATGTAAAAGGTAAAAATAAAATGCACGCCGCTTATGTCACCGGCTTACCGCAGTACATTAAAACATTTCTTTACAAACATGAAGTTTTATTAATCAATTGGCTTTATTAAATATGTTTGTACCAACGTATTGTATGCTATATTACCCTTTTTAACAAAGTAAAAGCCATCGCATTAACGAAGTACAAATTAAAAGCCACTCTTATTTATAAATTGCACTTTTATACCGGTACTTAAATAGTGAATACCCAATAGACCTCATTCACCAAACGTAAACAAACAACATTTTCTCTATATGTTCTATAAAAATTACGCAATGTGTAGGGTTGTCATGTGATACGTAATTTTCATTAATTTACCAATCTTATGACGTGGCTAAATTTGTTTATTTACAATTGGTGAATGGGGTCCATTGCGCAACTTTCATGCTTATAGCTTTTTCAGAGCTTCTCATAGCGTTAGTATCCAATCTTTTGTACACAGCTGGAGGAACGGAAGGTCATGTGTACAGTAACATTTGGAACTAACACTTTGAATTGAAAGTCGTTTCCCATTTCTCGATCGTTTTCGTCATAAAAAAAATATTTCCGAAATGAGTTTGGGTAAATATCTTTTCAAAATCATTCCACCGAGCGAGGTTTGGTCACCTGCTACTATATTATAATGCGGAACACTGTTCTCAAGTTATTGGTTGGGGATAATTCTTTTTTTTTTTTAACTTTCTAAATAATGGCGAAGTCGTTTGATTTTTGGTAAGTAGTAAGTAAAGTTCCCCTTTCAGACCTTGCGATCTATCGGGCAGATGGTGTAAAGGTCATCTGTTTCTGTGGCCTATGGTTAACGAGGGTGTCATGTGGTAAGTATGCTTAAAAAACTATAAAATGGGTTGATCTATTTACATCAGACTGATGCGCTCCCTGTTCATGGCCACATTTTATATGCTTGTGAGTCTTGAAGGCTGACTGCAGAGCTAGAGAGGAGGATCCTATCAATGGAGTTGAGATGCTACAGAAGGATCTTAGGCATCACATTTCAAGATCGCATCACAAACCAAGAGATTAGAGACAGGGTTACAGCGATCGGACCCCATGATGACCTGCTAACTACTGTGAAGAAACGCAATGCTCAAAATGTATGAACTTATTACAAGGTTATAAAAATGTATGAACTTATTACAAAGTTATAGGGGTTTGCAAAGACCTTCCTCCAGGGAACAGTACAAGGAAAAAGAAGAAGGGGAAGAGAATGAAAGTGACGGGATATCAACATAAAAAAATGGACGGGCCTGCCATTTAAAGGGATTCTAAATAAGACATGGCGCCCCAACGGTCCAACAGACTATGGCATTTGTAAAGGTAAAGTGTATTTAATCATTGAGTGAAGTGAAGCTATATAATTATTAGCATTCATTATTGACATAGTAAAATGTATATCTATATATATATAAATCTGTTTCAGGATTTCTCTTCTCTCTGATCTCAAAGAACAAAGATACTAAAATAAAACATACGTGCATTCAAATATGTGTCTTCTTAACAAGTTTAAGCAACATTATTGTGGAAGTAAGTTAATACTCGTGTAGATGACAGACAGAAAAAACAGACAGAGAGACAGAAATACAGAGCTGCTATAAGATTTGTAAATATGCTCATTTCACTTTTGTGAATCGGTCAGAGGAGGGGAAGGTCTATTTTTTTAAAAAGCTATATAAAAAAAAAGATATTTGAATCTGAATTCAAACTGAGGTCTTGAGCCTCCATAATAGAAGGCTGGTATTAGCTACTCATCTTTTCAGTCACATATAAATATAGAAGGTTTATAATTGAAATCTTTAAGCCAACGATCTCAGTCTCTATACACGGCTTTTTTCCTCTAAGTCTAGTACATTTATAATAGGCATATGTATGTACATATGTATAAATTTATTTTTGTATGTATGTAAGTAAGTATGTATGTGTGTTTGTTTGCATGTATGTATGTGAGTTTGGAAAAAAAGCTGAATGTCTTCCACCTTCGTTGCCTAAGGCGGATCTTTAAAATAAGGTGGCAAGATAAGATAACCAATGAGGAAGTGCTACGAAGAGCAAGTTGCCAGAACATCCGCTCTGTTATCAGCAGCAGACGCCATGGCTGGCTTGGCCACGTTCGTAGAATGCCAGTGGGTCGACTTCCACAGGAGATTCTGTATGGCGATCTAATAGAAGGCAGAAGAGCCGCTGGTCGCCCACTTTTACGTTATACGGATGTATGCAAAATGGACATGAAGCTCTTTAAGATCGACATTAGCAGCTGGGAAGAGATGGCACTGGATAGATCCACATGGAGAGAGAGCATAAAGGAGGGTTCTTTGATTGCAGAAGAATGAGAAGATGCCATACACAACAGAAGCAGAAAGAAGGGTGGAAATGCAACGGCGCCTGGTGACTACATATGCCCAATCTGCGATCGCTTCTGTGTATCAAGGATCGGCCTCTTTAGTCACACATGAACTTGAAAGGGGAAAAGATCGTCTCTCATGACGTAAAATACCACAGATGTATGTATGTATTATGTATGTATGTATATATGTATATATGTATGTAGTATGTATGTGTGTTTGTATGTATGTATGTATGTATGTGTGTATGTATGTATTTATGTATGTATGTATGTATGTATGTATGTGCTTGCGTGCGTGCGTGCATGCATGAATGTTTGTATGTATGTAAGTATGTATGTATAAACGTATGTATGTATGTATGTTTGTGTATGTGTATATCTGTGTATGCATGCATGTATGTGTATCTATCTGTTTGTAGGTTTATATGTATGTTCGTATGCAGTAGCGGTCTTAGGGGGTGGCAACTGGGGCAACCGCCCCAGGCCCCGCGCCTGAGGGGGGCCCCGCGCTGGGAGATTTTATTGTCACCAACTTCGAAAACTAAATGAGTGGTCATAAACAAGGACTTGTTACTCAATATTTTCCCAGTATACCAATTATACCAATTGCTATTTTTTAAGATTACATTTTTTATTTCGAAATACCGTTTTGTTTCGGTAAAGACAGACGAGTCTTAGAGGCTATCATCGTTTAACGTTCACAATAAAAACACATAAGTAGAAGCAACAAATTCCTAATCGTTTCGACGTCTAATCGGATTTTATTTGGAAAATGCGTAGTGATAAAGTTTGAACTACTATTTGCATTATGAAAAATTGTATATGAAAAATACATTTGCAGTAACAATAATGGAACTTTTGACCAATTGATTATTTAATGAAAATAATCAGTGCTTTTTTTACCGTCACGTCGTACGGCGTACTTCACTTTTTTTCAATGTGGGGAAAAAATATTAATTTTCTTGAATTTTAGCGTTTATTATTAGTTTATTAACAGTTAAAAAACTAGGCAATCCATTTATTTTTTTAAATAAAAAAGCACTGAAAATAACTAAACAATTGTACTGTGTATTCTCGACTGTCACTGGTGATACGTTCTAAGACAGCACGCAAAGGTCAGCTTTTCGCAGTAAGCTGTTTATTTTCATAAACGTATAATATTTTTCGGATATAAACAGTATCACCAGTTGGTGTGCTTATACAGTTATTTCGGCAAATCAGCTTCCAGCATGACATATTAAGTTTTTCCAATTGGCTACTGTGTGAACGTGTTGAAAAAAACAAAACAAAACAAAAAAACAAAAAAAAAAAAACGCGGTAGTATTTTTAGCGGTCCCAGAAAGGGGAAAAGACGCTATTAGTTTTGTTTGGAATGTCTGTCCGTCCATCCGTTGCGTTTAGATCTCGTAAACTAGAAAAGTTAGTGAAAATCCGACATCATAATATTTAAGACCATTCAAAGTTCTGATGCAACGGCTACTTTTTTTTTTCTAAAACCGAAAAATCTAATTTTTAAATCGCTTATGCAAGCAGTTTCTTTCAGAAAAATACATCACTTTTACAACTATTCATTATTAATGTTAACAAACACCGAAAGCTCTGTAATATAAGAGATAATTGATTACCCTTTTTAAACAGGTTTATATGAAAACGTTGTTTTTTTTTTCATTTTTTTTTTTACACTAGTATTGCTAAGTTAAGTAAGTTTTGTTATACTAACTACTACATTTACACAGAAAAAATCTATTTAGTAAGCCTATGCATATAAGTTGGACATAATTTAAAACAACAATTAATAAGTAGTTTTTCATTTCACGTGTCTTAATGTGGTAAAGTAGCCAATAGACCTCACTGGGGCACTACACAAGATCTGTCAACCTTCTTTCTCCATTCTACTCTGTCATTTATTTGTCATTGATAGAATTTCATTCTGATGTTCTTTCTGAAAATATTGAAACCTCCTTTTTTACCTGTCTGGGTGGACCACTTCAGGGGCAGATTTTGAGTTTATGTTTCCACACAAACTGTCCTTGTAACCTTGATTTTATAAATTATTTTTTAAAAAAACGTGATACATCCTTTCCGAAAAAGTCGGGTCTTCGAAAGTAAATGGACCACTGTAACTCCTATAGAACACTTTATTCTTAAAGAACATCCTATTGGCTTCAATTAGCAGAGTGGGAGAGGCGACTTACTATTAGTAGTGGCGAGTGTTTTTTAGCGGCCCCCGTAAGGGGAAAAAGCCGCTATTAGGTTTGTGCAAAGTGTCCGTCTGTCCGTCTGTCCGTCTGTCACACTCAGGGCGCCGAAACTAGAAGAGATATGAAAAATATTTTTTCACCATTAAATGCGGCTTAAAAAGTTTAGGTGCAACGGCTACTTTTAGTTTTCTAAAAGCAAACCGTTTAATTTATAAAAATTATTATGCAAGCGATTTTTCAATAATAAAACACCAATTGTGAAGCAATTACGTAAATCTAAGGGAGGAAATGTTACTAGAAAAAATGCTCTTGGCATGTAGATATCACGCACATTTTTTTAAATGAATTTCTGTCTGTCTGTCCGTCTGTCCGTCTGTCAGACTCAGAGCGCCAAAACTAGAAGAGATACGAAAAATATTTTTTCACCATTAAATGCGGCTTGAAAAGTT
>JADKLZ010081101.1:6318448-6328633 GCA_021533235.1 Biomphalaria straminea
AGATCTTTATTTTTCACAAGGTAGACGTAATAAGACTTGTCTTCGAGACCGAAGATTAGTGAGGAATGCAGTATTTCCCATGGCTGCACAGCCTCAGCTGTGACCTACATGTTTTGCCACATTCAGGGCAAGCATAACCATTGTCCGCAGGTGGCCGATTTAGATTTTCTTTTCACCGTCTGCGTTTGTCCTCGGCAGCGGATTTTCTTTCGGTCTTAAATGTGTATCCTGCGGCCTTCGTGAGTGACCTCCAGCTGTCTCGTTCTGAGGCCGCATGCAGCCAGGTGCTCTCTTCTATAACAGCTAAGGTAAGTTGACGTCTAAGCTGGTTTTTTGAAGCATTTCCGTGGGGCGCCTGTGTTAGGTTGTCGTTCAATGACAATCAGGGGCGTCCTTAGCAGTGCACGGGGCCCTGTGCGTGTGTCATATGCGGGACCCCGTAAGGATAAACTATATATACCGTACCACATCACGCTAACCGGCTAATCCGTCTCTCTCTCTGTAACAATAACAAGACAGTATGTCTGCCTTAACGCTGTGGGCCTTCTTTTTTTTTTTACAATACATAGAACATTGCGTAGCCATTGTTGGCTTGCTATTGGCCGCGCTAATTGCTATATATACTGTAATTGTTCTGCATAAAGAAAATTCTTTCAACTTTAAGAAAAGTTTAAAAATTACTTCCATGGCCATAGCATATTGGAAAAATAAAAACAACAAATAGACGAAAGCAACCAATCCAAATATTTTATTTCGTATACATCCAATCGGATTGTATTAGGAAAATATGTGGTGATCAAGTTTGTGACAATAAAATCTCCGATCGCGGGGCCCCCCTCCAGCGCGGGGCCTGGGGCGGCTGCCCCAGGCCACTCCCTAAGGCCGCTACTGATGACAATACAATGCTATCTAGAACGAGTTAACATTTTAATATACTAGCCGTGACACGGTCGCTAGATTCTAGTTCAAATGTTTGGAACCTATTTTTTTTTAATCTGGAGAAGTATTTTTTTTCGCTATAAGGTTTTATCGATTTGACAATTGCGCTTATAAAAAGGTTTATACCTTTTTATCTTTGTATTTCTGGTGTATCTTATTTTTATTTGACTCAAAGTGTCATCAGATCCTATCGGAAAATGTCTTCCAAAGGGATATGAGTCACGATGCTTTCGAAACTAATTTTTTTTTTATTTCTCCCCAGCCCCCAGGACATGTCATGGTGACGTCAACAACCTTCACCCTAAAGGCAAAGCAAGTGGAGGTAATTTAGAGCAGGGGGTTGAAGTACAAGTTGAATTCTTTACCACTGCAATGAGCTCAGATAATGTTTCAAATTCATTTGTCCTTAAGGTCCACTCATTGACGTTCTCATGACTTAACCGAAACAGATTTGTTTCTTAAAGTCAGACAGATGTCATTTATCTTGATCCACTGCAGTGGGCTTATGTTTTCACATATTGACTGAGTTTTCTCTTGATGGAATAATGAGATTTAATGTCGGAACTCAGCAATACCTTAACCAAACTCTATTACTAGATACCTAAATGTCTTGACCATATGCCTTGACCTAATACATTAACCTAATATCTTGACGAATGCCTTGACCTAATGCCTTGACCTAATACATTGACCTAATATCTTGACGAATGCCTTGACCTAATGCCTTGACCTAATGTCTTGACTTAATGTCTTGACCTAATGTCTTGACTTAATGTCTTGACCTAATGACTTGACATAGAGCCTTGACTTAATGTCTCGACTTAACCTTGACCTAATACATTGACCGAATGTCTTGATTTAATGCCTTGATCTAAGGTCTTGACTTAATGCCTTGACCTAATGTCTTGACTTAATGTCTCGACCTAGTGTCTTAACTTAATACCTTGACATAATGTCTTCACTCATTTTTCTGAACTACTAAATTGGTCAATAATCTTGACCAAATATTTATAAAGCTTTCAAATTTCGTATAACAAAAAAAAATAAAAGAGAGTATCTATGATTTATAAAATCATTTAAAGTCTACATTGTGTTAAAATTTTCGACCTAAATAATTTAATAAGAGATTTATAGTAAACAATTTTAAAAAAGTTATTTATATAAAAAAAATCTTTTTCATTGCATCATGGTTATTTTTATTGCTTACAGAAAAAAAAAAATTAAATTTAATGTGGATAAAAATTATTTCTACCATACATGTGTCCTTTTTTCTGGGATACAAAATAAAATGATTGATATAAAAATTATATTCATAGAAAGCAAAGGATTTTTATACATAAATGTTATATAAGAAAGATTTTGTTTTCAACAACCTATGGAATACAATAGAGAGATGGCTTCATTTACTGTCTTCCCATGTATATAGCTGAACTATAAATATTTGAGATAAAGTTTATTCAAGTGGTAATGAAAAGGAGTTACCCTCGTTGTGTGAGACAATTTAATTCATTGTATTAATATACTTATACATCATTTAAGCTGTTATTGAAAAGGTTTCTAGGAAATGAATATAATTTGATCCACAGGTGTAGCCGCCTCTGAAGCCGATGTTGCCTACGATATTCCCGCTCTTGAAAGACACAGGAACTGTTACCAGGCCAGCGCAGATAGAAACTGTACGTGCACAACTTAGGGGTTAGGGTTTTAGTTAGGATTAAAATTAGGTTTAAAGTTAAAGCTAAGAATATCGTTAGGGATAGGGTTAAAGTTAAGATAAAAGTTAATTAAAGTTTGTTATTTTATTTTCGCTATTACTATCATCATAATATCTGTGAACCTTACTGTCCAGTTGGGGGCGCAGTGGTCGAATGGTTAAACGCTTGGCTTTCGAACCTGAGGTCCTGGGTTCGAATCCTGGTGAAGACTGGGATTTTGTATTTCGGGATTTGTAGGGCGCCCCTGAGTCCACCCAACTCTAATGGGTACATGACTTTAGTTGAGGAAAGTAAAGGCGGTTGGTCGTTGTGTTAGCCACATAAAACTCTGCTCGTAAATCGTTGGCCAAAGAAACAGATGACCTTAGCATCATCTGCCCCATTGGTTGCAAGGTCTGAAGGGGACACTTTACTTTTTTACTGTCCAGTATATTTCCATATTATCTACATAGCTCTATACGATATCTCGGATTGATATATATATAGATAGAAAGATATATATATGGGAAAGATAGATAGATGTACAGATGGGGGGACAGACAGACAGATGGATAGATAGATAGATAGATAGATAGATAGATAGATAGATAAATAGATAGATAGATAGATAGTGACCAGCATATCCCATATATCACATCTAACGTTATTGTCCGCTACGTTTATACTTAAGTTTTCTCCGTTAGTGCTTGTCTTAAGCGATAGCTCTTATTTGCGACTCATATAATAACGTTCGGCTTTCTTAAGAATTCGTCAGCTGTCTAATGTTAAGTTATTAAACTGTAAGGTACCAGGTAGAAACAGTTAAATGATGCACCGTGTACACAAAATATGAAAACGAATTCTTGACACAATGTATCTGTTTTAGGCATTCAAGCTTCAGTTCTTGCTGCTATTGCAAGTAGAGAGTCCAGGGGCGGCACCCTTTTAGTTGCCACAGGTGGTTGGGGTGACAACCATAACGCATGGGGCATTATGCAAGTAAGTGTAATAGGAACCATTCATTACAGTTAATTAAAACCGGCGCTTTAAAGAAGCAACCGAACCACGAGTCCTTTGCAGTCGGCGCAACCGTCTCACCCAAAAAAATGCATTTATTAACGTGCTGCATAAGACACTGTCTCCTTTTTGTCCACCCTCCCCTTCAAGGCGCGTACCCTGAGAGATGAAAACGGGATTTAACTAAAGGAGGACTAAAAATACTTTATAGAAAGTATGACGCTATGAAGTTGTAGAACAAAGCGCGCTGTTCTAAAGTACAAGACAATAGAAATCGTAAGACAATAGAACTATTCTCGCTAAAAATAATTCCAGATAAACAGACTGACAGACAGACAGAGAGAGACAGAGATATAGACAGACGAAGAAAGAGAGAGGGAGAGAAATATAGAGAGACAAAGAAAGACACAGAGGGACGGAAAGAAGAGAACAAAGCGAAATGAAGAAATGTGGTGACAATATAATGAACCCTAAACAATAAAGTAAGAAAATGAACAGAAAAAGACTGGGAGAGATTCAAACAAAAGTAAATGTTGTCAATGACGCCATATTGAAAGATCAACTTTGCCAACTAAATAATAACAAGAACAATATAAAACAAAGGATTACTTAAGAGTAAACATTTCACATTATAGCTACATACTTTAGTACTATAGGATCTACTCTCCCGAACAGAAATTAATTAATTACCACTAGCTAAGCCATTATGTATTACTTGTTGTTTATATTTTTGTTAGTTATAGGCCTAATGTATATATTTATATTGCAAAATTGGTATTCGATCCCTGAATGGGAAGTGAGAAAACTAACTTGTACAAATTTTGTAACAGACGAAGTGAGTTGATATCTGATATAAGTCTGGTCAAAATTAATGTCTGCTACAAATTTTAATACTATTAAGTGCTGAAAAGTGGGAAAAAATATTAGTTATTACGAACGCTCCAAAAAAAAAAAACACGTCCTATTTACATTTATATATCTAAAAACACAAAGATACAGGTTTTGAGAGTAAAGTACGATGAGGCACGACTATGAAATCTTATGAAATCTCTTAATTCTTTTATTTTTATTGAATGTAAAAATTATAAACATTTAATTTGTTTACTTCTTCCTAATTGGTAACCCTAGTGTGACGTCAGGTACTCTGGACTACCTTGTACCTCCGTGCCCTGGGACAGCTGTGAGCACATCGAGATGTTGGTCAACAGACTTTTGGTCCCTTACGTTAACCAGGTAGATAAACTAAGAATTAGATTTAGGGAGAGATAGACGGAGGAACTTATCAATAGTGTGAAGAGACTAGAGCTGAGCTGGTTCGGTATAGTCAGGAGCAGGAGGTGCAGGGGCGGACTGGGTGTCAAAATCGGCCCGGGCATTTCTACACAATCAGGCCCATAAATTGCTTATGATATGATGGGCATCCAATTCATGGCCTACTTGTCTTCAATATCATTCTGTTTAGTTTGAGCATCGCTAACGGTACACATGCATACAGATAGATCTATATTTTTGATGGGAAGTATAGGCCGTATGTTGCTTTTTTAATTGCTAAGTGTGTAGCCCCTAAAAGGATGACTCCTTCTAGATCTAGTAACACTGTCTACGGATGTAGGCTATTACATTATTTCAGAAAATTAGTTAGATTACACAGATTTTTTTATACACAACGCATAGAGGGCCGTTTTATAAGAGAATATTTTAAAATCTTTAAAAATTTAATACATAGTGGCAATGTGACCCTTCGGTGGTCCTAAAGGCCCATTAGGATATCGGCCCACCGGGCATTTGCCCGAATGCCCATATAGCCAGTCCGCCCCTGAAGGTGCATTACGTCAGACAGAACGCAAGTAACAGGTCTAAGACGATAAAAGCAATAAGCAATAAGCAAATCAAAGAGTAGGCAAAAAAAAAAAAAAAACAACACACACTATTACTAGGCTTATAATAATTACAAATACTCGTGATGTTTCTACGGTTGAAATAGTCGGTAATTTTTTTGCCCGGAACACTTTTGTTATCCTGCAATAAAACGCCAAACTGAAGGATCCTAGGCATCACATTTAAAGACCTCATCACAAACCAAGAGATTAGACACAGGGTTACTGCAGCGATCGGACCCCATTCATTGGCCTCCTTCAGTCGTAGAACGACTATGGTTCATCTCGCACACTTCCTCGTGTGGCTGTGGAGCCCTGTTTTGGAGAGACACTCCCGTCCACAAGTATTGCAGGTAAAGGTGGTCTTCGCTACAGTGGTAGAGGAGTTGGCCAGTTTCCGCGTTGTCCGCTTTTCTTCCAGAGCTGAGGCCCATGCTCTTTCGCTGTCCATAGCCTTCTTGGTCACTGTCTCTCTCCATCTGGTCTCAAATAGCCTCTGACAACCAGTCCAACTCCTGGCCTTCACGTGTGGTTCAGATATTGAGCCTGGCGGAACCGTTACCACAGACAGGAGAAGGGGCAAAGGCGAGTAACTGGCGCCTAAACAAGTAAGCTTCGGGCAGAAGGGGCTCGTTAGCCTTGGTTGGCTACCCATCTAGGAGAAGGTAAAACTCTGAATCCAAACCTCCGCTGCCTTGCGGCTATACCCAAACGTGGGAAAGGCTTCGGGAGACAACCCTGAGGAAAAATCAGGAGTCGGACCCCATGATGACCTGCTAACTACTGTGTAAAAACGCAAGCTTAAAATCTATAGCCATATAGCAAGTTCTTCGGGGCTCGCAAAGACCTTCCTCCAGGGAACAGTACCAGGAAAAAGAAGAAGAGGAAGACAAAGCTGTGGGAAGACAACATAAAAGAATGGACGGGCCTACCTTTGAAAGAAGTTCTAAACAGGGCAAAGATTTAAAGAATAGGGAGGAATGGAGAAAGACGGTCTACAAGTCTTGCTTAGTGCCCCAACGGTCCACCAGACTAAGGGATAGGTAACAGGTAAAACGCTTCCATACACCAACGCAATTTCTTTTCTGGTCTTCAAATTCTGTAGGACCCTGTGAAACTGATTGAAAGAAGAAAGAAAACTATTCGCTATTTAGCACACTGTTTACACATGATTTGTTTCAATTTTTTTCAGTCATAGATCTAGAGACGCCCCTTTTAATGAAGTACCCTCCTTCACATTCAATTTTCCTCATCCCTCCAACTCCTTAAAAAATACACACACACACTCTTTTCATAGGCCTACGTATTCCTTGTGGAGGCGCGGTGGCTAAGCAGTAAAGGGCTTGGCTTCTGAATCAGGGGTCCTGGGTTCGAATCCTGGTGAAGGCTGGGATTTTTTTTCGGGATTCTTTGGGCGCCTTTGAGTCCACCCAGCTCTAATGGGTACCTGACATTAGTTGGGGAAAAGTAAAGACGGTTGGTCGTTGTGCTGGCCACATGACACCCTCGTTAACCGTGGGCCACAGAATCAGATGACCTTTACATCATCTGCCCTATAGACCACAAGGTCTGAAAGGGGAACTTTACTTTTTTTTTACTTTACGTATTCCCTGTATCAATTTTCGGATTTTCAATTTTCTCTTTTTACCTCTAAAATCTAGACCAAGTCGTTCTACCATTTGATTATATTTACATAGTTATTAACTAGACCTTATATATTTCAATTATCGCTGTGTTTCTCCACAAACTCTTAAGCTTTTAAGAATATGTTTTTTTTTGGGTAAAAGCACATTTGATAATCACTTTTTATAGATGTAGAAGCGGGATCGTGTTACCAACCAGGAAGTTTTGACACGGGCCAACATGCACAACATCTATGCTCTCCTTCAACAGAGAAGACTATGCTGGCTGGGTCATGTCACGCGCATGCCAGATGGAAGAATTCCGAAAGACACCCTATACGCTGAGCTTGCAGAGGGAGCCAGACCCAATGACCGCCCATGATTAACCCACAGAGATGTCTGCAAGCGAGACATGGCATCGACCAAAGTATGTGGGAGGAGATAGCCCAAGACCGAACATCATGAGACAGACTGTGCGTGCTGGCACGAACTTTGCCGAATGCAAAAGAAATGAAGCTGCATCGGCCAAGAGAAAGAAAAAGAAAGCTGCCCTGCTGTCAGCTAGCTCAAGGACAGATGAATATAAATGCAAGAACTGTGGAAAAAAACACTGCCGCTCCAGAATTGACTTGATCAGCCACTTAAGATTCTGCCCTTTCTCAAGACGTAACCAAAGCCAGTGACTCATTTGAGCGCATCCATTTGTCTTCCGAGACAGAAGGAGCCATATGAGAAGAGCATTTGATTTAGATTAGATTACACTCTTCATCTAGATCTGTGTAGAAATAAACATACATAAACTACTTGATCGAAAAATATGCACCTAAATGCGTTTAAAGCGGAAGCAAGTATCATTTTGTACTTTCGATAACCTGACACGTCGCCTTAAAAAAACAGCATTTTGAGCCAAAATTACGAAAAAAAAAGAACACTTTTTTTTTTGAAAATGTAACTGCTACGGTTTCGATCAATTAAATGGCTTAGCTGCTCTAGGCTCAAGTTAAGTAATGACAGATTAAATTTTCGTATTTCAACGAATCAGCAAGGACCGAAAACTTGATATAGAGAGGTTTCGTCATTTACAGAAGCCCAAAGCAGATAGTCTATAGACTGGCCACCAGTGGCCATCAGCGGGAAATAGAAATATATAATCTTACCTTTCTGTTTTTTTTAATTGTACTATGCACAAAGTATGTACACATATGGTAGTGAAGTTAGCTGACTTACTGTGAGTTTTAATTTTGGTGTTTTACAGGTTAAATGTTTATTGATAACAGTTTGTTGAATTTTTTTATAAATCATTTAAATTCTCTGAAAAAGAAAAGGATATAAATTATTGAATAAATAAATAAGTCTTAAAATTGTTTCTTTTTAGGTACATAACAAATTCCCTAGTTGGTCAATGGATCAAGCCCTTCAAGGTTAGTCTTCAACATTTTCAGAATTTATATTGAAATGCAATGGTACTTAAGGTGCGTACCATCTCTATATTCTCTAATCTCTTGGTTTGGGGCGGTTCAGCTGAGCTTTTAATTCTCCCAAACGATTAATACATTTAAAGTCCGCATCACAAACCAAGAGATTAATCCCATTCCATCCATCCATCACAAACCAAGAGATTAGAGACAGGGTTACTGCAGCAATAGGACCATATGATGACCTGCTAACTATTGTTAAAAAAAAACGCAAGCTTAAAATCTATGGCCATATTACACGGTTTTCAGGGTTCGCAGACTCTCCTTCAGGGAACAATACCAGGAAAAAGAAGAAGAGGCGGAGAGAGAGAGTTAAAAGAATAGACGGGCCTATTATTAAAAGATGTTCTAACTAAGGCAAAACACAGAGGAATGGAGAAAGACGGTCAACAAGTCTTGCATGGTGCCCCAACGGTCCAAGAGACTAAGGAATAAGTAAATGTAAAAAGATAAAACGAGCAATACTAGTTCGCTAGAGGAATGTTTCCGTCCCATGTAGCCTATCTTATCTCCCTTAACAGACATTACACAACGAAGCCTGAGATGTATAACAAGAGATGTTTTGTATAATGCACAAATTGTAAGACAAATTTCCTTACGGACAATAAAGATTATTATGTTAGAAAAGAACGAGTATTCTTTCTCTGGCGGAGCCAGGGTCGAGTTTCGTTAAAGGGAGACAAAATTCATCGTATTCCCTTTATCAGTTTCCACTGAGGAATTTTCTGGTGATGTGGCAGGTCTGCAGCAGTACCGCCCTCTGACAGGCAATGAGAATGTTCGTAGGAATGCCCAGAGCCTTGAAGGTACCTGTGAGGTCAGTTGTTATTATCCCCTCGGTTGATATGACAATGGGGTATATTGTTATTTTAGATAACTTCCATAAACGCTTAATCTCCAAGCCTAGGTTCACATACTTTCGCTGTTTTTCAAGCTCAGTTTTTCTTAAGTTATGAGATAGTGGTACCATTCTTCAAAACGTGTACAGTTTGAAGACATCAATACTTTGAAATAAATAATAAAGAAACGTCTCTTGGTTTCTGATCAGAGGTTTGAAAATGTTTCTACAGTGAAAACAAAAAGCTCAATATTTTTTATTTCCAACTTTTTCCTTTGCGAACAGGTGCATTGGCAGGATACAACGGTGGGGTCAGCAGGGTGACGTCATGGGCCGATGTTGATGCCGGCACCACTGGACACGACTACAGTAATGACGTAGTAGCCAGAGCCAAGTATCTTTTGGCCCGTGGATGGAACTAGAAAGTTTTGTTATTTTTTTTCATGGAAGTGACATCGAGTCAAAATCCTATCTTTTATATTTAAATAAATTACTCTTTATTTTTCTGTTCAGGATCTTTCATAATAAATAAACTATAAATAAACTAAAACCTAAACCCGTGTTTTTTAGCGGCCCCCGTAAGGGGAAAAAGCCGCTATTAGGTTTGTGCAAAATGTCCGTCTGTCCGTCTGTCACACTCAGGGCGCCGAAACTAGAAGAGATACGAAAAATATTTTTTCACCATTAAATGCGGCTTGAAAAGTTTAGGTGCAACGGCTACTT
>JADKLZ010081101.1:6338049-6351310 GCA_021533235.1 Biomphalaria straminea
CAGATGATGTTTAGGTCATTCCATAGGGCAGATGATGTTTAGGTCATCTGTTTCAGTGGTCAATAGTTAACGAGGAGGGTGTCATGTTACAAGCACAACCACCTTTACTTCCCAAAGGCTAGAGTTGGGTGGACTCAGGGGCACAATAAAATTCCAGATATTCAAAATCCCAGTCTTCTTCGATATTTGAATCCTGGACCCCTGGTTTGGAAGCCAAGCGCTTAACCGCTCAGCCACCGCGACCCTTTTGTCAATTATTATTGGTAATTAATTATTTTGTAATATCAAATAAGGAAAATAACTTCTATATTAATAAATAAGGGTGTAAGTGCGGAGTTCTTCCACTCATAGATGCTTTGTTTGTTATTTAAGTTTTGTTTTCAGGGTGTCAAGCAGTCTTATGCATTTCTATTTATAATTTAGAGTCTTAGCCCTTACCAAAGTATCAATATCAATTGATCAAAGCAGATTAGAACGAGAACGACGAGAAATTAGACACCCACAAAACTATTTTAACACAATTAAATGTGTTACAGTCAACAACTAAAGGTTGGAAAAACGTCGCGCAGGTTAAAGTTTGTATATCTTTTCTGCCCAGTTATTAGTATTATTCTCTATGAAAAGGATGAAAAAAAAGATGTCGGAACGAGACAGCTGGAGGTCACTCACGAAGGCAGCGGGACACACATTTGAGACCAAAAGAAAAAATCTGCTGCCGTGGACAAACGCAGACGGCAAAAAGAAAATCTAACTCGACCAACTGCGGACAATGGTTATGTCTGCATTGGATGTGGCAAATATGTAGGTCACATCTGGGTCAGCGCAGTCACGGGAAATTCTTCATTCCTCACTCATCTTCGGACTCGAAGACAAACGTTATTATTATTATTATTTTTATTAGAAAAAGTGGAAATGCTGCAAACGAAAATAAGAAATAAAGTAACATCATCTTTACTTTTTTTTAACTTTGTTTTCACCATGTTTTCCTTTATTCTAATCAATTATCTTATCTTATTTAATACAGACGTTACTTAAAAAAAAGAAGAGGATTACGTCCTAGGCGTCATGCATTCAGTCATACATATTAACCAATGACTTAAATTCTGCCAAGTCACTGGTTTTCCTGGCTAGCACAGGCAATCCATTCCATGCTCTAATGGCACTAGGGAAGAAGGGGCATTTGTGCAGCATTATTGCTTGAATATTACTTAAAATAAAATATTATAGAAGGTTGAGAAGTAAAAGTTAAAAAAAAATAAACAGCCGAGTACTTCCAATTAGGTCGTTCGTCCTAATCCTGAACATGTCGCTATAGTCCATACTGGGACTCTTCCAATCTGGATGGTGAACTTAGACGTCTTTCTCGCAGTGGTGTCAGGTCAAATTGTTTAGTCCGCCAGCTGAAGCGGTTTTCCAAATCATGACGCTCAGATCCACATGTGAGAGATTTAGATATATTAAGAGGACCAGTAAGGCCGTCCACTTAAATGTGCAGCATGACAGACCAGTACTACGCCTTTCCAACTTTGTGATCAGGTGGTTGAAAAAGCTATACGTTGTATTTTATGACACCAATACGAATACAACAGACGAAACACCAAACGTTTCAACCGAAAACAATCAGTGCCGGATGTGCAGCCCCCTGATTCTACATGTACACTGTACCCTAAAAGTAAACAGGGACCAAATAACAATCCACGTTGCATGAGCACACTAGATTGCAACAAATAACACTAGATGATGTAGCACACAGCATAACTCAGTTAGGGCCAGGCTCTTAACTCTTTGTATCTCATCTCATTTTATTTCATCTCATTTCATTTCATCTTCTTTCATCTCATTTCATTTCTTTTCAATTCATTTCATTTCATTGTTTTCATTTTTAGCGGCCCCCGTAAGGGGAAAAGCCGCTATTAGGTTTGTGCAAAATGTCCGTCTGTCCGTCTGTCACATTCAGGGCGCCAAAACTAGAAGAGATACGAAAAATATTTTTCACCATTAAATGCGGCTTGAAAAGTTTAGGTGCAACGGCTACTTTTAGTTTTCTAAAAGCAAACCGTTTAATTTATAAAATTAATTATGCAAGCGATTTTTTAATAACAAAACACCAATTCTGAAACAATTACGTAAATGTAAGGGAGGAAATGTTACTAGAAAAAATGCTCTTGGCATGTAGATATCATGCACATTTTTTAAAATGAATTTCTGTCTGTCTGTCCGTCTGTCCGTCAGTCAGACTCAGAGCGCCAAAACTAGAAGAGATACGAAAAATATTATTTCACCATTAAATGCGGCTTGAAAAGTTTAGGTGCAACGGCTACTTTTAGTTTTCTAAAAGCAAACCGTTTAATTTATAAAATTAATTATGCAAGTGATTTTTTAATAACAAAACACCAATTCTAAAACAATTACGTAAATGTAAGGGAGGAAATGTTACTATAAGAAATTCTTCTGTCATATAGATATCACGCACATTTTTAAAAATGAACTTTAAGCAGCGGCTTTCGTGTACTAGCGTAAAGTCCGGAAATGACATGATTCTAAACTAATTTCTTAAATTTAAAAAAAAAATATTTAAAAAAAAAATTGTTTAGTACCCCCATTAGAATGAAAGAAGCATATTTTTGTGCGTTTTGTCTGTTGGTTGGTCTGTCCGTCACGGTTAGAAAAAAACACACTAAAGGCTTTTGAAACTATGATTTAACCTTTACTGTTCTTTCAGAAATATTGCGATAGTTTAAGGATGGGAGCATACAGGAATTGACCCGGGGACCAACGATAAATCCGAACTAAAGTCTAGTGCGCAAACATCAAGATAAGGCAGGTTTATACCCTGCTCGCCATCCTCCGTCGTCCAGCGAGAAGTTAATTATTTTCAACTTAGAAGGAACATCCGAAACATCTTGCGAATAGGCGGATCTGACAGGGATCCGACTCCGACGGGGGCCTCCTCTGAGTTTGTGTTTCTTGTTATTTTTATTTTATAACTTCTTGTTCGACATCTTTATCAGCGTCGACTACCCTTTCTTCTGCGTTGTCTCGGTGCTTTAATGTTATCTCCGTTTGAAAAGACTGAGCGCGGAGGCACCTAACAAAAATTAATAGATATATAGGTAGGCTACTATGGAGAAGTGTCTACTATAGGCCAACTTTTTCGGCAGTGATATTCGAAGATCGCTGAATAGTTTTTAAAAAAAATGGCCGAATATTCGGCCGCAGCCGAAGCCGGAGCGACTAATCGGTGCAACCCTAATTAATACATAAGGCTATCCTAACCTACTCTAAGTAATCACAACATACACCTTCACACTTCTAGCCCATAAACTGGAATCACCCTCCCAACTCGCGGATACACCTCCCCCCCCTTGTTCCGGATCCACTCCTAGCCCAACCCAAAAAAACAAAACTCATTTATTCTCATTCACTCAAGCTACACCTTATCGCGGATTAAGTTGAAACTTTGCATAATTATTTCTTGCACCGACAAAATTAGAATCAAGAGATTACTCCGCACCCACTGATTCACCTTTTTTTTTTCTGGCGGATTCACGCCTACCCACCACCAAAAAAAAACAACTTATGCTCATTCAGACCATACATACAATCATACAATCATCATAGCTCATACAACCTAGCTAAATCCGGCTTCGTTTTCATCCCCTCCCCCTTTTTTAACCCCCTCCCGAAAAAAAAAAAAGAAAATTTCATTCTCTATATTTGTAAATTTTATGCTCCTACGTCCAAGAAGTACTTATTTCATGTAAACATTATACATTTACTTAAGATAGGAAATTTCTTTATTATTCCATTAAAAAAGAAAATATCAGGTGGCCGAGCCTCGCTCGGTTAAATTATTGCCCTGCCCAGCCTGACTGTCGGACTATAAGAAGTTTATACCGGCTTCCCATCCATCCATCCCAGTGGTGCTACATCCCGTGGTCTTCTTTTAGTTTTACACATCCCTTCATTCATATCTCTAAACGCGTTCTTGTTTGCAAAGAAATATTTTAGTGTACTACGGTAAGCCTGTGACGTAAGCAGCGTTTTTCCCGTTTACGTCATGGAAAACAGTCATTCATAAATTATTCTAACCAAAATTAATTTTACAACATTGAGACATTTTCATATCGAAATAACGGTGGAACTCGACGTGGCCAATGAGTTCAGAATTTGTTTCTCACTAATACGCACATACCCTGAAATTTTAAAGAAAATCGTTAGAGCCGTTTTCGAAATAAAATTTATATATATATATAAATAAATATATATATACAAGAATTGCTCCCTTAAGAGTATAGGATTCGTTTATTAGAAATGATTACGAAAGGTAACTCATCTCTCTATTCCTAGATCTAGATCTAGATCTAAAACTCGAATTCAACTCTAAGATTATAGAACCTCTCTTCGCAGAGATAGTTTTATGCTTTAGCACAAGAACATACTAATTAAAGTCCATTTAATGAAATTAACATTCAAATTTGTTTTTGTAAAGCATTGTTACATGAGTGCAACTCTATTCTTAATATCGCCCAAATTGAGGTCAATTAGCCACTTTTAGCTCCATTCATAGTATTTTTTATTCATGAATTCACACATAATAAGTAAATGGGAAGATCCCATGGCGCAGCATGGTGTGAATGGAAATGGTGTATCCAAATCCGCACTATTTTCATTCACAAAATACATAGACATAAATAAATATAGACTGGAAAAAGGAATTAACTTCATGTAACTTTATTAAATAATTTATACACCTAAAAAAATAGCACGGGTTCAATGAAAGCGCGGGACCCACTGCGGTCGCATATGTTGTAGTGCCTAAGGCCTTCCCTGGAAAATAGCGGCGTATGCTATGCCGCTGGTCGACTAGTATATATAACTACTTAGATTTTTCCTTTGCATTTTACGCACCGAGTATGTCATACCAAAGTCTCAGGTCCCATCTGACTTTGCATAACTTCTATGGTATTTGTTTGTGAGAGAGAACTAGTTAGCCCTAACTATTCTGTTTTAAAACGTCATGTTTTCGTATTCAAATAAATTGCACCTCACCACGACTCGAAAGTTTATGTTGGGGGGGGGGGATTGATGCCATCACCACATACCCATCCCACCAAATCGGCCAACATACTAGTGGTTGGCGAAATAATGTAAAAATAGGTTGAAATATAATCAGTATAAATTATTGACATAGCTAATAAATTCGTATACAAATTGTTTGATTTCTTTACTAAAATGCGTTCGTCCCTCCCCCCTTTCGTGGAGGGTGGGGTCTTCTGAGGGGGGCGATCGCCCCCTTCCCCTGGATCCGCCAGTGTGTGTGTGTGGGTTTCAGATGTTCTTTAAACTTAAAAAGATACATATTTTAGCCTAACCTGACACAGGAAGGCGTGGGATGCTTTGTGAAGGTTTTGAATTGATCATTAGGCTTATAATTAGATTGTATAAACTCTAAATGTTGGGAATGTTTCAAAGAAGCTATCAATAGCACAGCACAAGTACCAATAAATGAAAAAATGGATCCATCTCTGGAAGATTATGTCAAAGTATGGCTGTCCACGAAAATTCATTACCATGGTGAGACTATTCCACGATGGCATGAAGGCCCGTGTCCAAGAAAGTGGTGAACCATCAGAACCCTTCGAAGTATCAAACGGGGTAAAACAAGGCTGTGTCCTAGCACCTACACTGTTCAGCATCATGTTCTCCGCTATGCTGACAGATGCATTCACTGATAGAGAAAGCAAAGGAATCAATATAACGTACAGATTTGATGGTGGCCTATTCAACCCGAGGCGGCTCAAAGCAAAATCAAAAACAAATTCAGCAGTAATCAGAGACTTGCTATTTGCTGACGACTGCGCCCTAAATGCCTGCTCTGAAGACGATCTACAGAGCATCGTCAGTGACTTCTCAAGAGCATGCTCAGACTTTGGCCTTACCATTAACACAAATAAGACTGAAGTCTTATATCTACCTGCTCCTGGGAAAGCCTACTCGGATCCAAGCATCACTATAAATGGACACGATATAAATGCAGTGGACAAATTCACATATCTTGGCAGCACACTTTCCAGAAATGGAAATATCGATAACGAAATCAACCTTCGCATCGCCAAGGCCAGTGCATCATATGGCAAACTATCAAACAATGTTAGGAACCGACGTGGTATCACCACAAACACAAAGCTAGGAGTCTACCGAGCCGTCATCCTACCTACATTGCTCTATGCCTCAGAAACATGGACAGTATACAGAAGGCATGCCAAGAAACTAAATCACTTTCACATGACATGTTTAAGAAAAATATTAAATGTCAAATGGCAGGACAGAATGCCTGATACTGAAGTCCTTCAAAGAGCGGGTATGAAAAGCATCCACACAATCCTGATGCAGTCCCAGCTGCGATGGGCAGGACACGTGTGCAGGATGGAGGACCACCGCATCCCAAAACGTCTCATGTATGGCCAATTAAGAGAAGGAAAGCGCTCGCAAGGTGGTCAAAAAAAGCGCTATAAAGACACCCTCAAAGCTTCTCTAAAGGAGTTCAACATTGACCCAGGCACCTGGGAGACAGAGGCACATGACAGAGTATCATGGCGCCGCGCTGTGAGATCCGGCGCACAGGTTGCGGAGGAAAAAAGAACAACGCTGGCGAAAGAAAAACGCCAGAGAAGGAAAGCAAGGCAATCAACACTAGCTCCAGCTGGAATTACCTGCCCAGAGTGCGGCCGAACATTCCGAGCTCGCATAGGTCTCACCAGCCACATGAGGAGGCACAAGACCCGAGTGCAAAGCCCTCAGCCCACTGGATGACAAAGTGGTCATCATCGAACCACGATGGACGAACTATATAAACTCTAAATCAAGAATTTTTCTGTTTGGAGTAAAACTGTTACAACGTGAAACAATACAGTAACAACAGTAACTTCGAATTGTTTTTTTTTTCTACAAAGCCGCATTGAAACTATTTTTATTCACATGTTCTCGCGCATCTTGCAATTCTTACACTACAAATGATGGAGACAAAAAGGAACGTTTGCGATTCACCCGTGTTGGTTAGAACTTTTTGACTCTTTAAAAAAGATATCGAAAAACTTCAACGATTTTCAGACAAAATATTAAGGTTGATATAATTTTTTAGAGTACGAAATCATTGCATAATTATTCCTTTTTTTTCACCCCATACTTCAAATCTACTTCAAGTAGATGGTTTTGTTTTGGGTGATTTTTGTGTTACATATAAATGTAGTCCTTCTCTTTAACTTTTTCAACTTAATTTTTTTTTCATCTCACTTTTTTACCTTCACATTTTTACTTTCACCTTTTCACTTTCACCATTTTTTTCATTTTCATCTTTTTACATCCACCTTTTCACATCCACCTTTACCTTTCCATCTTCATCGTCACCTTTCCACTTTCACCTTTTCACCTTCACTTTTTATCGTCACCTTTTCACCTTCACAATTTTCACAATTTTCACCCTTTCCACCCTTTCACCCTTTCAGCTTTTCACCCTTTCACCCATTCACCTTTTCACCCTTTCACCTTTTCACCTGTGACAAGTAGGTCAAAGATGGTGGCCGTTTAAGTGTCTAGGGGGTTTAGATAATTTGAGGACCTTAACTTGCACATAGAACTACAGGCACAGTGTTATGGATGCAGGCAACAAATACAGTTTTAAGTAAATATATGTACAGTTTAATTATAAATGGAAAATAAGTAAAAGTATAAAATGCTGTACAGTGTTAGGAGGGGCCTAACTATTTACATCAATGAGATAAGAACCAAGTGGTCTGAATGTCATTAGGCTGGTTGCTTAGCTTTAAGTCCTATGCTGCTCTGACGAGACCGGCGTGGCTGATGCTGAGTTGTCTGTGGGTGTGCTGGCTTGATCGGTCCTAGCGCAAGGGACAGTCCAACTATACGTAGCTGCAGGGGCGGATCTTCTGGCATGCGGTTGTTGGTCGGACTCTTGTGAGTAGTTAGTAAGGCTGGTATCTTCAGATCTGGTGTCAGCAGACTGGTATCAGCGTTACGAAGTTAGGGCTTCCAAGTAGGAGTAGCCTGTAATAAAAGCTGCAACGAGATTCGTAGATCGACTTAGCCACAATGATGACATTGGGAGGTAGACGCCTTTCGATGAAGGACATCTTCAGAATATTTAAATAGAAACCATAATCTAGTTTCACAATTGTAAGGGGAGTTAATCAACTAAATATTACATTTCATCAAGGGAGACAATAATAATATAGTAATGAAGTCCCACAAGGGCGATAACACATAGTAATAAAATATTTGATGTAAAGAAACTATAACTTAGTTTCACAAATATTCAAGGAAGCTAATACATTGTATTGTATTCCGTCAGGGGAGACTACAAGTAGCGTTAAATTGTAAGCCCCCCCTTGTCACGGTGAGATCATTACGAGCCGCTTTGATAGCGAGATGAAAGGGGAAGGGGGGGGGGAGAGATGGCTGATGGTCAGTGACCAAGTAGCTATTGTTCACATCTGGCCGTGGGGCCCGAACAATAGAATACGGTTGAATGGAGACAGTGTCCATTCAAGGGACGTAATCTCCAGAAGTTGAAATTAAATACAAAGGGAAATAATTCACGTCTATTCTGAGCGCAGGGTCAGTGCGCCATTTAAACTCAAGGCGATCAACCGAGATAAAATAAAGATAGGATAAGATAATTAAGATAATGTTTACATGGCTTTACCCAAGTAATATGTCTGGCCAATCGGCCGATAAAATAGAATATAGTACATAAATAATTACGGCATTCCTTGTCACGGAATGAGCGTAAAATATACTTGGTAATAATACATGCTACGTAAATATTATGATAGTTCCCGGTCAAGGAATTTATCAATAAAATGTGAAGGGCTCGTGGCGAGCGGTAACTTGTCAGTGATAAATTAATAGTAGCTAAAAGGCTAAATACATGTGGCAAGAATTATATAGAATTCTAGTCCAGATAAAGTGGATGACTTTGACTGATAGTCGTACAAGTCATGATAATAAAATATAATACATAAAGTGACTACTTACATACTCCAAGATAAGAATTACACAAATATGTACACAAATACAATGCACTAAATAAATGCACAAATGTATAAATACACATAGTAAGAGGCCGCTAAACACTTTATAAAAGCTTACCACCAATCCAATATAATGAAAGATATGAAAAGAATATAGTGAGCGAAAGCTCGTAAAGCTCTAAACAGAGAAGTATATTATCCTTTCTCTCTGCTCCTCAGAATGAGAATGACTAGAAAATAGGAAATTATATCCCTTCTTCACACGTGGGCAAGGAGGCGTGGCATCCAAGGTGTTTAGGTTTTCTGACGTGCCTAGGAGAAGATAATCGCTTGACCTTGCCGCGCGTTTCATGTATGGACATAGGGATGGGCCCTTATCGAATGACCACGAGACGATTTGTATCCCAATATGGTCGGGCGACAGAAACTATTTATCTTACGCGACAGGGATTAGCTGCGCGATAAAGTCCTTGTTGTCGATTTGAAGAGGGTCTATTTGAATTGACCCATCCCCCGAAAGGGGGGGGGGTGCGGCAAGATGTTAGGTCAAAATACTTATAGGCGTGTTTATTCTCGTCGTTAAAGAATGTGCTAGACGTGCGTCAGGTTAAGAAATCATACCGTGACACGGATGCCTAGAGAAAAAGGGGGTGGTGGTAATAGGGCCTTTTGTTGTAGGTGTGCCAAAATTACGTGAATAAGATGGAACACTAAAATAAATTAAATAAATTCCCCTTACCGAGTGATACCATAAGTGGGCGAAATTTATTTTTGTCACATCACCCTTTCACCTTTTCACCCTTTCACCTTTTCACCCTTTCACCTTTTCACCCTTTCACCTTTTTACCCGTTCATCTTTTCACCTGTTCCTATCATATTTATCTTTTCTCATTCACTATACTTGAACTGTCGGCCGTCTCTCTCCATCCCACTGATTTTGGCTTTAACTAGAATTTTGTAATAACTGAATACATGTAGAAAAACATCTGTCTTGATCACATCTTTATCAGCTCTGACTTTGGGCGGAAATCGTTCTCTCCTCTAATGTCAACACCCGACTTAGTCTGGTCTCTAATAGTGCGCACCTTCTTGGATGGCGTTGTGCATGGCAAGGTTATAACAATATCTTTCAATGAAATACCTGTCCACTTTCTGATGTTTTCTTCCCTGTTTAGCAATTTTTCCCCCAGTTACTGTTTACTGGAGAAAAGTCATAGCGAGTCCCAGAGGTCGTCATGATTATTTTTTTATTGGCGGTGGTCAGCTAGCCATATGCGAAATCGTTTCTAATTTCCTAATTGTAGGAGCGGTGTTTACAGGGGATACATAACATCATCTTAAGCCAGTGATGCCCAAAACACGGCCCGCGAGCCAGATCCGGCCCGCGACATGGTTCCATCTAGCCCAAAGAGACATTGATAAAAAGTGTAGAAAACCCCCCCATCCCCCCAAAAAGTTGAAAAATGTAACTTTACCTACGTTTGGGCCTTTACTTTTTTTTCTAATGAATTGATATTATAACCTTTAACACATATAAAATGTACCAGGAAAAGAGAACGGATCTTTACTTTTTTGTGAAGTATATTCCTATACTCTTAAGCGAGCTATTCTTGTATATATAAATATTTATTTACTTATTTATATATATATATATATATAAATTTTATTTCGAAAACGGCTCTAACGATTTTCTTTAAAATTACAAGGTATGTGCATATTAGTGAGAAAAAAATTCTCAACTCATTGGCCACATCGGGAAAACTCGAGTTCGACCGTTATTTCGATATGAATGTTGTAAAATTAATTTTGGTTGGAATAATTTATGAATGAAAGTTTTCCAATTTATGAATGAAAGTTTTCCGTGACGTAAACGAGAAAAACGCTGCTTACGTCACTAGGCGTACCTTACTACAATGCAAACAAGAACTTTTTTAAAAGTATCAATGGACCTAATTAAACATTTGCGCACCATCTTATTGAAGATTGATTTATTATAGAACTATGGAAGGAAAGTAATGAAATTAAATGTACCGATGTATGATTAGTTATTGCGTTTTAAGTGCTTAATCAAGTGTTTACACTTTAATTGCGTAGAGTGGTGTAGATTCCTCATTAATCTTCGGATTTGATGTCAAACCTTATTATAATTATTATTTTGCTGGTAAAATTATAACCATGTGTTCATGCTTAAGTGTCTAATGTCCCGTACCAAAACAAAGGAAATGGTGATTACACAGTTGCTCTACGCCTTACTTTCTCACACTGAACAAGATATCTAGCTAGCGGTCAACGAGTTTGCGTACGCTGCAGCCACTTTTGATTTAACTATAAACCTCAGTAAAAAACTTGGCGTTAGGGTGTGGTGACGAAAGGCCTATGAGATATCTGAATGGAGGAATGTGTAAAAGCAGGCCATATCCTTTCATGGGCTGTAGCACCAGTAGCACCACCGGGATAGATGGATGGCAAAAGCCGGTATGAACTTCTTATAGCCTGACAGTCTGGCTGAGCAGGGCACATATCCCGTAAAATAATCTGAAGAGTTTCTTTAGTGTTCTGTTTGTTCTATATGTAATTGTACTGCGATTAAATATCAAGTCTCTTAAGTCCTCCTACCGTCTAGACAGCGTAAAACTATCGTAGGCCTACTATTATTGGCTTGGAAGAAAGTATTTGCAGTTTTACCCAATAACGTAGAAATTTGCGTCACTCGATGTTTCGTACTAAAGCCATAATTGAATATACTAATTCCAAAATGAAATGTCTGAACGTACCAATTTACATATAGAACAAACAGAACACTAAAGAAATTCTTCGGGTTAGTAGTCTTTATCCGATCGTTCATTTTCGTAATTATAAAAAAAAATCCCAAAATGACTTCAGGTATATAACCTTTCTTATGAAATTATTTTACCGAGCAAGGCTCGGCCACCTGATATTATAAACATATATAAACAAGTGTGCTTTTTTTTTGTTAAACAACAGCACGTGAACTCCCTTATCAAACAAAATGACGGTATTAATGGGAATATTTACCACATAGAGAGGAAGAAAACCGAGTCAATGGTAAATCTATTTACATTGTTATTCACCTTTGAAGTAGAGAAATGAACCCATTTTACGTCACTTAAAAAACATAACCTTCAATTATCCAATCAATTAATGTTAGTACTAGTTCCACAAGTTTGGTCAATTTTAGATGGTTTATTTTTTTGTTAACTTTGTCGGTCTTGCGACCCCTGACATTGGTGTCGGAAATTAAAATGACACGCAAGTTGAATTAGGTTGGGCATCACTGTTGTAAGTCATCTGAATTACTAGATGTACTCCTTGTAATCTTTTAAAATTCTTATTCTTCTTTATTTAAAATATGTACACATACAGTTCTTCCTTGCATAACATCCATCATTACTTTCACATTGTAACTTATTGTAACAATATACATATATATATATATATATATATGAAACTTTATGAAACACTCGGAGACATTATCAAATGTTTTTAAAATTGTAAAGCAGGCAACTCAACATTTTGGTCTATTTAGCCTTCTACTTGCAATACAATTTCATGTATCTTGTTCCACATCATGCTCAGACGGACAGACAGGCCACACAAAACTAATAGCGTCTTTTCCCCTTTCGGGGGCCGCTAAAAAAATGATTAAATTTATTTGTATAACTTAAAACAAAGTATACTTAAACTTAATATATTATATATTATCTAAATACATCTTGACAAAGTATCAACAAAAACATTCAATTTGGCTGGAACATTTTTTTTTACATCTTACTGATAGTGCATTAATTTCAAACTTTATCTTGTCAGACATTTTTGACATTTTCTAAGAGTTGAGAAATGCCAGTGGTGCATGATCCGTTTGCAGAGTAAAGGGTGCTCCAGACAATCGCCAAACACTCTCGCTCTATGGTCGAGTATCTGGTCTCCACTGACGAAAATTTTCTGTTTATGAAAAATACAGGATGTAGAATGCCGTCATATTCTTGTGTGGTGGGTTTGTGTCCACAGAAATAAAAATAGATCAAGTCAACAATCTCAATCTCTTTATTGTATATTCTAAAGACCTACCAAAGGCACAAAAAAAAAACATTAAAAATACATGCTGGCCTCTAACGATAACAATAGTCTAACACGGACGAAACCCGGAGTAGCGTTATGCTATGTACATTACAAAATAAAATTACAAT
>JADKLZ010081101.1:6361231-6372959 GCA_021533235.1 Biomphalaria straminea
AAAAATAATCTAGAACCCAACAAAAACAAAAATAATCTAGAACCCAACAAAGTCGTGACGTCACTAAATGTCACATTCAAAGTCCGTCAAGTATGGTGTGTCTCTATTCTTACTAATTGTCTAATAATACTAAGTGTGTAACATTACTCTGTGTAGTGCTTTGGCAAATAATCCTCATCTTTATTATTATCATCATCACCTCTAAATCTAGAATATTGGTTATTTGCTAGTTTCGAATTTAGTATTGATTTGGTGGTCACTTTTAGCTGACGGACCACTTGCTTGGACCATCGGACTCTCAAATGCTATGATGATGCTATTAAATTTCTGACTCAAGTAGCACGAACTGCAGAACATCTTCGAGTCGAAACGATCCTACCCTCTGAGACCTGATTTTGCATTGTGGGCATTTGATACGCATAACATTAGTTTTGCTTTTGATGCTTTAATGCGTTTTAAACATGAATAAATAACCTTGTTAAAATTTCAAAAAAATGGCCCATGAATATAGAGAAAAAAAGACATAATAATTAAAACAATACTATAATTCTATTTCATATTTTATATAAGCAGAAACGATTTAAGAAAGTATTCCAAAATCAAACCATGAGAGCAAAATTTACATATTTATAGAACTGGAATGCTATAACCATTGTCCCTAATGTTTGGCTCTGAGATAAATTTGAACAGCAATCGTTGAAACTGTATCGTCTGATTTCGTCTAGTTCCAGCCGTGGTTGTGTAGCCATTGGGCACGAGCCATGACGTCATTGCTGTAGTCTCCACCAGTGGTGCCAACATCAACGCCAGCCCAGGTCTGGACGTTTCTGGTACCGAAGTTGTAGGCGGCGACGGCACCTGTCAATGAGAGGTAGGGGTGATCATTAAAAAGCTTGTAACTGAACATTTAAGTAATTAAAATAATAATAACAATGATAATAATAATAAACGTTATTGTCCGTAAGGAAATTTGTCTTAAAATTTGTGATTTTCAACAAACAAAACATTATAACTATAAATCAATTTTTTTTTTCAAATATAAAGTCTTAACCTTGAGTGTAACCCAAGTTTTTATGATACGACACCCAGACTCACTAGCATAAGACTCTGGCATCCAGTGCTGGGTTTAATTATAAGCAGCACAAGCTATAGCTTAGAGCCCCTAGTTACTTGAGAACCCCAATTTACTTGAGAGACCACAGTTACTCGAGAGCCACCAGTTACTTGAGAGCCCCCAGTTACTTGAGAGCCCCCAGTTACTTGAGAACCCCCAGTTACTTGAGAGCCCCCAGTTACTTGAGAGCCCCCAGTTACTTGAGAGCCCCAAATTACTTGAGAGTCCCCAAATTATAGTTGATATGATATTTTCAACTATTCTGAAGTAAGAGCAAAGGCAAAGATTGCCCTTTGCTGATTACAAAGGGTCCAATATCTCAAATTGCTTAAGGTCTTATCAAGTCTAATTCCAGCATTGCTGGTATCATAGCAATCTACGTAAACGACCGAAAGAAACCTAAATGCATTACCTTGGAGTATATGCTCTGCTGGCCATGTTGGGTGCATTCTTTGGACCTGCGGGGAAAAAAAAAAGATGAATAGTGTAATAACTAAAGGGAGGCGACTCAACGATATACAGATGCTAACAGGGGACATCACAAACACAAAGTAACTGTGGTCGAGTGGGATGTGACCCCTTTATTAGTTCAAACTTTACTTTATCTCTAAGCTCGTTCTAAGCAATACAACTTTCAACAATATGCATAGTTGTAAAGCTTTCACAAACACAAAGTAACAATGTCTGCTTTGAGCACAGTCCCCTTTTTCCTGACGCGCTCTACTTTATCATCTTTATTAATGTCAACTTGTATCTCTAACCTCTTTCTTAGCAATTTCTGTAATAATTCTCAAAACACTTCCGATGTAAAATTTATCTTTCTCGATACAATTATATTCGTCTATTTTTATTGCATTTATATCTATGTTTATTCAACATGATTATTTAATGACAAAGCAACTGCCATAATGTTGGACACCAACTTTAGAGAAGACAGTTTTTGAAGCGCCTTTGTTAAGATTGTTAGTCATCCTACTAACTAGGGTTAATGGCAGCCTGGAGCCCAGATTCGAAAGAAAAATATCTAAAATACTTTGAATGATTGTAAAATTCAACGTTCTCTTGCAGGTGAGGTTTCCGTTTTTTGTGTGTGTGTGTGTTAAAAGGTAGATGTGCAACCTACACATTTACCAATTGAAGATAATAAAAACTTTTAGGCCTAGATAAAACACGCGATCTTAAAACACCGTTTTCTCATAATATTGATCCACGAACCAGAACTTGGGACTTATGTAGTGAAATATTGAGGAAAGCAATAACAATTGAACATCATCAAAAACAAACATAAACTAGCAGAGAACTTTCCCAATGACTACTAAGTTATTATTATTAATATTTTTTATTATTATTAATACTATTATATTATTATTTCCAAAACCCAACTCGTTAGAATATAATGAAACACCATACTGACAATTTAAGAGTTACCTACCTTTAATAGATTTCTTACTACAGTAATACGATTTACATCGACCTACGTTAGTTTTCTCATATTATGTGATATATTACGGGAAATAGATTAAGAACAATAGATACACTATGAACTAATATAAGGGTTTAAAACATTGACATTGTTACAGCCAGAACATTTTTTTTTACAAGAGCCCCTTGGGGGCCCATGTTGGTCTTGAGTCCGGACGCAATTAACCCCATCTCGGCCATGGTCGCTACGCCATTCTCGTATCAATTTAAAACTTTTGCACACTTATTCATAGTCGAAGACGTTGCATGAATCTATACAAAATAATAACCAATTTGTTTACTAGCTAGTAATACGTAATAATTTTTATTCATAAAAGGGGAGATAAATCATGTAGTACTGCGACAAATGGTAGTAATTGTGCTGTTCTTTCTCTACAAAATCTTTTTTTTGTATATTGTATTTAGTTTTATATTTTTATTTACAGACCGTAATGTGAAATTCAATTTACCACTGATCTCTTAATATTAGTTTTGCATTAAAAGGTCTAAAAAAGAAAATTATTAAAGCTGGTGACAGCGACTGTAAAGTATTGTGAGAATAAGAAAGTATATTTCATACATTATGGTACGGTAATTACTAGTGGGTTAACTTCGACATACGTCCATTATGGGTTGGTGTGATTGTTAAGTATATTTTGATCCTCCTTCGTGTTCGAAGATGAGCACATTTCTCATTTCCTATGGACTCGAAGATGGCTGTGAAGTCCAATCCTCGCTTTGAAAAGCCGGCCGCATACGTGACATGAGTCGGTTAGGTTAGTTGCAGATAGGCCTGCTTCCTCTCTCAGCTTTTTGTTGGTTCGGCGCTCTTTCGCCCTGGCGACTCTTCTTCAAATCTTGAAACTCCAAGACTCACAGCTTCAAGACACGAGGAGCGATCGAGAGCTAGCTTGAATATCGATATCGCATTCCTTGAAGGAACTCTTGTTATGCATATACTGCAGCGCTAAACAGTATTGCCATGTAGTGTAATTGAGTGATTTATTTTCTGCGTGCGTCCAGCGTGACGAAAGGTCATGTCCAGGTGACAGATCATGTCCAGTGTTTTTTATTGTAGTTAAGCAATGTCGTAAGATGTGCTTGTTGCCTCGTCCACTGTGTACTGCAATCTTGTGGAATAAAGCCATGTTATTGGTATTCTAGTCGTTATCATTTCATTACATGCCAAAACAGCTTTGAGCCAAATTGTAAAATAATTCCTTGTTGGAAACCTTTCACATTGGCAATGCAGTTATTTCCTATCCAGTCTCAGGTGCATCTGCTATGTTTGCAATTTTATTTTTAAAATACAGTATAGAGATATAAGGATATTTTACAGAATAGCTTGCTGATCTGTGGAGATCAAAATAAAATGCATCCTACGTATTCCATTTGAAAACTTCAAAGAGATTCTAGCCTGGGGTCTTGAAGAGGTTCATTGGAGAAGAGGCTGTCATTTAAAACAGACACTTTGTCAGGGGTGGATTCATTAATTTTAAGTTGGAAGGGGGCAATTTTTATTCAAAAACTCAAAACCCATTCCCAGTTAACCCCAACACTATATAATAACGTTTTTATTTTTCAACACCTAGTCTCATACACCCAAAGTAACACAGCCAATGAATACAAAGTGAACACCTAGCCACGCCCTCTGTAGACAACTCAGCCAATTAAAGACAAAGTGAACACCTATACGTAACTCAGCCAATGAAAGACAAGGTGAATGATTTGGGAAGGGACTTACTGTGTGGATGTTGGCAAGAAGGATGTTATGAACCATCATCTCAATGTGCTCGCAGCTGTTCCATGGAACTGAAGTGCAAGGCTGGCCAGAGTGAACAATGTCGCACTGAAACAAAAACAAATCGAGATGAGAATCTTAAGCTTTAGAAGAGTTATGGGACTTTGCAACGACTCACGTGACTTTATACACCTGGGGCTCACCTGGAGGATACCCCATGCTTTGCCACCATCTCCGTATCCGTTGCGAAGGGCAGTTCCACCGTTGGACTCTCTGCTGGCCAGAGCAGCGATCACGGAAGCTTGAATACCTGTGAGCAAATAATGATCAGAAAATTAGATATAAATAAGGCTACAAATCTACTGAAGGAGGAAGACATGTGTATTTATAAATGTTAAATATTCTTTTCTTAGATCTTGCAAACTTTACAGCAGATGAAGTAAGCAAAAAAAAACGTTAAAACCAAAAACTCAAGATCTCAGTCTAAACCGATATTTGAACAAGCGCTCTACCACTCGACCACAAAACTTCCACTGTTAGATAAAGGAGTAAAAAAAAAAAGTACCCTGTTCAGACCATGCAATCTGTTAGGGAAGACGATGTTTGAGTCATCGGTTTTTGAGTCCCTATGTTAATTGAGAAGAAGAGCAGATAGAGAATGCGATGCGAAGACAACATAAAAGAAACGACAGGCCTACTATTGAAAGAGGTTTTAAACAAGGCAAAGGATAGGGAGGAATGGAGAAAGATGGTCAACGAGTCTTGCTTGGTGCCCCAACGGTCTAACAGACTAAGGCAGGGGTGGACAACCTTTCGCAACCGAGGGCCGCATTAATAAAATTTGGGAACTAGGCGGCCGCATATATGCGAAGTGGCCCCGAATAGAATAGAAATTTACTAAATAAATGAAAAAAAAAATAAAATTATGCAATTTATTAAAGATCTAGTGTACTTCAAACAATAACACTGAGTACAATTTTCGCTATTCCTTTTCTATAATCTGACAGTATATTTATGGAGCGAGCCCTCTAACAATCATGGAACTTGGTAGCTGCATATTTGAACTATGTCATGGTACGCCCTGAACATGAATGCACATATGTTCTATCTATTACTTATAATGTTCTCCAATTCGATGTGGCTTTGTATAAAAGTTTTTAGTTACTAGTTTATGGTTGAAATACTTTTTTTATTTTAGTAAAAAAGGTTGTTTTTCTCAGTCAAAGCTCCATCAGTTGTTACCCTTGCCATCTTGTACAAGCCAACCCAACTCTTTCAACACAATTCTTCATAGCATTGAATTAATACTGGCCTGGACTTATGTCTTTTACTGAATTTATTTAATATTGCTATTTCTTTTAACTTATTAGAAAGACATTTAGAGACAATGTTTCTTTAGCCTCTTCATTCTAAGTGATAAGACTTCATTCTAAGTGATAAGAATCAAAAGTTTCAATAATTTCTATAGATATTTACAATGATTTATTTAGGTTTTTGCGGGCCGCATAAAACACTTCTTCGGGCCGCATGTGGCCCGCGGTCTGTAATTTGCCCACCCCTGGACTAAGGGATAGGTAAGGGTAAGGTAGGTTAATTGATAAAGATATCATGTGGTCAGCGCTATGACCAGTTAGGGGCGTCCTTAAAACCAACGTTTAAAATCCCAGTCTTTAACAAGATTCGAACCCTGCATCAAACAGTACGAAATCCAAGCGCTTCACCTCTCAGCAACCATGCCCCCCACACACACACACATAAAAATTTAGATCTAGGGTGCACTCTTCGTCAATACTTACAATTTCTATCAGCGGAGGCATCGTAACAGTTCTTGTGTGCGGTCAGTGCTGCAAGATCTGATGAGACTATGGAGTTGGATGCAGCCACACCTAGTTAGGAGGCCAATGTCAGGAAAGGTTATCATGCATATATCTATACAATTGATCTAATATGATTAATATGAATTATATATTTTATTTTGTTGCTAATCACAACTTTAGTTGATGGAAACAATAACAAGAAGTTGTGTTTAATTCCTATCATTCAGTATGACTTACCTCCGCTAGCCTTGCCGTGTGGTGTCAGTTTCATAACATCACCATAACAAAGTCTGTTGGCTGAAAGAGAACAGTTTTCATCTTTAATGTTAGAACTTTTATAACTTTATAACTTTTTGATGTTTTATACGTTTTCTTATAGGAGATGAGAAATAATATTTAGTGTATATTTTTAATTATACATCTAAATTTTATTGGCTTCAATGTTTGAATTTATTGATAGTCTCGCAATTCTGTTTTCAATTTCGTAATGCTTAAAAGCTTCAAGCCCCAATGTCAGACACTCTGTACGCTTTTTATATTCATTCATTACCTTTTGATGAATTTAGGTTTGTTACTTAAAGATTTAAAGATCAAACAGGGTGTCAAAGAGGACTCGATGTTTATTGTTAGCCTAAGATCATCGCTGTTATTCTGCCTTAATAATAGATTCTGAGGATCAGAAAGCAGAAAATTGCTAGGAAATCGCTTGCACGCCGTTTTGGCAGATAAGGGAGGTTCAATAGAATCCTGAGCTGTAAAGACGATGCTTATAATAGGGCCTCCTTGCCATTTTGCAATAGGGCTTAACATTTCAAAGTCCGGCCTTGATGAGTTATTTCAGAATGACTCGGATTCTTCTTCACTTCGCCAAAAAAAAAACAACAACATAGGGCAAGTTTTGTCAAATTAAAAAACCAAACTAAGAGCTAAATGTATTTAATATTATATTCCACAATATTCTACTAAAACACAAACACTAAAGACGAAAGTAGGCAATACCTGCATTGGCATAGGCCACTAGAGCACAAAGTACAATAACAAACATTTTGCTACTTAGTCTGTAACCAAAGTTTCACAAACGAATACATTTGGCCCTAAAAATCTCGTCATTTTATAGACCTCAATGTTTTTTTCTTATCTCCGTGGGAACTAAACAAAATGTTTAAAGATTCACCACAAAAAAAAAAGATTAGTACGGATAGAGTTAAAGTTGTTTTTTTAGGCAATCACGCCATTTAATTCGTCTTGTAGTGAGCCATAAGTGGATGTTATTAATTGCTAGAATAAATATCTAATGCTTAATTATCTTTTACTTCTTGAACATATGTAATGGAACAGACTTTTACTAGTGAGTAGACAAACTAGAACGGAGGATCCTAGAAATGGAATTCAGATGCTACAGAAGGATCCTAGGCATCACATTCAAAGACCGCATCACAAACCAAGAGATTAGAGACAGGGTTATTGCAGCGATCGGACCCCATGATGAAATGCTAACTATGGTAAAAAAAAGATTTATTAAAAGATCTACGGGGCTCGCAAAGACCTTCCTTCAGGGAACAGTTACAACAGTACCAGGAAAAAGAAGAAGAGGTAGACAGAGAAAGCGATGGGAGGACAACATAAAAGAATTGACGGGCCTACCATTGAAAGAGGTTTTAAACAAGGCAAAAGACAGGGAGGAATGGAGAAAGACAGTCGAAATGTCTTGCTTGGTGTCACAAGGTCTACTCTCGTGGTAATGATGTCATTAGCTTTCCTTTGATGAGCTAAACGAAGTTGCTGGCTGATAGGAGAGTAGTCTTGTGCTGCCTGGGACTATTACTTGAATAATATATAACTTGAACAAAGACGATCTAGGATTCAAATAGAGTAATGCTTCGTTGAATTAATAACACAGGAACTTTATTTAAATTTAACATAGGTACAGCTATGTACAGAATATATTTCAATAAAGCAGAATGCAGAACAAAGGCTTCTTACTTAAACTGTATAACTATTAAAAAACACATCTGCTCTCTAGAATGATTTCACACCGACTGCCTTGGCGCACAATTTTTGCCCGCTATTTTAAAATGTCTTTATATTCAAATTAACCAATAGATTTGAATCATGATGTCTGATGACAAGCTATAAATAGGTACCGGGTAAATCCGAGGTACAGTTAAAAACCTAGATTTATATTTGTGCACATGTTCTTATTAAATATGAAATATACAGATAAACCTAGAATGGCATATGTGACACTTGATGCCCCAGCGGTTCAACAGATTAAGGGATAGGTAAAGGTAATTAAAAAGACACTCACACAAAAATACATTCGCGCCATTTCGTGACCCCTGAAACGTTAGCAGGTCTGAGAAGCTCCCACGCCAGGCTGTACTTCCAGCTTTAGAAATGCATTCACCTGGCATGTATAACGAGCAATTTTTCTTAATAAGAAGAGGGCTTTAAGTTTAAGAGGTGTAACAACAGACAGGCTAATATAATCGGAGCGATAGGGGAATATTGACTTTTTCGTCACAAGAACATTCTCGTGTTCAGCACAATAGGTGGCCCATTTTGACACGCAACGGCTTCTGCAGAACGATGATGTTACTCGGGAGACTGTTCTAATAGACGGGAAGACTCTACAAGCGTATTAGAGAAGGCATGTTGAGATATCTTCTTCAAAACAACGTTCTGAACAGATCTTGTTAGGAAATTCTCTCGAGAAAATAGTACGAAATGTCTAAATTTGAAGCTGAAATGACTACTTAATTTTGGAGCATTGCTGTTTTGAAAAGACTCCACTTTAGTAATCCTAATCCTCAAATCTGAATTTATAAGTACAATTCAGATACAACATATTGTTTTTTGTTGTGGCTATTTGAGAATCCTTGTTGGTAAAATGAATTTTTGCTTACATCAATGTGATTTCCGAAAATTTCGATTCTTTTATATACAAACGTAGGTCAACATTTGAGTCCTTAAAAATTAATTCTTTTACTTAATTATAGTTTACAAAATTTGCATCTTGTTTTAGTTCAACTTTTATCTACTCATTTCACACACACAATGATTAAAACTGAGTCAAAGATTAGGCGAATGTGCTTACTAGTTTCTTTTCTTAAGTTCGAAGTAAGACTATGACCTCTATTCAACCTTCCGGAATAGAATACTGTATTCAGCTGCCTATATTTTGGACATTAGTCAAAATCGTTCGATGTTTTATGAGGTCAAGGTTATCTATTTATATTGTCTCGCGCACTTTTTTTTTAATTACACACATGCACAATGTTTGTTGAAATAAAAGAAAAAGAAGAACTAGAAATTCTTTGTAGCTGAATCTTTCTCATAGACATAATTAAATATAGACTGCCCAATAAGAGAGTTTTATGAAACAAAAATGTGTGAATTGCAATTGTGTGTACTTTATTTTATGTCTATACTTTTTTTTAATCTCTAAGACTGAAGATCGTGCAATTTTTGAATTTTTCATAATTCGGAAATCCGAATACAATAGATATACATGTTTTCAAGTTACATGAAGTTACTTCCTTTTCCCAGTCTATATTTATGTATGTCTGTGATCTTTCTATATCAAGATAAGGTCCCTGTTAGCTTGCAAACTGACCCACCGCTGATTCTCTCACAACTATCTTCTGTTAACAGGGACTTCTGTAATCTATATAAAATGTATAATAAAAGCTCAGATCTAGATAGAAATGTATTACTGATTGAAAACTAAAAAATCCGAAAAATCTCACAGTAAACATGAGGCGTTTCCTTAACAATAGTTGGGTACCCTTGGGTACCCAGTATAGTTGGGGGACTCGAAAGCGCCCTAAAAATCCCCAAATTCAAAATCCCATTCCTAACCACTCCACCATCTACGCCCTATTTAAAAAAACATTTTGCTTGTTTAATGTTTAGAGATTTTTTTCTTCACAAGTTCAGTGCCAGATTTTGGCACGTTAAGGCCCTGTGCAGGATTTTTGTGGGTGCATTAACCCTCTTCGTGCTTCTATATAGATGCACAAAATAATATTACTAAATCTAAAAGCAGCATAATATTTTTTTGTGGAGAAAGAAATACAGTACTTTTAAATTTAATGTCATCAAGGTGGCCACACCTCGTCATTTGTCTATCTATCATAAAGAACTGCCATTGTACCTTACCGAACTGATCACTCCATATGTCCCTCAGAGAGTTCTGCGCTCAATGGACTCAACGCTTCTAGTGATGCCACGTTTCTCCCTTAAAAGCTACGGACTGTGGGCTTTTTCAGTGCACCGACCAAACTCACTCCCCATTGATCTCAGACAACATATTACACTACATTCAGGAAGAACATTAGGACCTTTCTGTTTAACTTTGTTTTTAGATTAGTTTTGTCATTTTAACTCTCGTGTTTATGTTTGTAGTGTTATCACAGCGCCTTGAGCAAACAGTTTCTTAATAGCTCTCTATAAATTAAAATTATTATTATTAAGATTTACTTTTCTCCTTTTTTATGTGCATATTTTATTAACTCTTTGACACCGAAATTATTTTCCACGTTTGGACGGAATTTATAGCTTTATTTCTGGATAGAATCAACGTTGGGAGCGTCGTTGCGAGGTCAAAGAGTTGGATATTATACATTTCAAAATGGGGTATTTAGAGTTTTTTTTTTTTGGAGAAGGGGGGAGGGAATGTTAAGACGGAGATGGATAAAAAATTCCTAAAATATTTGATATATTAGCATTCAATATTTTTTATTCAATAAAAAAGCCTAAAAAAATTTGAATTCTGAAGATTGTGAAAAGACGAACATACACATTTTAATAGGTCAATGTTATTGTTCAGAATAGCATCAAAACTCTCGGTAGTTTTCAAATTAGTTCTTATCTCCATAAAGTCGTGTTTAAGCTATAAATAGATCCACTAGAAGCAGAGAAAGGTCACAAAGTAAACAAATAGCACTGAAGAGTGCATACATTATTTTTAAAAATTAATAATTAAAACTGTTATAATATTTCATATGACTTTTTTTTGTTTTCAGTCCAATTTTATGTTTGTTTGGTGGCTTCTTTACATATCTGTGCGCTGGAAAAAATAGTTCCAATTGGTTCTTTGAAATCACAGTCTAGTAGACTGAAAAAAATAGTCCATATAGGTTTCTCGAAAACACAGTCTTAGTGCGCTGAAAAATAGTTCGTATTGGTTCCTTGAAAACATGGTCAGTCTTGTTGCACTGTAAAAATAGCTCATGTCCTTGAAAAAAATGTTTCGGTTCCTCGTCCTGGTAGAGAAAAAAAAACTGAGCAGATTTCTGTATATTGTACTTCGTCCTACGACACACAGCGTCATTTGAGTCTCATTTATGTTTACAATATTTATATCAACTCTTTCTGTCTGTCTTGTACCCATTTTGTAAACGTTTTTTCTCTCACCTCAGATCAAGTTAAAACTTTACACAGTTATTCAATGTCCCTGAGAAAAAAAATGAATCAATAAAAAGAAATAAACAGGGTTACAAAGATAGTTTGTATGGAAGCAGACAGGTAGGCAGTCGGGGGCCGGCTTAACAGAAACAACTAAACAAGAAGACTTGAAAGAAGACAAGACTA
>JADKLZ010081101.1:6376366-6387605 GCA_021533235.1 Biomphalaria straminea
TAGCCGTTGCACCTAAACTTTTCAAGCCGCATTTAATGGTGAAAAAAATATTTTTCGTATCTCTTCTAGTTTGGCGCCCTGAGTGTGACAGACGGACAGACGGACATTTTGCACAAACCTAATAGCGGCTTTTACCCTTACGGGGGCCGCTAAAAACAGTTGAAATGAGGAAAAAAAAACATCTCTATAAGTTCAAAGTTCTCAGAACCTTCAAAGCGGAAATGTCTTTTGTATATTTTAGTTTGTTCACAAATTAAATTTGGCTAGAGAACGAAAAATTTATTTCTCTTGAACTGATTTGTGTTATATCTATATATTATATTATTCAAGGTTCAATTAATATCTAGGAACATTTGAGCATCGTCTTCTAGGTCTTGATGTAGAAGCCTATCAAAGTAATATTATGAAGTGTAAAAGATTTATACATTCGTTAACCAGGATTTTGCTGTTGTTAAAGTGGGAATGGGTGGGCCGAGATTAAAAATGTTATTTAAAAAAAATTAATCGTTAAGTTATTAGGAGAAAATAATCTCTAAGTTTGATAAAGGGTAGTGTGTTAACAAAATATTTTTCATAGATTCATTAGTTAGTAAATTATTCTTTGGCTTGTCCAATAGTTAATACTTTACTATATTAGTCAGCGGATAGTAACATGCCTGTGTTTTATCACCTTTCTCTTTATTAAGTAGTATACTTGATGCTTATAGTTTTTGCATTCATAAATTAATTGTGAGATGTTCGTGTGTGTTTGTATTGGCTGAGGATTTCTGACGTAACTTCAAATAGAATTAATGATATAGTAAACTAGACATTCATATTTTATTTGTCTTGGACAAAAAAAAGAGAACAAAAAAAAAAGGGCCAATCTGGGATTGAGCCTACGTCGTGTGCATCTAAAGCGAAACGCACTGTCAGCTGAGCTAACCAGCCATACTTCAAGCTTGAATTACGTGATTTAATGTGTCTTTTGGAAAATGTCTATGTTTGAAGAGCCAACTTTTTATTACCAAGATTTTATCAACTCATTCTTTCTTTGTCTGTCCGTCTGTCTGTCCGTTTGTCTGTCTGTCCGTCTGTTAAAAAGTTGTACACGTTCTTCTCCCACACAATAAAGTTGAAACTTTGACAATTATTTATTGGCGTAGACGAGATACGAATTAAAAAACAATTAGCCAATTAATTATTGGTAATTAAATATTTTGATTGATACTGACAGGTAAAATTAATCATTCAGTTTTCACATGTTTGGCTTAATATGCATGTTTTGTACCCTTAGGTAACTGTGCACGTTATTAGATAACTATTTAATATCGGATCAAATTGAGGTTTAAAATAATTATTGTTTCTAACAAAACATTGAATTAAAAAAATCTATTATTCAATTAATTATCGGTAATTAATTATTTTCTTAGATATTGAACAAGGGAAATAACTTCTACTTTATCGTGAGATATAGTTGTAAGTGCGAGTTTTTTCTTCTTCTTTTTTTTTAAAGGATTTTTTAAAATATATTTTGTTTCTCTTTATTTTGATAAAAGATAAAATTGATAAATTGATAAAAGAAGCGTAAGCTAAAAGTAGACATTTCAAAAGAGACTTGAACCATTTTAAAAGAGACTTGAACCATTTTAAAAAGAGACTTGAACCATTTTAAAAGAGACTTGAACCATTTTAAAAGAGACTAGAACCATTTTAAAAGAGACTTGAACCATCTTAAAAGAGACTTTAACCATTTTAAAAGAGACTTCAAACATTTTTAAATGAGACTTACAACATTTTTAAAAAGTGACTACAAAGATTGTAAAAAGAAACTTCAGAAAGATTTGGACCAATTTTTTTTGTTTATTTAAAGAGCAAGAATCTAATTCCATCCGTGCTGATGTAGCCACTGGGCTCTGGCGATGACGTCGTTGCTGTAGTCATGACCAGTTGTGTGGGCGTCAACAGTGTCAAAAGCGGTCACCCTGCTAAGACCACAGTTGTAGCCGGCCACAGCACCTGAGAATTTTTATAAACAATAGAATTTCAACCGTGAATGATTTATACACTTAAATTCAAAAAGCTTTAGCTTAATAAGCCGAAATTCAATCTGTAAATAGTTGGCCTCTAATTAGCTTACATTTCCAAAAAAAAAATGTAATATAAAGTCATGCATCAGATTCTGTGGATTTTAAAAAATACAATTTCAACCATTTTGTGAGATTCGAAAAAATAAGAAATTACTTTTTTTAGACTTTCTGTGCTTAAAGTATTATTCTTTGAGGATGTAGATTTGTGCACAGTAGGCTTTTGATGAAGATTTCTTGATATTTCCACTATTAAATTTGTATTTAAGTATCATTTTTAAAATTACTCTTATTATAATTTGTTTGAAATTATTTGTTTTCAATTCTCTGGCGCTGATAGTCATTATACTTCCTTTCAGAGTGTCTACTGAAAAATGTTTAGTGCAAGGCAGGTATGTAAGTAAAAAAAAAAGTTCCCCTTTCAGACCATGTGATCGGGCAGATGATGTAAGGATTATCAGTTTCTGTGGCTTACAGTTAATGAGGGTATCATGTGGCCAGCACAACGACCTTTTACTTTTTCCCAACGATTGTCAGGTACACCCATTAGAGCTGGGTGGACTCAGGGGCGCCCAAAGATCCCGAAATTAAAAATCGCAGTCTTCACCAGGATTCGAACCCGGGATCTCCGGTTCGGAAGCCATGCGCTTTACCGCTCAGCCACCGCGCCTCATAAGGCAGGTACTTGGCGATATAGCAATGTCTGTCCGTCTGTCAGGGTGGAGTCTTGCCCACGTTTTTTTTTCTCCCACTTCCAATTTTGGAATCAAGCTGAAAAACTTTGCACAATTATGCATTCCCTCTAACAAATACGAATAAATTTTTAAAAAATTTGACAATTTTTTTTTATCAATTAGACATAATTAATTAATTTTGTTTTGTATAGAGAAAGTACTAGATAAGATACTACACTATGCCTTGTGTAGAGAATTAGCTCGTCGACACAAAATTTGAAACTAACATTAGATAACTATAAAAACTTCTATTCTTATAAGCACTTGGATGGTTAAAGTAAGCAATAAAAGAATTCAACTTAGCTTCCTTGACATTGTATAATTTATGGTGACAATCCCCCAGTAGTTGATACTAAGTACTAAAGAGCTTACCTTGCAGACAATGAGACATGGGCCAGGCTGGGTGCTTGGTGTGCAGCTAAAGGACAAAAGACAACAGATCAGGATCAAACAAAAAAAAAACACACACGAATATCTACTATTCGGATCATTCTTTCAACGCGGACGAATAGCCACAATTTGTTTTTCTATACGATATAAAGAACATAATGAATCTACAGAAATCTTAACTGGCATGCTGTTAAGCGTTTCCGCGGTGACTAGTTCTTGTAATACAACCAAACTTAAAAGGAGGTAACACCGAACTCAATGCTGGAACAGGAACAATAATCAATGTAGAGTGAATCTACGCTAGTGTTGAAACAACAAACACTTTTAATACTGTAAAAGGAACCCGTCGAATGTACTCTACTAGCCGTCTATATAACTCTTCTTATTCCAACTGTGATAAGAAAAGCGACTTGCTTATAGCATCTCCTAGTGTGTTCTTGCTTTTTAAAGTTATATCACGTCAACGTCGCTAATTAAAGCTTTCCCCCTAACTCCGAAACAAATAACTAATTCCTAATCGTGTCATAAAAATGTGCCATAAAACAACAACAAAATAGTACGTTCCCTGGCTATCTCTTCTGCTCGTTAAGTTTAGAGTGTCGTTTGGAAATTATTTTTCTTTGAGTTACGTTTTATATCTGCATTTTGAAATTATATAAAATTTGAATATATCTTATCTTATCTTATGAAATACAGACTTAACATTTAAAAAAAAAAAGATGATTACAACCTACGCGTGTAACTAGGTCTATGATTGGTTTTCCTGACTGACTCACGCAACACATTTCATGCTTTGAAAGCAACAATTGGAGAGGGAGCATTTGAGTTAGTTTATTCCTGGTCAACGAATATGCATTCACTGCCGTTTCATTTTGGTTAACTATAAATCTCGGCAATGGTCATATTTCAGAACTCAGAAGTCACCCAATAAAATCAACTCAGCCTCAAAGATCACCTTGAATGAACAGGACAGACGTAGAAAGCGAAAGAGAATCTTAATCGACCACCAGCAGACAAACTGGTAAAAATATGTGGCGAAATACCTAGGTTACAGCATCTAAAGCTTTAATTAATATACGCTTGATTAAAAAGGATTTTTTTAGGAGAAAAAAGACGTCTTACAGAATGGACATTAGGTACGAGCATCCTGTGGACCATCATCTCAATATGTTCACAGCTGTCCCAAGGCACAGAAGTACAAGGCAGTCCTGAGTACCTAGTGTCACACTGTTTAGAAAAATGAAATAAAACTAAATGTTGTTTTTTTTTAATTTTTAGAGACTACGTTATATAGAGTCATAGCTGAATGTATTAGAAACATAGACATAAATAAATATAGACTGGAAACAGGAAGTAAATTTATGTAACTTGAAAAAATGTATATCCATTGTATTCGGATTTCCGAAATCTGTCAATTTGCACGATCTTTAGTCTTAAAGATTAAACAAAACTACACTTCCTCCTTATTTACGCAGCATGGTGTGAAAGAAAAATGGTGTATCCAAATCCGCACTATTTTCATTCACAAAATGGCATAGATAGCATAAATAAATATACACTGGAAAAAAGAAATAAAGGATTCAGTCCTTAACTTTGAATTAGTGAAACTAGGGATTTTTTCAGCAGAATGTTCAAATAAGCTAAAATTAAAAAAAAAACAGTTTCAGAACAAAAAATAAACATTATGATTAATTGACATTACAGTCACGCTAAGAGATAAAAAAAAACCACAATAGTGAAAATATTGCAATACTTATATATGTTATGGCTGAAATAGATATGAATGCTTAACTTTTATACTGCTCATGCTGTATAGTACCATAGTACACTAATTTGCAAATCACAAATGTTCCCTTCATAAAAATATCTTATTGGCCAGTCTATACTTATTTATGTCTATGATTAGAAACAATTGGATTTGTTTTCTACTTTCATGTGCAAAAGTTTGACTTGTTTAAAAAAAATAATTAAATAGCAATTAGAAATTTAAGAAAAATCTGCAATAATCATCGACTCGGAAGTGCGAAGGCTGACTGGTAAAGGTTGGCCCTTGGAATCGGAGGGTCCTTGGTTCAAATTCTGATGAAGACTGGTATTTTTTATTTTCGAGATATTTAGGGCGTCTCTCAGTCTTCTGGCTAGCAGATATTAGTTTGGGAAAAGTAAATGCCTAAGGGCTTTGTGTTGGATACATGTCTTAATCTTCAACAATGGTCCCTATAGACCGCTTGGTCTGAAAGGGGAACTTTTTACTTTTTATTTTAATCCTCGACACTGCAGCGTCATAACATGAAAAAACAAACAAATAAAAAACAAACAAAAACAACAACAACAAAAAATACAAAAGAAGAAAATATGAACATTAAGCGACTGTGGACGTTAAATAAAATGGTAGATATCAGTGGAAAGATTTGTGGCTTATAAGCTTTGCAGACCAAAGTATTTTTTTTCTTTTGTTTGTTTGAAATTAAAAGTGAATTATTTGTAGCATTTTCTTTTTCTAGGCTCAGTTTACTGGATTTTGTTTGTGTTTTTAGCAACCATAGTTTGAGTTTAAGTTTTTTAGCAACCATAGTTTGAGTTTAAGTTTTTTAGCAACCATAGTTTGAGTTTAAGTTTTTTTAGCAAACATTGTTTAAGTTAAAGTTTAATGTCGGAATATGCTAATTATTTTTTTTTGACTTACAAATCTATAAATTATTAAACCGACCTGCATGATACCCCAAGCGTGGCCTTGATCACCATATCCATGAGTGGCCACCAGAAGGGTTCCGCCCCTGGACTCTCTGCTTGCAACGGCGGCAATAACAGATGCTTGAATACCTGAAACGCAGTTCAAATCTATGCCAATAGAAATGTCAAACAATTGTGAAACTATTCAAGGCAATATTATATATGTCGTTTGTTTTAATAGCCTATGACTGTCATTCTGGTGATACGTAGTTTATAACATTGTAGTATTTCTAGATGTAGATCTCAGAGTTACCAAAATTCATGTATCTGTGAAACTGATGTAGATCTCGGAGTAACCAAAATTCATGTGTCTGTGAAACTGATGTAGATCTCGGAGTAACCAAAATTCATGTGTCTGTGAAACTGATGTAGATCTCGGAGTAACCAAAATTCATGTGTCTGTGAAACTAATGTAGATCTCGGAGCACTAATATTCACATGTCCTTGAAACTGATGTAGATCTTGGGGCACCAAAATTCACGTGTCCTTGAAACTGTGTAATAACAGACACTTTCAATTTAGATGAAGTATTCCCATAGAAAAAGACGCTCGGTGGTTGAGTGGTAAGGCGCTTGGCTTCTTAACCGAGGTCCGGGTTCGATTGGGATTTTTTATTTCGGGATCTTTGGGCACCTCTAAGTCCATCCAGCTCTAATGGGTACCTCAGATTACTAGCTGGACAAGAAACTATCGGATAGTAGTTAGTGATACCTAGATTCTAGACCAACCCCGCAAAAGTACCATCTCTTTACTCAGTATTGATTATCACTGTTTAAGATCAAAGTATCGATTCCTTTATGTTCAAACAGTATTGTCAACCAAACATGTATTTTTTTGTGATTGAAGTATAAAACGAAAAAAAAACACATAAGCCATTGTTAATGAGGGTGTCTAGTAGCCAGCACAACGACCCACCGTCTTTACTTTTCCCAAACTAATGTCAGATACCGTTGAAGCTGGGTGGGTTCAGAGGCAGCCTAAAAATCCCGAAAGTAAAAACCAGGATTCGAAACAGGAATCCGGTTCGAAAGCCAACCGCTTTGCTTCTCCAGCCTTTTAACAAGAATCTATGAAAAAAAGTGTATTTTGAATTGCACAAAATATATTAACAAATTAAAAAAAAAACTGATTTTGTTGTAAATGTAATAGTTACAGAAACCCAAATGCAGGAGCCCCTGACAGATTACACACGACACCATGGGCGTAGCCAGGATTTTTTTTCGGGGAGGGTTGGGAGGGTTGAAATATGTATGTATATATATATATATATGTGTGTGTGTGTGTGTGTGTGTGTGTGCATGTGTGTGTACACAATTAATCTTTATTAGCTTCATTGTTTCGGAAGGTGTTTATTGTGCCCTAGAATATGTTCTTCCAGGAGTTAGTGGAAAAATTGTAAACTCTTCCCCTTGGCAGCAAGGGGGTCTGGAGGAGCGAAGCCCCACCGCCAAGCACTATTTCCGCTATTGAATGCCAACAAAATCATATTCTGAGGTATATATGGTCCATTATCTTACTGTTAAAAAGTTTTTTTTCCAAAACCTTATGGGCTATTCTTACTGACTTAGACACTCTCGCACATTGGACGACAAGATGTTTCTACAAAAATCTGACAATTTATGAAGCCTCTTCTCACCTGCTCTGAGGACTCCAAGTTTTACTTGGATGTCATCAGTGGCGTAGCATCCATGGCGCGAAGGGGATCAATGAACCCGGGCCCACGACCATTTAGGGGCCCACACCCGATGGTGTAACAACCATGGGCCAGGTGCGGATTTACTTCTATACAACATGTGCTCTAGCTTAGGGCCTCCAAGAAATGTTCTGTAGTTACATACATATCTGGACTTACAGAAGGCCCCATATCTCAAATAGCTTAAGGCCTTTTCAACTGTAAATAAAGCTCTGCATGGCGCGTAGGGGTTTCATATCTCCTGGTCCCATGGTTAATTACAAATTTGTGGCCTGCCCTACACTCCAATTTTGTAAAAATTGTTTAAAAATTCAAGTTTCCTTAAAATATCCTAAACGTCATATCAAACTTTCTACTAATTTCAAAACATTAACTCATGTTTTCACCTAGAGTCAGTGTAAGGATCTTCAATGATACTGTCAGCTGTGCTCATGAACTTGCATTGGAATGTCGGAATGTCTTTTAGTAAATGTACCAATACAAACAAACAACTGGATTTCTTTGTCACACAGAATATTTGTCATATTGGGGGGGGGGGGGGAGGGGGGGGGGGGGTTCAAGAAAATGTTGAACCCGGGCCTACGGGTACCTTGCTACGCCACTGGATGTCATCGCAACTTTTATTAGGCTGTATTTATTTTGAGTGTGTAATTTGCTTTTTTATATTGAAATGTGTTTTTTTAAGTATTAAATCCCGCGGAAATGGGTTTAAACCCCTTTGGCAACGCTCATAGCATTTAATTAGCTTTATTTTTTATATTAAATAGGTATTTTTTTAGCTTCAAATACCGCTAGAGGGGAGTCAAAACCCTTTTTGGCATCGCTCATATAATTGTATTGTGTGTAATTTGCTTCTTTTCAAATTGAAGAGATATTTTTTAGCTTCAAATCCAGCAGAAGGAAGTTTTAAACTCAAAACCCCCTATGACTACGCTTATAACATTTTTAGTGTGTAATTTCCTTTCCTTATATTGAAGCAGTATTTTTTAGCTTCAAACCCCGCTGAAGGTGGGTTTAAACTCAAAACCTCTATTATTATTATATTGAAGAAGTGTTTTTTTTGCTTTAAACCCGCTGAAGAGGGGTTTAAACTCAACCCCTCCTTTGGCTACGCTTATAGCATTGTGAGTTATCTATGCTCTTGGAATTTCGAAATTGTCGTTTACATTGTTTTTTTGTTTGTTTTGTTCTATAGAAGAGGGGGGTTTAACTGCAAAACCCCCAGTTAGGGGGTTTTAAACTCAAAACCCCTTGGCTGCGCTACGACAAATGATGGTTTAGTATTGAAATCTCGCCTAAAGTTAACAAAATGTAATGAAAAAATCAGTTAGTAAATTCCGACCCCCCCCCCTTTCGGGGGGGGGGGTTGAACCCCCAAGGACCCCCCCCCCCTGGCTACGCCCATGCACGACACATACCAATTAAAAAATATATTTATACGTATTAATAAATAAGAATAGAAGTTAACATATTAAAATTGTATAGTACAATAACAAGACTCCCAACTCACAGTTATTATCAGCACTGGCTTGGTAACAGTGTCTGTGTTTCTCTAGAGCAGTGACGTCGTGCTGGACCTCAGCATGGGAAGCAGCAACACCTGGGGGGGGGGAATTAAAATTTGGAAAATATATATTTGAAATTTAATTATTCCGAACATTAGACATACTACTGCGTTTACCTTTTTACCTTTACCTATCCCTTAGTCTGTTGGACCGTTGAGGCCCCAAAGCAAGACCTGTCAACCGTCTTTCTCCATTCCTCACTGTCTTTTGCCTTGTTTAACACCCCTTTCAGTGGTAGGCCCGTCCATTCTTTTATGTTGTCCTCCCATCGCTTTCTCTGTCTGCCTCTTCTTCTTTTTCCCTAGTACTGTTCCCTGAAGGAAGTTCCCCGTAGATCTTGTAATGTGGCTATAGATTTAGTTTAGTTTTTTAGTTTTAGTTTTAGTTTTAGGCACATCGGCACAGTATAGGCCATGTCGTGCCCGCAGTCCCTTAATACAATAGTTAGCAGGTTATCACGAGGTCCGATCGCTGCAGTAACCCTGTCTCTAATCTCTTGGTTTGTGATGCGGTCTTTAAATATTGCGGTTGGGATTCTTCTTATTAATATAAAAAAATAAATACAAATAATTATTTCATTTAATTAGGGTTACTAACCCATGACAACGTCACATGCTTGATTGTCTTAATGCTAAGCGTTCACATTTTTTTTTCAGATTCTATCACAATGAAAGGCAAAGGTAAGCGATAATATTTCGGTACATTTATTATATGGAAATCTAGATCTAGATCTAACGCTTTACCTAAAGTTTTGATTTAGAACTCTGAAGATCTAGTCTAGATCTACTTCTAGATCTATAATGTAAATGTAATCTTTATTAGATTTACGTAAAAATGTAAGCAACGCTTGTAAACTTCAAAAGAATGTAATAAACTTTAAATCTACTGTTATCGAATAATTACGGTAATACGGCTGATAAGCCAATTAGCCATGTTGGCTCTAATCAGTATTGACCTAGATTTGTAAGTCTCTAGCCAAATTTGCATTTATTTATTTTTTTACTTTAAAAAAATTTAACGATCTAACTAAATTTTCCCCGTGTGGCCAACGAGACAATTCATTTCTCATCGATATACATCAGCTGTTAAATTCATAAGAAAATCTCTAGAGCAGAATTCTCAATGTAAGGTAAAGGCCGCAGTAAGGGTGACTTGAATAAATGTATTGCAAAAGCCGTTTGGGGCACAATGTAGGTATGTCAAATGACATAACAACAATGCATTGCGGCGCGGAATAAACATTAGATCTGCTTAATGGAGTCCTAGCGATGTTAGCCTATTGAAATTGCATATGTTTTATTTTTATGCACTATTTAGCACAAAATAAAAACATGTGTTGTTTTAGTTTTGAATGCATTCTTTACATAAATTGTTTTTCTACACTTCAGTTTTTATTTCATGAAAATTGTTGGTTGATTTTTTTTTCTTTTAATTTTTTTGTAAAATCTCTTACCGGGTTTAGACCTAACATGAAAATCAATGGCGATGAATCACGATTAGCTGGGTCTATCTCAGATTATAAGCAAACTAAAAGTGTTTATTTTTAAAACTTTTGAAAATCTGACAGATCATGCATATATCTGCATGTAGAGCTAAAAAAGTAATTTTTTTTTGTTAAAATCTTTTTAAAAATCACTTTCTTATAAGGTTAACTGAGATCGTTTTTGGCAGCCATTTTTATTACCATTGTGATTTTGTCTATTCTAACCCAGCTGGCAATAGACTTGAAATATATATATATATATAAAAGAGCTTTAAAAAAAATTTCAAGCCCAATATAATTAAATAACAATATATTGGGTTCTTAATATTGATAGTAATAGCAACAATAGTTATTATAATTTTATATTTATTATTTTAAAAAGTTCATAAAAAAATAGACCTAATATATATGTAGTATAATAATGATAAATAAATAATGGCATAATTTCATAAGCAGTGATAAATTATTTCCCTTATTTTTTTTTTTTTTTTTTTTTTTTTTTTTGTATTTTTTTTCCCTTTTTCCTTTATTTTATTTTTTTTCATTTCTTTTTTTTTATTTCTCCTTTTTTTTTT
>JADKLZ010081101.1:6426820-6478994 GCA_021533235.1 Biomphalaria straminea
GGCGAAGTCTCTTGAAATGGCGAAGTCTCAATAAATGGTGATGTCTCAATAAATGGTGATGTCTCAATAAATGGTGATGTCTCAATAAATGGTGATGTCTCAATAAATGGTGATGTCTCAATAAATGGTGATGTCTACGATGACGTACAAAATACTGGAGTACAAAACTTCATTCATATTCTCTCTTGAGTTTATCCGGCTAGTGATTAGTTCCTCCGTGTTCTCAGTGTGCTTCAAAAAAAATGTCAATAATTTCACTGGTGTGTCAAAGGTTCTCAAATACTGTCCGAACGAGGCGGAAAAATGTCAACGACTATTAGGTTACGAACTTAGATAATACTTCACTTCAAAAAATTAAATTATACAGGTTGTCTTGAATTCACTCAAATATGTCACGGTTGTATCACGTTTGGCTGATCAAAATGATAGATGACAATGACAACAGGTACAACAATACCTGCCCGGACGAAGCCCTCAGATGTCAGAAACTCAATTATGTATATATATATATGTTAACTCTTGACTCTTGTCTTGGCTCTCTCTCTCTAGGGGTATGATGATTAACAAATACTTGCTACACAAAAATACTTATATAAAATCCAACTCCAGTTTCAATGAATACGAATGTAAATACTTTATTAATCTATCAGCACACAATACACAAAGACCAGTCCAGGAAGCACATATCCAACCTTCCTGGACCGGGAGCAAAACCTTACTAACTAAAACATTCTCTCGCACATTCAACTAAGACTAAATCACCATTCACAACACGTGCAACACTATTTACATTCACAACAAGGGGACATAAAACTATCATACCAAAATAGCAACTTAACAATCATTCTCGCCATACATCACCCCCTGACAGGGACTGATACTCGTCCATGCTATCACATAAGCGAACATAGTGTAAGCTGGTCAGGAGGCGCTGTGGCCAAATTTATTTCAGCTTAACATTTATTTTATTCAGTAGGATGTTAGCTCTACTGTGTGAGTACATCTGTGACACCTCGACCAACGGCCAAGGGGATACGCTAGCCTAAGTGATCAGGGCAGCACATTAATATCACTTAACTAGACTAGCTAAACTAAAACTAACTAACTTCTAAGATAAAAAAAAAACTAAAATGAAACAACCAAACTAAATTTATAGCAAACAAACTATATATATAGACTTTTATTTACAACAAGAGAGAAATCAATAAATGAAAATAAATTATACACACACAAAAATAACCTTCACAACAAACTAAACAGACTGAATAATAATATATTTTGAGACCAACTCAACTAAACAACTAACTAAAACAAAGTAACAAACCACGCTAAATTCACACACTAATCAATAACTCAAAGTACAACCACTAAAACTTAACCTACAAGACAAACTATATGTTAGCTGGTTAGGAGGCGCTTTGGGTCATTTTTTACAGCTAAACATTATAATTTCAGTAGGCCGATGTTAGCTCTACTGTGTGAGTTCATTCTGTGCACTTCGGTACAATACCAAAGGGCCTTCGCCTGGGCGATCAGACCGCACAATTAACTATCATAACAAGCTAAACTAATCTAAAGTAACTTCTAAGATAAGACAACTAAAATGAAACAAATAACTAAATTTATAAACAACTATATATTTTTTTATTTACAACAAGAAGAAATCAAAATCGAAATAAATTAAACCCACACAAAAATAACCTTCACAACAAACTAAACTAAATAATAAAAATATTTGGCGACCAAACTCAACTAATTAAACAAGCTAAAACAAACTAACCAACCGCGCTAAATTCACACACTAATCAATTACTCAAAGTAGTCAAAGTACAACCACTAAAACTTAACCTACAAGACAAACTATATATATACCAACAACTAATTATAATAGGCAGATTTATAGACGAACTAGGCAAGCTATATAGGCAAGCTATCCTAGGCAAGGCTAGCAATAATGGCGAGAGCCTTAATGGCGAGGAATTATTGCCTGCAATTTAAAAATAAAAAAACATAAGCCAATATAAAAATAAAAGCATAATAGCATAGGTCTAGATCTAGGAATTTAGGCCAACATCATAGGCATGAGGTAAATGCAATTACCTGCATGTAGCTAATTAAAGCCATACAAAAACACACATAAATAACTATTAGACCAAGATCAAATCAAATTACTTTAATAATAAGGCTCAACAAAGCCAAAATTACAGAAACGCCTAACGGCGCCGCCATCTTGTCCTTAAAAATACAACATTTAAAAATAATAATTCTCTCTCCCAAATTATTAAATATTAATAAAAAAAATACTATTCTAACAAGATTAAACGAATAAAATGTATCTATAAAAATAGATATTATAAGATAAAAGTACATTAATTACAGGGATAATTAAGGATTGAAATATTAAACATGGAAGGGGGGAAGCCATTCAAATCGGATGGACCTTCCGGCTACACATCGGACCATGGCTACTTAAATTAGACTGAGATTGGACATAACCACTCGGCCTAAATCTAAACTATTAAAATTAATCTAGGAACATTAAGACAAATTGCAACTAATTAAATAAAACAAAAAAAAAACATTGTAGAAACGTACCGACGAACCCAGCTGATGGATCTAAAAGAAACAAACTTGATCTAGCAACTGACCACGTTGAAACAAAAAGAAAGAAAAATACATTAACATCCGCCCAATTTATAGAGGCAACTTCCTGCCTCAACTGGCCAGGTAAACTATCTAAACAATGTTAACAATTAATTCCAAAAATAATATATAACCCACCACTTATAGACTTATAGGCGAGCAAACTACAAGCGGGTTACAGGCTAGCCTTAATGGCGAGGGGGAGGAATTATAGCCTATAATTTAAAAATACAAACAAACATAAGTAAATTAAAAAATTAAAAATAAAAGCAAAATAGCTTAGGCCTAAAGATTTAAATACATGTGGTAAAAATATCAATTAATTCTAGTCCAGATAAAGGGAAAAGACTTTGAGTAATTAGCCATAAAATAGAATACATAAAGCAATCTACTTATATAATCCATGAAAAGAAAAACACAAATATGTAGACAAATAATGCAGGAAATAAATACACTTCTTCTTCTTCTTCTTCTTCTTCTAACCAGCTTTTTACTGCTGAGCTGTCAGCTCTTTTGCAGACTGTGCCAAGGAAAAATACTGTGCTGTTTTTTTTCGGTTGCTCAGCACTGCCATAAAGGGTGTTGGTTATGTTGGGCTGTAGTGGTAGTAGGGTGTGCCTAAGGTGGATTAGGAGGGGGCATTCAAAAAGGATATGGTTTACAGTTTCATAAGGGTGGGAGCAGTGTCTACAAAGTGGGAGTTGTGTGGGATTTATTTTATTGAGATGATAATTTAAATGTGGTGTATGTCCTGTTCTTAGTTGGAAGATTGTACATTGCTCTTTGCGGGGGAGGAAGTTAATACTGTCCAGTTTGTTAGGCATGTTCATTTCTTTGTACATGGCTCTGCCTGTGTTTCCTGTAGCCCATAAATACACAAGTATATACACACAAAGTAAAATGGTTATCAAGCACTCTCGGCCGAAAGGTTTGTCCACTTAAAGAAACATAGGAGGTGGAGCGAGAGTGGCTGAAGATAATTGCAAAGGTAGGCACAGACTATCTGCGGCATTTGATAAAGAGATCCCCACTTGACCGAGACAAAGTTTCTGGAGTAGACGATGGCGCGAATTGAAAGCCCAGGACATTGGGGTCGTATCGCATCCCTTTGTCTTTTTTCAGGTGGTCAGAGGATATGAGGAGGAAAACGGGAAAAAACGCTGCTTACGTCACTAGGCTTACCGTAGTACACTAAAATATTTCTTTGCAAACAAGAACGCGTTGAGAGATATGAATGAAGGGATGTGTAAAACTAAAAGCAGACCACGGGCTGTAGCACCACTGGGATGGATGGATGTCAAGCCAGTATGAACTTGTCCGACAGTCAGGCTGGGTAGGGCATTTATTTAACCGAGCAAGGCTCGGCCACCTGATATTTGTTTCTTAATGCAACAATATGAACCTGCATATGACTAACTCACCACACTCATAATCACTTACATTTCAACAAAATATACATTTACTTCTTAGTATAAGGCTTATATAATTATTCTAGTCTTGACATTTCTTTTAGGAATTTCTAACACACCATTCTGATATTTTTCTTACAAGTTTAATATAATAATTATAATCAAACCAAATCAAAACAAAATACATTTCACAAATCTACGTACCTACTTTTTACTAATTATTTTTTACATTTCCTATATCGATAGCCTTTAGAAAACTCCAATAATGAAGTAGCCTTAACATATTTGTAGGTATAAACAATGACATCTAATTCATAACAAATATATTTGGTTCTGTGTACTGGAACAATACGTATCCATCATTACCAATTTTCTTAATCATATCTATATAATCCTAACATTATTTACTTGCAATCCTTTCCGTTTCCCTCCTTCGCAATGATCTCCAACTGTGATAACACTACAGAATGGTCTTTTTGTACTCTTTTCTAGACTGCTAATATCCCTCTCTTCTCTTGTATTGGACTCTCCACTATTGTACCTTAAATCTTTAACTCTGATAAACAGTTGACACCGTCTCATTGTATGTCTGCTTCTCCCAAAATGAAAGCATACAATTTGTACGTCTGTATGTGGGTTTCAATCGCTTTTCCCATACCTTTGATTGCCTTAATTTATTTGGATTTTTAGCCATTTCTATAGCATTTCTTTCTACATTTACTTATTAATTCTGTGTACTTATGATCTCTGCTATCCATGTCATCTGATTGATGAGATCTTATGCCTAATTCTATATCCCCATTTTTACTTTGAGTAGACTTAAACCCATAATATTTTTTCCAGTTTTTTATCTCCATCTCTGAACACATTTTCACATGAATGTTCCCGATAATGAAATCTATCTCACCCTGATCAACAACACAAGCTTCCTACATCCCAATATAATACGGTGTTTCAATGTTAACTCTAGCAATCGGTAATTGAACAATCTTCCCATGAAACATAACACACATTCTAGATTGGCCTGTATATTCATAGTCTTCCACTAATTTTTTATTCACTTCATTGACAGTGCTCCCTGTATCCTTAATGGTCCTGGCTGTCTTGCTCCCTACTGTATGAAAAACTTGCAATGTTCCAGTATCAGATGACAATGATAAACTTTGTTGTATTCCGCCTTTCTCCCAGTCCCTTTTTCCTGTTTGTTTCCATGATATCGTCCTCTGTAATTATCATATTCTCTTTCATATGTATCACGTCTATTATGTATATCATGTGTCTCCCTTCTTCTTTGAGAGCTATTGTGAGTCTCACATGTTCTGTTAAAGACAACTTTTTCTTCTATATCACTGCCTCTAAATAATTTTTTCTCGAGATTTGCCACTTTGTTCGCCCCTATCAGTCTTACTATGTCTTTTATGGATTCCTGTTTCCTCTCAAACAGAAATATTTTTAATTCCTCCTGACACACGTAAATTAATATTTCCAACAAGTGAAATGTCTTAGGAGCTGTCAAAGTTTTTTCTATTCAGCAGTTTCTACCCAGTTATCGAAATGGCTGCTCATTCTGTCCATTAATATCTGCGGGTCATCGTCTGGTTATATCTCACAATGGACAAACTGATTGCGGTAGAGAGGTTCTGTTTTTCCAAAAGTTTGAACCAGTTGCTCTTTCACAATATTGTAGTTATCCTAGTCAATACACATTTTTAAAGGGACCTCCGCTGTAAATGATCTAGACAATAAGAATGTCCGTTTGTTTTCAAGGTATTTCATTTCTCTCATTTCTAATTTGAATTTCTTTACGAAAATGTGGATGTCCATTTTGTCTTCATTGAATATCCCACCTTTATACTTTGCTAGTTTATTACTTGTAGTTTCCCCTTTTCGTTTAGCGCTCTTTTTTTCTTGGTCTGTTTTTAACTTTTTCTCCGCTATCTCTTTTAATGGCATCTAATAATGTTTGTTGCTGAACATAAAAATTATATATGTGTCAGACGCGAATAGCCCAATTTTTCTGTAAAGGACATTACAAAAGTCATTTCTTCTATATAAAATTCAACCACAGACCTATATATAATACAATAACTTTAGGTTTTTGATCTCTATTTACGATTTATTTAGGTGCTGTCTTACTATTACATACCAAGTATAAGAGTTAAGAAAAACCCAGTTACGTTTCTTGTGCAATACTATTACCTAACACCTCATATCATCTCTCTGTTACTAGGTCCTATATTAAGATCTATAATCTAATTCTAGTCTAGATCTATATATATAAAAATCGAACAGATCTATCCTATGCTATTCCTATAGTCCTATAGATATTAATAAAGACTAAAGTTTATTAATTATTAGATTATTAGATATAGACATAGGACATAGATCTAATAATTTAGGCTACCGTAATACATTTACCATAATCTATACCAAGGGCGCCCGCAGGATTTTTTCCAGGAGGGTGCAAACTTACATCTACGGAGAATATTAAAGAAACGAACTTCCCCCCCCTTCAGCCGTATACGATAATAAGTGACTTGTAAATATGTGTTTCAAATTAAATAAAATATTAAACATTTGAACAAACTATTTACTGTACACTTTGTTAAGCTTATCCGTTCTGCCTATACCTCTCTACGGTCGATCTAATAAAAAAAGTTAACTAACAACGAATTGAAATTAATATCAGCCAAATTAATCATCTCAAAAATGTGACTGGGTTCTTATCTAGTGTCTCACACTAAAAGGTGAAAATGAAACTTTTTGTTCACCAATCCTTGCCTTAACACATTTTTGAACGCTAACCATCACGGGGCAGCCATCGCAGTCTTGGCCGAGTAGTATATTCATGTCTCGACTATGTTTTAATGTATTCGCTGACAATGACGTTAGACACAGACTGTGTTTCTCTGAACAGGAACAAAATCAGAAACGTTTTCTCAAATACGATCGCCGTCAACAAAGTGTCTCGTATATCTGCAGTTTCATCACCAAAATACCCAGCAAATGCAGTCAATTATAGATGCTGATGCTCGCATTTTTTGTTTCCTGCTGCTGCAAGTGCTCCGTTAATTCAAATCGTCGTTTTGCCTAGTACGATGGCATGTGATGGCATTCATGGCATATATTTCAACCCACACATGTCAGCTCAGCATGGGCCGTCATCTTCAGCTGCAATGATTAGGTCATATCCGATCGTGTTTGACGACGGAGTCAACAAAAAGCTAGTTATAGCATTCATACTCTCCTAACTTGACTACTGCAACGACTTGATAGAGGTATATATGATGACAAAATAGCCAAGCTGCAGAAAATTCTCAATAACGCCGTACGAATAGCCCATCGGAACACAATACTAGATTCTGCTTTTCAAAAAGCGAAAAATCTAATTTTTCAAATCACTTATGCAAGAAGTTTCTTCTTAAAATTCAACACTTTCACAACTATTCATTATTAATAGTAACGTGCACGGGAAGCTCTTTAGTAAGGGAGGTAACTATTTACCGTGTTTTACACACATTTATACAAATGGTTTCAGACTTTTTGTAGAAAATTATTTTTATAACATTTGTATCTCTACGCTACTTAAATGTTGTCCTACAAGGTACTACATTTATAAAAAAAAAAATGTTTTTTTTTAGAGGAAAAAAATCTACTTAATATGCAAATAAGTGGAACATAATTTAAAACAACAATTAATAAGTAAGTATTCATATTTTCGAGGGAAGTACTGTAGGACACACCCAACATAGAACAACTGACTAAAGGAATTATTTTTTTTAGAGTTTGACCATTTTCAAAACAATTGGATCAATTAGATATTCATTTTAAGACATCGGTTAGACCAGGTTCACATTGAACTTCCCATACACGTTCACATATCCTTTGGTCTGCTGGGGCACTACACAAGATCTTTCAACCTTCTTTTTTTCATTTTTCTCTGTCATTTTACTTGGAAAGAATTTAATTCTGATGTTCTTTCTGAAAATATTGATACTTGTCTTTTTACCTGCCTGGGTGGACCACTTCGGAAACTGATTTTGAGTTTGTGTTTTCTCACAAAAAGACTTTGTAACCTTGTTATGATTGTAATGTTATCATAGTGCCTTGAGCCTACATAGTTTGTAAACAGCGCTCTATAAATTAAACTTTATTATTATTAAGAGCTTTCTTGTATAGTCTGCAATCGTAAACTGGTTGACGTGTTTAACCTGCTATTTTAACTAGCATTAAAACCGACCTTAACTCCGCATAACATAAATACATTTACATATATGACTGTACTCTTTATTCTTGTTCAAAGAAACTTTCAAATTTATCAGTCAGCAAGGATTTCTTCATCAAGGGAAAGAAAACTATATTTATCTCACTCTTCCTTAACTAAATATAATAATAACTCTAATTATGTGCAAGAGAAAACAAAACGTCACGACTTACGTGCAATAGAATATTTCACACATTTTTTATAGTACAAATATTGCAAGACTATAATAAAGTGTACATGGTCAGCCATCAACACCTGATTAGCTTATTCTAGTTTATTGCAATAATAGTTTTTCCTTACAACTGCATTTCAGTGGAAGAAAAACTTCTTAAATTGCTACTTTTAAGAAATTAATTTTTACAATAATTTCTTCAATGTGGCTACTAGAATCTAGAGGGGTGCACGTCGGCCATCTATTCCTATTAAGCCTAGACAAGTCAACTCCAACATTAACTTATTCTTATGATTTTACTACAGTGGAAGTACTACTTGCTCAGTGGCTACTAAGAAGTTAATTGATTTAATGATGCAAAAAATTGTCTAGAATTTTGCTACTTAGAATCCAGGGGAGGGGGTTGCAAATACACCCTGCACCCCCTGCGGGCGGCCATTATCTATACTTAATGTACTTTACTAGTACAAAAAGATCTATCCATAAATTTAGTCAATCTAGATCTATACAATATTCATTATAATACTTCTATTTATTTAATAAGTTAGTACTTAGACGTAGAAATATTATAGTTTAATAATAGATTTACTTTTTAATGCCTAGACCTAATAATAATGATTTCTAATAACTGATTTTTTTATAGTAATAGGCCTACTAGATATAGACTTTACTTAAATCTAGTGTAAAATAATGACTGTCTAAGACTTGAGATGATTGAGACTTTCACTTACAGATGTTGTTAGTAGTACGGTTAATAATGTCGGCTGAAAGTAAACTATTCAAAATATTTATATATAATTTTTTTTTTTTAAAAAAAATATAGGTGCCGGTACTCATGATAGATTACCTAACTTTCAACTACTAATACATTAACAATAAACGTTTAAATGTTTAAAGATTAATAATTTTTCCCGACATTGAAAAAAAGTGCCGGTACAAGTACCGTTGCTTACCATCACAAAAATATATGTATATCTCAATTATCTTTCATTTACATTTTTTGCGGGGTTATTACTACTTAATACATTGATACCGGATCTATTTATGTAGGGCCTAAGTATACAAGCAGGATCTCAAGCATTGGATACGTTTATTTTTAATGAAGAGGCTATCATGGGCGCAGGGAGGTGCCTCTGAATTCTGAGTAGTCACGTTTTAGCCATTAAAAATATTAATTAAATACTTCTTCCAGGTGTGTTTTTTTTATTACGTAGATTTAATCAGAATCCAGCTACGCAGTATACTAGAGAAAGCAGAGAAGATCGGAAAAGCTGGGAAACCATAAAAAACAAGCAAGAGACTGAGGAGAGTGACGTGTTTTTGTTGAGGCCATATGTTCCATGAGGTGACCCGTCAAAATAGCGCGGACAAAATAGCGCCGAAATAATAGCGCGGACAAAATAGCGCGGACAAAATAGCGCCGACAAAATAGCGCCGACAAAATAGCGCAAAATTTCCCGACAAAATAGCGCAAGACAAAATAGCGCAGACTTATATATGATGTGTATAAAATTACCGGATTATTAGTAATTTAATGTCCTGGGCAGCATTTTGTTGCTGTCACTATTTTTCAATATTAACATGTCTGAAATTATGCCATATTGTAATTTAAATTTTATATCATTCCCCCTTTTCACCTTTGATTTAAATGTATAACTTGCTAAAAACAGGATTTTGAAATGTGGTGACCCGACAAAATAGGATAGAAAATACGAAAGTATACTATAATCTGAAATCTGCGGCATCTTTCTTTGATTTAAACAGGGCTCCGAAGAGTGCGATGTTAGATTTTGAAAAGGCAAGTAAAAATGCAGTTAGTACAGTGTTCCTTGCAACCAGACTTGTCGGTTGTCTATTCCATCTTGGACAAAATCTCTGGCGTAAAGTACCAGATGAAAATCTTGCAGCTACATACCGGGAAGATAAAAATGTACGCGTGTTTGTCAAGATGCTGTTAGCCCTTTCATTTGTTGCATCTGCCAATGTAAATACTGCCTTTGAAGAATTAAATGAAGCTCGGCCAGATGTTGTAGGAAATATAGCATTATGGAATGTTAGAGATCGTGTACAGGACAATCTACCTCGAACAAACAATTCAAACAAGGGATGGCACCATGCTTTTCAAGTGTCTTTTGACGGTCATCACCCTAATGAGTACAAGTTAATCTCTCACTTCCTCAGAGAACAGGAGAACTTTGAGAACAAGATTCTGGGGTATAATGCTAGAGAAAGAAGTAAAGCAGCAAGCAAAACAGTACCTCCAACTAAACAGACAACTTGAAGCTATATTGCCAATGTATGGAAAAAATCCAGTGATGGAATTTCTACGTGACATTTCCTACAATTTAACTTTGTGAAACTTTGTGCCTGTGTGTGTGTGTGTGTGTGTAAATTTGAAAAGTATTTTTGCGTGTTTTCAAAGTACACTTTTATAGTTTCAATAACTACTATATTTTGAAATTTTTCATTTTACCTTATGATTTTTTTTTTATGTTTATCTCAAGTGTTTCCTGCAAAATGACTGAAAAATTACGTTAACATTAAACAAAAAAAAATATTGGCTCTATTCTTATTTTACGAAATATAAAGTACTAGTTGACCGGCGGCATAGCATACGCCGCTATTTACCAGGGCCGACGACCACAGTGGGGCCCGCATTTCATAGGACACGCAATTTTATAGGACCCGCTCTAATTTAAAGTGTAAAAATTATTAAATTAAGCCATTTTCATAGCCTACTTACAACAGATTCCCCGCGCCATCCTGTCGATTTAACATCCCTATAATTATTTGTCTGATTTCTTTTAAAGCAATAGCTTAACAAACACATTTTTAACAAAATATAGTCATTTATAACGCTGTTAACCATCAAGCTGTAAGGGAAATAAGTCTTTGGCATATGGTTGAACACAATCTGCAATTACAAACACAATAGCACACTACAGACTGAAAAGATAAAATATAATTTTTAAAAAGTCGAAGAACAAAACTCCACTTGTCTCTCTAACCTTGCTAATGCTTTTTTTTCCACCACAATTGTTCACAAATACTCGTATTAAAGGTCTTTTGCAAGTCAATGGATTTTTTTTTAAAGAATTATAGAGTATTTGCGCTCTAGAAAACTTTCTCTTTGACTATTAAATACATAAATAATTCGAGTTTTAAATATGGTTCTAATTTTTCGCATTATAAAATAAGTAAAGCGAATGCGTTAAAAAAATTATTAATGGAGCTAAAAATAGAAATGGCCTCTTTACTTGTTGCATGTTGTTGCACGTTTGACCTCTTACTTTGAGAAATAATATATAGATTTCTTTCAAATTGACTAGATGTATAGTTTTTCTGCGCTATTTTGTCGGCGCTATTTTGTCCGCGCTATTTTGTCGGCGCTATTTTGTCCGCGCTATTTTGACGGGGTACCGTTCCATGAGGAACCCAAAGGAATGATGATGATGAGGGGTGTCACGGTCAAAGAAGATCTTTGAAGGTGGCTTGAGTAAAAGGTATCATATGCTACAGTGCAAGTGATCTTTGAAGATTCTTCTTTTGTCTTGAATAAAGATCTTATAGCCGTGATGCCGAGGATCTAGAAGTTGTCAGCTGATAAGATTATCTAAGTATATATTAATAGATTTAACGAAGAATTATTTCCTTTTCAAAATACAGAAACTTTTAATTTAAAACTTGTACTGGAATACTAAATGATCTACACAATAAAATAGCAAGCTTGAGACTCTATAATTTACGTCTTGCTAGAATGAACAACTACTCAAGAATGGCCGGGATTCTAGCTTTTACTGTTTTTGTTTACGTGACTGAGCCAACCTCTAAATTTGCATAATAAAATAACATATCAAATTGTATCTTCGTCCAATTGGAAATTCTCTATTAGACAAATGGTGCAGAGTTGGAAAAAAACCAGCTAACTAGGTCTGCTGGTTAACCTTGACCGGAGCTAGATTAAAATAATAATTACATGAAATGAAATGAAAAAAAATAGACAAACCAAAATGTCTGACGATTGGAACGTGACAGGTGGGTGCAAGTGCACCACAATGTACTTCCTTGCGGACGCCAAAGACTTATTGATTTAAGAGTTAAATAAATAAATGTTGAGAAAAATGTTGCGCATCGTCTTTTAAGTATAAATCTAAATTCCTATCATTGGATCATTGTTAGTTCCCGAACAAGTAATGCTTCTACTGAAGTACAGTTCTAAAGACATGCTATTATTTTAACTAGAATAGGCAATTCTATAGTTCATGTACGACCATGTATGATTTATTATAGGCTTGCAATTCTTTGCACATTTGTTTATAATTGCACATATATTTAGTTATTATGAATGCCATTAGGTCGACTTTGACAGACCTTTGTATGGTGATTTAACAGAAAGCAGGAGATCCGTTTGTCTTCCACTGCTAAGGTACACTGGTGTATGCAAACGCGACATAAAGCTCTTAAAAGTTGGCACTAACAGCTGGGAAAAAGTGTCGCTAATTTCAGCTCTTTTTCTTTTTATTGCCTCTATCTGGTTTGATCCCAACCACCCGTATTTTTGTGCAGAAGTTTTTTCTCTATTAGTCACACTTAAAATTATAGCATAATAATGCCAGTTTAATTTAAAAAGAGAACTGAAAAATGCAAACATATTTAAGGAAAAAAGCGACTTCCGGCCCAATGGGTTTTAAAAAAGATACGAATCGGACTAGTGCAACAAACCCTTTTAGTTTTTCTTTTCCCTTTTAATGGTAAACTTTTCTTTTTCTCCTTTTTTCTCTATGGCTAATCAATTCTATTGTTTTTCTTTTTCCATAGCTAATCTCTCCCTCTCCATCAACCTTTCTTGAGTGTATTTTCTTAGTCTTTTGACAGGAGATCAACTCTGTACAAAGGATAACGTGGATATTTACGTTACGTTGGGCACCACTTGTTACGTGTAGATGAGACTTTTTGGCATACACCAAACAGACTCGTATATATAGTATAAAATGAAGAATTTAATCTTGATAGAATCCAAAATAATATGTCAATGACATCTTCGTTTACATCCCTACATTCCTAAAACCCCCGTTATCTTTCCTTTCATTACGCGTTCGCAGAATTCCACATTCACACTATGCTGCGCACTTTCCAGGCAATAGAAGACAGTCTCACAAGGAACTAGAAATACCATACACGGGCTTATTTTTCGCAAACCTTTGAACGTTAAAACTTCATTACTTATAAGAAAACAACGCGTTCTAATGGTATTTTTTAAATTTGTTTTTAGCGCCTGGTCCGGACGCAAATTTTACTGAAAAATGGCAAGACTGGAATTCCTCAAGAAATTCAGAAACAAGAAAAGTGCTTGTATTGATCAACACTCTCTGTGTATTTATTTATGTCCTAATTAATTTATCTCTGTAGAACATTTCCAATTTATGATGTTCAATTAGTTTATTTATTATATAGCCCATAATGTATAAATCGATAAATATGAAGCATTTAACTAGATTTGAAAAACAATTACGACAAATGTAAGGGATCCTTTGGGATAAAGACTTGATATCTGATAAATTAAAAGATTATTTAAAAAAAACAACTATTTTGAACATTTTTGTTACTGTAAATGGTTTGGATGACTATAAAAATCAAAAAGTAAAAGACAGGACAGTTATTGTTAAGGTTTGAAATGACCAGTATTTATTCTCATCCAGTCAATACACATTAACACTAAGAGTAGCAATAATTGTGCTGTTGAGGTTGATATTAATTAGGAATCATTATTGATGAGGAAATGTTTTTACGTTTCAATTTATTGCATTTTGAGAATTCTCATAAACGAACACAAAACCATAAACAAACTAGTTTTACAAAAAATTTTTTCACCTCTTTAGTAACGTAGCATCAAATTTTTATATAAATACGTTTGAATGCACTGCAAGTTCTAGATATATGAAAAAGTATTTTTGGTCTGAAAAGCAGGGATTTCGTTGTCTAGATTTTGTCTATATACTGGATCTCCTATTTTTATGATATCATCATATATCATCATCTTTAAAGATATCAAAGATAGCCTTAGCCACTAACTTTGATTAATGACCTCCAGATTTAACAATACAGAAAAATCTTTTTGTCCAGTGTCTTACATAATGTGGGAAATGTAAAATAAAATTTGAGGTTTGGAAGGATAATGGTCTAGACCTGAAGAGGGAGAACATTGTCAATTTTAATTTTTGGTTGTCCATCCCGACGCTGCTTTCTGTAAAGTTTTAACTGTGGCAAACATTTTCCAGTGATGCGTTGTTTTATTCTTGATTTGTGTAATGCATATATCCGGATGCGATAGTAGAATGAATGGTATATTTGTTCTTAAACATACACAAAGGCACAGTCATAAATGAAACACGAAATAGCAATCACTTTTTGAATAGATATAAAAAAAAAGTAAGTAACTAATCGAGTAATCGAGACTAACAAATAAAAAAAAATTCGATCGAAAATATTCATTAATTGTTTTTATTTAGCATACTTTTCATGCGTATTATAGAATGCTCAGAGTGCTTTGGTTCATTCACTTTGTGGATCCTTGGGGAGGTGGGAGGGAGCATGTATTTGCAAGGTTTCCGTGCATTTGACTTTATGTATTGAACTGCTGACCACTACTTATTGAAGTATTTATAAACGTTTTAAAAACTATGGGGAATTAAAAATTTTGTGTGAACGATATATTTATCTACACATTATTTTTTTAAATTTAAAAAATAAATTACTACAAAGTGATTATCAAATTGGTTATTTTTTTTATTGATTTATAAATTAATATGTTGGATTAAATATAATAATGATAACGTGTGCAAATAAAATGTGAAAAACTATTGTGTAAGATTCAACAATACAAACAAGCAGACTGACATACAGACAATCGGGTTCATATTGTCTTCATCTTTACGAAAACCTCAGTCTGATCAACCATTCTAGCACCACACAAGATCTTTCTACCGTCTTTCTCAATGTCTTGTCTTGACTAGAATTTCATTCCGTTAAAGATCAGTTGTCTTTCCAAAGCGTTTTCTGTTTGAGCCTTCTTCTTCTTTTTTTTTTTTTGGCTTTATTTCTGAAGGACTTTGCAAATACTGAGGACGTTTTTTTTTAACATTGATAAGCAGGTCATCGTGAGGTCCAATATTTGTAATATTTCGATTTTCCAATCTCTTCATGTGGGATGTTGTTCTTGAAAGTGATACTAGGATCATTCTGTAGCATCTTAGTTCTATGCTAGGATCTTGACCTGACGTTAGCTTCCAAGATTTGCAAGTAGAATGTTAATTAAGAATAATGTAGAATGTGGACATGCCTTTCATAACCAACAGACTGTTTAATCATTAAATTGTTTTAGGGGTACATTTAGTATACGCTTGCGATGAACATCTTATATTTTAAAAAAATATTATATTTCTTTAATAAACATAAAGTAATAATAATAGTTCGTCCATCGTGGTTCGATGATGACCACTTTGTCATCCAGGGGGCTGAGGGCTTTGCACTGGGGTTTTATGCCTCCTCATGTGGCTGGTGAGACTTACTTCTCTTCTAAGTGACTTGCGCTGGAAGTAAAGTAACATTATTATAATACTACTGCCTAAATGCCAGATTACATAGATGACGTTCAAAAAAGAATTCTGGAATAAAACTATTTTGAAATTAATGTGTAAATTTACATGGAGATGTTGATAAATAGCTTCTGAACCGGAAGTCCCGTGTTCGAATCCTGGTGAAGATTGGAATTTTAATTTCAGGATTCTTGAATGTCTCTGAGTCCACTCAGCTCTAATGGGCAAAGAGCCGTAGGTAGGAATTTTCTATCGTTTGGGGGCCCTCGGGGCTTGACCTCTTTGGGGGCCCTTGCATTTTGCGTAATATTTATTTTTTTAATGTAAAAGCACTCATATGGGGGTACCTCAGGTGGTGGCACAGGGAGATTTTTAAATTTCCCCCTCCTCCCCCTAACATATCTGCGCCACTGAACGGGCACCTGAAATTAGTTGGGGAAAGGTAAAGGCGGTTGGTCATTGTGCTGGACACTCTCGTTAACCGTATGCCACAAGGTCTGAAAGGGAAACATTACTTTTTACTATAAGATCAGTTGTCATGCTTCTTCTTGTAAACTGACTAAATTCGCATTGGCACGTGCAACATTAAAGAATAAAACAAAGGAAAAAGATCTCTATTAAAGGTCTTCTTAATTTAAGGTATTTAGGGCAAAGTCTTAGAGAACAGCAAGTCTCTAATAAAGTCATAATTTACTTTAATCTTTACCCTAAGTCTTTGAATATTAAAAACACTTGCGTCAACATGGCGATGAACATTAAGCCATGTAATAAAGCCGAGAATTTCCCATGGAGTGTTTTTTCTTTCCATTGGCGAATCCCCTACGTCGTCCAGACCGACATTAAAATCTACATTGTGTAGGTTTAAGGGGGGTTGCAGCGGAGAGGTATTTCCGTAGGAATGAAACGAGTTCATTGTTGGAGGCATGCAGTTTTGAGCGTATTTTTGAAACTTGCCTCTTACACAGTTAGAGGAAGCTCTGCAATCCGCGGCCTCCATCTTTCCTGGGTAGGTATAACCTTATGGTGGAGGACTTGGGATGTAAACATTGAAATTTGGTTAACAATTTCCTCGTCAGACTTTCAATGTCATGCATGTCGGTGTCAGTCCATTTGATGACGCCGAACATGTAAAGGAGCCCTGGGACCGCCCATGTATTTATTGCACTGATAAGGTTACTGCTAGACAATTTGGTGTTGAGGATTTTAGTAAGCCTTTGCCTTTTATTATCAAGAAACTCCTCTTTTAATTTTTTATAATTATAATTATTATTATGATTATGATTTTTATTATTATTATGTTAAAAAAGAACGAATATTCATTCTCTTGTGCAGCCAGGGTCGAGTTTTGTTAAACGGAAACAAATTTCATCATAGTCCCTTTATCAGTTACCACTGAGGAATTTTCTGGTGATGTTGCAGGTCTGCAGCAGTACCCCCCTCTGACAGGCAACGAGAATGTTCCTAGGAATGCCAAAGGCCTTAAAGGTATCTGTCAGGTTGGCTGATATTATCCCCTCGGTTGATACAACAAAGGGGTATATTTTTGTTCTAAATAAATTCCATAAACGCCTAATCTCCAAGTTTCCATATTGTCTTCGTTTTTCTATCTCAGATTTTCTAAAAATATGACCCCGTGGTTCGATGATATCAATAATGGTTTGACTTTTTCTTTTTATCGAAAAGAAGCAAATCAGGGCGATTAAAATCTACCGTTTTGTCGGTCAAGATAAGCTTGTCCCATTATAGCAAATGTGCCAAAGCAAAGTGAAGATGTAATAGCTTTGAAACTTGGTTTTGGCGACCTAGATAGTTAGATTCCGATAGTGCTGAACATCCTGCCATTTTGTGTTCAATTGATTCACCAACATATTATCGCTATTCGTCAACAATATTGAGTTTTAGGATATGTTTCTCGTATTTTTTTTACTGTTTACTCTCTCCTGTCCTGTTACAAAGCCTACAGTTTCAGGATAGAGATGACCTGCTTTGAGACATGCTATAGAAGCAGTCATGTCAATATTGTCCCCATCTAATAAAGCCGGGAATTTTTTTTTGAGTGTTTTTTCTTCCCATTGGCGAATCTCATGCCCTACGTCGAACAAGGCCAACATTGACATCAATATTGTGTAGGTTCAGAAGTTCGCATCGGAGTCGTATTTCCGTAGGAAATTATTATTATAATTATTATGTTAGAAAAGAACGAGTATTCGTTCTCTGGCGCTGCCAGGGTCGAGTTTTGTTAAAAGGAGACGTAATTCATCGTATTCCCTTTATCCGTTTCCACTGAGGAATTTCTCGTGATGTGGCAGGTCTGTAGCAGTACCGCCCTCTGACAGGCAACGAGAATGTTCCTAGGAATGCCAAGAGCCTTCAAGGTATCTGTGAGGTCAATTGTTATTATCCCCTCGGTTGATATGAGAATGGGGTATATTGTTGTTTTAGATAACTTCCATAAACTTTTAATCTCCAAGCCTAGGTTCCCATACCTTTGTTGTTTTTCCAACTCAGATTTTCTTAAATTATAAGATAGTGGTACGGCAATGTCAATAATGATAGCGGCTTTTCTTTTGTATCGATAAGCAACAGATCAAGGCGATTAAAATCTACCGTTTTGTAGTATTATTATAATTATTATTCATTTGCCTTCTTTATTCGTAAAACGACTATGTTTTATCTCGCCCAAAGAGAGACGAAAGCCTGGGCATTGTTTATGGTTGGAACGATATCGCTCACACAGCATTTTCCTTTCCTCTCCGCGAATCTGATGTGACCAAAGGAACGAATGTACAATACAGTTTGGGATAATTATTATTATTACGAATATCACTATCCAGGCTCTCTGCTAACGGCACAATACACCACCAATTGAAAGAACTGGACATTTCATGGCTCAACGTAAAGGTTTTAATGTCCAATAAATGAAAGCCAATACTGTACAATTTGCAACACGTAACACAGAATGTAAAAATAGTTCTTCGTTAATAGCCACTAAACCGTCTCGACTGTGACATATACACTCTTTATATAGGGTCCTTGCTAGCCTTCTCGAACCGGACAGAACGGCGCTCGACATGGTCAAATGGCTACAATTCTTGTGACGCTCCAGAGCTTTTTTCACAACGTCCATCCTTTCCGAACCATCATGTTGATACTCGAGTCGGCTGACCGGGGTAACTCGTCACGCTTGACCGCTCATCTAGCGCCTGCCTGGGGCGATTTGGGTCGGCTGACTACACACACTACTACCCCCATCTGTGCCACCACCAGGTTTATAACATTATTTTATTATATAAAGATATAGTTATGAACATCTATCTATATTATATTTCTCAAAAGAATTAGGTCAGACCGGCAACAAAAACACAATGCAACAACAACAACAACAAGTAAATAGGCAAGATCCCATGGCGCACGCACCACGGTGTGCATGGACCCAATCCGCACCGCACTATTTCATTCACAAAATAGCAAAGACATAAAGAAATCAATAGACCGGGAAAAGGAAGTAACTTCGTGAAAACACATGTATATATATATCTACTACTAAATTACAAAAGATTTCAATAATTTCTGGAGATTTCCAGGACTTTTTCGTAGGTCTATATTTAATAACATTTCAGGAGATATCGCAGGGGCTCCTGGTAAATCAAGAGGCAGCGGGAAATCTGTTATATGTTATAAAATGGTTTAATTTAATAATTTATACATCAAAAATCTGTTCCTAGATCTAGATCTAGATCTAAAACTCGAGTTCAACTCTAAGAAGATTATAGAACTTCTCTTCGCAAGTATAGTTTTATGCTTTAGCACATGAACATACTAATTATAGTCCATTTAATCAAATTAACATTCAAATTTGTTTTTCTTAAGCATTGTTGCATGAGTGCAGCTATATTCTTAATATCGCGTAAATTAAGGTCAATTAGCCATTTTTTAAATCTACATTCATAGTATTTTTCATTCATGAATTCACGCATTTTTACTTATAACAAGCAAATGGGAAGATCCCATGGCGCAACATGGTGTGAATCGAATGGGAAATAAATAGTCTATCCAAATCCGCACGATTTTCATTCACAAAATAGCATAGTATTTTTTTTTTTTTACTTTAAAAAGATTTTAATAATGTCCGGAAATTTCCAGGACTTTTTCGACCGGCGGCATAGCATTTAATAACATTTCAGGAGATTTCCAGGGGGCTCCTGGTCAATCAAGAGGCCGCGGGAAATCTGTTGTTTTATAAAATGGTTCAATTTAATAATTTATACACCTAAAAATTAGCACGGGTCCAAAGAAAGTGCGATACCAATATGCTATTGTGTTTGTATTTGCAAATTGTGTTCAACCATATGCCAAAGACTTATTTCCCTTACAGCTTGATGGTTAACAGCGTTATAAATGACTATATTTGTGTTTGATTTCTTTTAAAGCAATAGCTTAACAGACAAATAATTATAGGGATGTTAAATCGACAGGATGGCGCGGGGAATCTGTTGTAAGTAATAAAATGGCTTAATTTAATAATTTTTACACTTTAAATTAGAGCGGGTCCTATAAAATTGCGTGTCCTATGAAATGCGGGCCCCACTGCGGTCGCCGGCCCTGGTAAATAGCGGCGTATGCTATGCCGCCGGTCAACTAGTCTATATATTATTTCTCAAAGTAAATAGGTCAAACGTGCAACACAATGCAACAACAACAAGTAAATAGGGAAGATCCCATGGCGCACGCACGCGGCGTGAATAGAAGTTGGTGCATCCCAATCCGCACTATTTTGTGAATGAAAGTGGTGTTTATATAATTATCTCTTCTTCTAAGATTATTGTCATAATATTAAAAGTATTTCCACATTATTGTGTCGTTAGAATATTGAAACTAGAACAACAACAATATACACAGATAGAGTCTACTCTCAGGTTTCACTTTAGAAAGTACTTTAATTACGCACATTCGTTCATTTGATATGATTACGAAAAGTAACTCATCTCTCTATTCCTAGATCTAGATCTAGATCTAAAACTCGAATTCAACTCTAAGAATATTATAGAAATTCTCTTCGCACATATATAGTTTTATGCTTTAGCACATGAACATACTAATTATAGTCCATTTAATCAAATTAACCTTCAAATTTGTTTTTCTAAAGCATTGTTGCATGAGTGCAGCTATATTCTTAGTATCGCGTAAATTAAGGTCAATTAGCCTTTTTTTTGCTTCATTCATAGTATTTTTCATTCATGAATTCACGCATTCACTTTACTTATAACAAGCAAATGGGAAGATCCCATGGCGAAGCATGATGTGCATGAGAAATAATATATCCAAAATCCGCACTTTTTTCATTCACAAAATGAATTTTTTTAAAGTTTAAAACGATTTTAATAATGTCCGGAAATTTCCAGGACTTTTTCGACCGGAAGCGTAGCATTTAATAACATTTCGGGAGATTTCCAGGGGGCTCCTGTTAAATCAAGAGGCCGCGGGGAATCTGTTATGTTTTATAAAATGGTTCAATTTCATATTTTATACACCTAAAAATTAGCACGGGTCCAAAGAAAGTTCGGGACCCACTGTGGTCGCATATGTTGTAGTATTTTTTATTCATGAATTCACTTATAACAAGTAAATGGGAAGATCCCACGGCGCATCATGGTGGTATCAAAATCCGCACTCTTTTCATTCACAAAATAGCATAGACATAAATAAATATAGCCTGGAAAAAGGAATTAACTTCATGTAACTTGATTTAATCATTTATATACCTAAAAAATTAGCACGGTTCAATGAAAGTGCGGGACCCACTGTGGTCGCATATGTTGTAGTGCCTAAGGCCTGCCCTGGAAAATAGCGGCGTATGCTATGCCGCCGGTCCACTAGTTTACTTTAAACGACATCAGAAAATGAATTGTTACATCAATATTTACTTTTGCCAATCAACACTCTGGATGGCAAAAAGGAGGACTTGTTAACACCGTGAAAAGACAAACATTGAGTTGGTTCTGAATAGTTTTTGTTATGACTAACTTTAGAAAATCATCCTTCAAGATGTACAGCTAAGGGAGAAGAAAAAAAAACCGTTGTCAAAAGAAAATCTGGCTGGACAACGCAAGTAATAGACCGAATTCTCTCTTGGTGTCGTGTTTAGAACAAGTGGTGATCGGGAAAAATGGAGGATTTGGTTATGCGGCACAGATGATTATGATGACATGCACATAAAAACATTCCAGATAGTGTTTAAAATACCCAAATACGGAGGTACTGGAAACATCTTTTAAATGAAGTGACCTTTAAAAAAACGTTTGTGTCGATCCCTTATTAAAAAAAAAATTAACTATCACACTGCATGAATTAATTAATGGGTCCGAGTTTAGCTTGGTGTTATTATTACATACTGGACTGGTCACTAAAATGTGTCGCGAATGTCGTAGAGCGCTTCTTAGAGTCACACTTAACAGGAGATGGGTTCTCGCTTCTTGGAGTCAGACTTAACAGGAGTCGAACACAGATACTAAGGATCGACGTAAATCCTCTTTAGCAGACACGATATAAAGTTTATTAGTGATAATAATAATACTGCACCAGTGTTACGTCTATCTATACTCCGAGACTCTTTGGATATTTAACAATACAAAAAATATAAAAAAAAATCCTAGTGAATCAATAATTTAATCTGCATTAATACTGTAACACTTTATTGTTTTTATTCCTCCATTTTTCTATCCTTTTTACACCCATTCGCACCATTTCACATTTATACTAACATGCGCACTTCTAACATGCGCACGTAACACACACACCCTGTTTAACAAGTTCGATGTATGTCGAACGTCCAAAAACAAATCGTCATAAATATTACCAGACTACTCGCAGTTTTAAACAAATAATCTAAATAATGTAATACAAAACCAAACCATATACAATGACATATTAATACCACTACATTTGTAAAGGAATATTTAACATATAACATTTATATTCACCAATTGTGACACTAAAGGTCACAAATAATAATTGTCATTATGAGCAATTAACACATCTATATATCCATACATATCTATATGTAAACATACAAATTTCGTTAATACCCCTTCCCGCCTACAATTCAATTCAAATCAATATCTGCTCATTAATCATGATTGTGTACCCTCACAATTTGACAATTCTCTATGTAATTTCTACAATATTCCAATAAAAAAATAAATCTTAACACAGTGTAAGTAATTATTATATACTCCACACAATCTCCCCAGCCTATATACAGCGTGATAATGTATCTGCCACAACATTTTCTTTCCCTGGTATTGTCTTGACCACAAAATTATAATCCTTCAGTTGTAATGCCCACCTAGCAATTCTATTATTACCACATTTATTTAAATTAATGAATGCCAACGAAGCATGATCAGTCCACAATTGGAACTTAGCCCCCATCAAATACAAACTTAGCTTTGTTATGCACCAAACAATCGCCAGCCCCTCCTTTTCAATGGTTGCATAGTTTAACTCTGCAAGGGTCAGTTTCCTGCTTACATAAAAAAACAGGGTGTGTAATTCCACTATATTCTTGCATTAAACATCCCCTTATAGCCATGGACGAAGCGTCCGTGGCCAAAATAAATTCTCTAGTACTATCAGGCAATTTTAATATTGGTTCTTCAGAAAACACCCTCTTGATTTTGTCTAGCGATCTTTGACTTTGTTTTCTTGTATCCCAAAAGGAATTTCACTAAGGCCAATTTTTGTTGTTTTCCTTGATAATAGCAAATATCTCTACGTGTTTGTTCCAATCCTCACTAAAGATGCAGATATCATCTAAATAGCAAATAGTGTCTCTCCTGTTGCCAAATATCTTTGCCATCATCCTGTTGAAAGTGGCTGGAGCATTTACCAAGCTAAAACTCATCACATTCCACTGATAGACGCCAAATGGTGTCTTAAATGCAGATAGTGGTTTAGCCTCTTCCTTTAGAGGAACTTGCCAGTATCGTCTAGAAAGATCCAATGTGGTGAAAATTTTCGCTTTTTTCAATTTAGTAAACATTTCCTCTGCCTGTGGCATTGGGAATGGGTCAAATTCTGTAACTTTATTCAGTTGTCGATAATCCACACACAGTCCAATGTTACCACATTTTTTTTAAAACTAATACAACTGGTACAGCACATTATGAATTAGATGGTTCTATCACTCCCAATTTAAGTAAGTCATCTATTTCTTTCTGTAACGCTTCTCTGTGATGTAATGGTACAGCATATTGTGGTAGTTTATTTGGGGCTCTGCCTGTTAATTTGATATCATGTTCTATGATATTCGTTCTTCCCGGTAGATCAGTAAAAATGTTCTTAAAATCTTCCAATAATTTTGTAACTTTCTTAGCTCTGTCTGGCGAGATTCCACTCACTTTCACCTCTTTCCATGTTTGACTGGCATCAGTTGAAATTGTTTCTATGTGACCCAATCTTTCTTCTGTCTCAAAGTCTACACTCACCGATGCAGCCATGAGAAATGAGCCTTCTTTACTGCTTTTTTTCACTTATTTGTTGCTGCCTAAATTCTTTTAACATATCCAAGTGAAATATTTTCAGCGTTGAATCAATATTGATTTCGTAATCCACATCGCTAATTATCCTTGTTACCTTATAATAACCTAGCCATTTTGTGAATAGTACATTGTCCTTATCCTTTAGTAATACCAAAACATCTTGACCAACTTCCAGTTTGGTCAATTTTATGTGTTTATTCACCCTAGAATGTGTTCATTCATTTTTGTCTAGTACATTTCTACTCGCTTCTTCGCACGCCTTTATAACCTGATTTCTATTTTCTGTCACGATATCGTAACTTTCTTTATTTCCAACATGTTCTTGTGGGAAGTATTAGTTCTTTTAGTATTGTCATTGGGCCTCGTGAGTTTCCTCCATAAATCGTTTATTTCGAATGGCGAAAACCCCGTGGTTTCGTTACGGCTCTCTCTATATGCAAAAAGGATAGAGGGTAATGCTACATCCCATTCTTTAGGATTGTCATTTGCTACTTTTGATAACTCATTCTTTAGGGTGCCGTTCCGTTGCTCTGTGAATGGTATGGGGCTGTAAACCTTTGCCGAATTCCAAACATTTTCAAAAATGTTGTGGTAAGTTGGCAATGAAACTGAGTGCCCCTATATGACAGTACCTCTTCAGGAAATCCAAAACTCATAAATAAAGTATATAGTGCTTGCACTTTATCTCTAGCTTCAATTCTTTTAAGTGGAATAGCTTCTGGCCATCTTGAGCACACATCTATCACAGTTAGAATATATCGATGACCCCTATTCGATACGACCGGCATAGGTCCAATCAAATCAGTTGCAATCTTTTTGAATGGTCTTTCTGGTATATCTACCTTTTGTATAGGCGCTCTGATTTTCTTGGCGAGTTTCAATTGACATGACATCACATAATTTCTTATGTTCTTACTAATAGATGGCCAATAAAAATCCATAAATATTCTTTGTTTTGTTTTGTGAGTTCCCATATGACCTGCATGTGCTTCATCGCGCCCATTCTTCATTATAGCTTTTCTAAATTCCGCTGGTACAACAACCTGAATATTTTTCTTCCCTGTGACTCAGCTTCTCTTACTAAAATACCTCTTTCAATATAAAATGTTCCTCCTCTACCTCCTTTCTGAGCCAACTGTCGCATCTCTGGGTCTTTTTTTTTATGATAAATGTTTCCTTATTAAAAGCTACATCATTTATTTCTAATGTTTCTGTGTCTTCTGCTAATCCTTCTTCCTTTCTTTCTTATCTGGTAACTGGAATAATTTCTCCAGATCTCCTGTATCCAGGCCCTTACATTTGGATCGAGTAATACTCATTCCATAACACTTCTTCCAATTTTCAATATCTTTTTCATCACAATTCCTTATACCTGGAAAGTTTCCAATAATCGAAACAAAATGTGAATGGTCTATTACACATGCATTTACCTTCCGGTAAAATATGGTGTGTCAATCTTAATTCTAGCAACTGGTAATGGTACGGTCTTTCCATAAAAAAGCACACAATTCCTGGTTTTGCGGTATATTCTTGTTCTTCTGCCAATTTTCTATTAACTCCCACAATTGTGATTCCTGTATCTCTTATCGTCCTTGCTAGATTTTTCCCCACAAAAGTCTCAAAATAATCCAGGCTTCCTGAACATGTCAACATTGACAAACTTTGGTCTCTTCTATCTCTTACCCCGCCATACCTTCCCTGTCCATTCCTTTGATATCGTCCTCTGTTATTATAAAACTGTCCTTGTCTACCACCCATTTGGTTCCTTCCTTGTCCTCTAAACCTATGGCCCCTGTTTTTTATAGAGGGAGAGTGGTCCTTAAGGGACTGCGGGCACGACATGGCCTATACTGTGCCGATGTGCCTAAAACTAAAACCAAACCAAACCTCATACCTAAATCGTCTTCCACTGTAAATGTCTCGTGTATCTCTTGTTGTGTTGAATGCAACTATTTCTTCTATGTCACTGCCTCTGGATAGTTTCTTATCGGGATGTGCCACCTTATATGCTCTTATCATCGCTACTATGTCTTCTATGCATTTTAGTTTCCTCTCCAACAAAAATATATTTAATTCCTTCTGACACTCATAAATTGCTTTGTCTATTATTAGAAATGTCTTTAGACTGTCAAAGGTCTTTTCTATTTTAGCGGTTTTTGTCCAATTTTCAAAATGACTGGTCATTCTGTCCAAGAAAGTCTGTGGGTCATCATTTGTCTCTATCACACAGTTAACAAATTGTTCACGGTAATACGCCTCTGTTTTTCCGTACGTTCGTAGTAGTTGTTCTTTCACCACACTATAGCTGCTCTGGTTCATACAGATCTTTGATGGAACCTCTGCTACAAACGACCTTGACAATAAGAATGACTATTTGTCTTCGTGATATTCCAGTTCTCTCATTTTAATTTCGAATTTCTTTAAAAAAAATTTCATGTCCATTTTAGATTCTTCGAATATCACACCTTTATACTTTGCTAGTTTATTCCCTGTAGTTTCCCCTTGTTTTATCACTGTCTTTTTTCTGGTCTGTTTTTAACTTTTTCTCCGCCGTCTCCTTTTCGAACGCCAATATCTCTCTTTCAATTACTACTAATTCGATTTTCTTTTCTCTTTCAATGGCTATCTTTTCGTTTTCATTTTTTTCTTTCATAGCTAATATCTTCTTTTCTTTTTCTCTTTCTCTTTTGTCCTCCATGTCTAATCTCTCCTTTTCTTTTTCTTTCTCCATCGCTAATCTCACCCTCTCCATCAAACCTTTCTTGTACGTACTTTCTTAGTTCCGCCCCTTCAAGCTCCAATAACCTCCCTTCTTCATTCAATGCTGCTACTTCAGCCTTGTCCGACATTTTCTATTCTATTACTTATAGTCCTGGATGTGGCAAATAATGTAGGTCTCAGCTGGGGCTGTGCATCCACGGGAAACACTGCACTCCTCACTAATCTTCATATTTGAAGACAAGCCTTATTATTATTACTATTAGTCTCATCAAATAATATCCTGTCGCTAGATCTAGACTTTAAATTTAATATCTCTACTGTATGTTGACAGGAGATCACTATGTTTAGAGGGATACTTGGGTTAACCTTTACGTTGGGCGCCACGTGTTACGTTTGTTATATAAATAGACTCCTTCAACAATACATCAACTTCAAAAGTCAGAATCATAGTATATGATCAATTTAAACTTTATGAACAATATAAAAACTATTTAATTGTATGCCTCCATTTTGGTGATTTTTCCTTTCAACACACATTCGCACTATTTCACATTTACACTAAGATGCGCACGTAACAGCGTTGAATTGGATTGGTGGTAATGTTTTAACGCCCGGTGGGCTAAGCTAATAAAATTGATGATAAAATGTTAAAATAAATTAATTAAATGCTTGGACGTGAGTGATACCTTGAGAGAGCTATAACGGGTCGTCACAGTTTCCAGGTTGTATCATAGGCCTTTTCTATATCGAAAGATATAGCAACTAGATGTTCTCGTCTAAGAAATACATTTCTGATGAAAGTTTCCAGCCTTGCCAGATGGTCAGTTGTTGTCCCCTCTGCCGGAATCTGCACTGGTAGTTATAGATTATTTTATTTCCCTAAGAAACCAGACCAGTCTATTATTTATAATCCTTTCAATGGTTTTTCAGATGCAGTATGTTACTTGTTAGTGCTGTTAGGTGGTAATTAGCGGTGTCAGACCCTTCTCTTCCAGGTTTTCTTTAAGCGAGAACGGTTTGTTATAATCTTCATAGTTCTCTAGCGTGTAGTATATAGTGGATGATTTATCTGCTATTTAGGATGCAATGCAGTTAACTATATTTCTGGGTGACGTAACAGTTCGTCCTTGTTTTTTAAATGCTCTATTGTATTTGATTCTTTCTCTTTGATCAGCCTTATTGCCTTCTAAACCGATCTAGCAAAAGATTTTGCATCTAGACTGCCGACAAAATTCTCCATGAATTCCTTTTGACTGACCGTATGGTCGTCTAGCTTTTCCTCTAGCTATCCTAAATAGCTTTACATTTTCCTGGGAAGTATTTTTTTAATGAAAAAAAAAAGCCAGTCATTTTTTCTATCGCCAATAGCACTTTTGGAAGTTGTATCAAACAATGGTTTGCTAGGCTGTTTTAGATTTGCGGGGTTAGGTGAAAAACATTCCTGACAAGCCAACATCAAGTAGCTTGCTACCTGCTGGATTTTGTTCACTAAGGATATTTTCTGTGATATCCTCTGATAACTTTTTTTTAGAATTCTTCCCAATCGGCTTTATTCAGCTTCCACCGCTGATGTTAGCCCTGTCGGTTATTTTATTCTAACACCAATGTTTATTAACTGCACAATTTTTGAACGAACTTGTCTTGCTTGTAAGCTTATGGAGTGGTATATTCTTCTGTGTTCCTCTGTTTATATTATGTAAAACATGAGTGCATTTCGCAATTGTTTCGATGCTATATTATATTAGACTAGACTGTCACTAGACCTTTTAATTTGTCTTCACTTATGGTCTCTACAAGGATTGGATTTGAAGTCTACACTGAAGACTAGAGTCAGCAGTGCGTTGGGTTGTGATAGTGCACACTAATGTGTAACGTTGTGGGACTGCAAGTCGTAGAATGATTAAATGTAATTAACTGAAGAACAAATTGTTCAACAAGAACATTATTAATATTAATAATTAGTTAAATTATATCAGCTAAACAACAAAAAGGTTAACGAAACAATTTTAATGACTAAATAATGGAATATGATATGACGAATAAATACGAGTTTAGTAACTAGTATTATACATGACCAAAGGTAAACAATCAGCTTATTCAAAATAACAAAGCACACCTTAATCTCAGTGTCAAAACTCGAAGCTCACACCTAAGACCATGGAGGCAAAAACCCAGCCATCCCACCAATCAGCTTCAAGCTTGACTCCAACAGAGTCCCAAGCCTGCTTCCCTATTAAGAAAATAAACATTCCTTGAGATCGCCGTTCGCACGATCATAGGAACACGAATTTGAAGCTACACCACGAAGAATAATAAGTAAATAACTGACTTACCCAATACTGGGGAAGAAAACACGAAAGAAACACTCTCACAGAAGATCCAACATCCACCCACGCAGAAGCAAAGCAAGGGATCAAATGACATCAACAAAAGCGCGTTATTAGAAACAATTCACAACAGTGCTCATAGAAAACTTCAATAAGATGCGCATGACATCCCTCCTATCCCTTTAACTGAATCTTGCGAAGACAAGTCCATCTTTAAAAAAATATCAAAAACTGAACTACATAGACAGCTGGAATAAGCAAAAGATACTATTGCCAAGACCTGAAGCCAAAGACACAACCTTCAGATGATCAAGAATAAATAACTATTCAACCAGATGCTGCAGCAAAGAACAACATCCATCATAAAAATATTATAACATTGCAACATTAAAACATATATTACATATTACATAGGCATATTACAAAATACATATCAATAAATATACTAATATAGTCTTAGTCCGAAACATCAGTCTTAATAAAAAAAATGTTAATGAAGGATCAGGCAAACAAAGAATGGGGTACCTACACAGATAGGCCTGCACCCTGCTTAAAGCCTCCGCGCACTCATGATTCCAAAACACCCTAACAGACCGACCCCGACACTAGAGATCAGTAAAAGGGTAAACCAGATCAGAGAATCTCGGCATAAACCAACTGTAATAGTTAACCAACCCAATGAGACTACGAACCTCCTTTTTTTGTTGAGGGTGCTTTAAATTCTAAGATTTTCTTGACATTACTTGGATCAGGTTTAACAACCCCCTGCCCTACATTATGTCCAAAAATCTTTACATTAGTGACTCCACCTCTAATTTGGTTGGCTTCAACGTAAACCCATTTTCTCTTAGAGCTCCGAAAAAATTACGGATCCTTTTCAAGTATGTATCCCAATCTTTAATGAAGATACATATGTCGTCAAAGTAAAATAAAACGTTGTGCAAACCTTGCAACATACATTTAAGGACTCTATTAAAATAATTTGGGGCACCACTTAACCCAAAAGGTAAATAGTGAAACATATAATGCTCCCCCAAGACACGAAAAGCTGTGTATGGTTTACTTTCCTCACTAATGGGGATCTGCCAATAGCCCTTTGTAAGATCAACCAATGTGAAATATTTGGCCTTGTACAATTTGTGAAACAACTCTTTTTGCTCAGGTATCACTTTAGCAGGAATCTGAGTTACATTATTAAGTTTTCTGAAATCTATACATGGTCGCAACGACCCTTCTTTCTTTTTAATAATAACTACAGGGGCTGCATATGGCGAGTTCGTAGGACCTATTATTCCTATCTTAAGCATGCTGACAACTTCTTGTTTAACTATATAACTCATATGAATGGGGACCGCGTATGGCTTTAGTGCAATATGCTTTGTATCTGTCAATGTAATGGAAAATTTCTCAACTTTGGCTCTACCAGGCAAAGCAGAAATAATGTCACTAAACTCTTTTAAAATATCAACTTTTTATTTTCGGAACAGAACTAAGATCAAGTAAGATTCGCATGACACATACTTTCACGGAAGTCCCCAGAGCAGGTGGGAAGAGGCTTCAGACATTACCAGTGATACATTTTTGTAGAAACAAGTTGCCGATAAATGCCCGAAATGGCGCGGGAAGGTCTAAGTCAGTAAGAATAGCACGTTAGGTTTTTGAAATAAAACTTTTTAATACCAGGAAAATGCACTGTAGATATCTCAGAATATGCATTTTTTGTAGGCTTCAATACCAGAAATAGTGCTTGGCTTGGCTCCGCCCTATACTAGGGGAGCTCATAGCGCTCCCCTAGATCCCCATGCACAAAAAAAAAAGTCTTCCGAAAGAATGAAAGGTCAGAATGTAATAAAGATTACTTCTGTACACACACACATACATAAAAAATCAAAAAAAAAATCGCGGGGAGTAATTTTTTCCTCCCCCCCCCGGAGGCAAGCCGGAAATAAATCACTTATCCGCGATTCACGTCAAATTTATATATAGATTTTTATGTACGTAAACTCTTTTTTGGGGCGTTAAGGGGAGTCGCCCCAATAAATCTTAGAAGAGAAATGATCTTTAGTTTTCAAAGTTTAGAAATAACGCAAATCATTTCTCAGATATTCATGCAAATATATGAAACAAAGCCATTTCTTGTTGGTTTTCATTGAGATAATGTTTCGAAATCCAAGATCAAAATAATTCATGTTGATTTAAATCATATTATGTTCATTTAAGAGATTGATTACCTAGATCTTTCTAAATTAAATATCTAAAAATTACAAAATAATAATTATATAGTTCGTCCATCGTGGTTCAATGATGACCACTTTGTCATCCAGGGGGCTGATGGCTTTGCACTGGGGTTTTATGCCTCCTCATGTGGCTGGTGAGACCTATGCGAGCCCTGAATGTTCGGCCGCACTCTGGGCAGGTAATTCCAGCTGGAGCTAGTGTCGTTTGCCTTGCTTTCCTTCTCTGGCGTTTTTCTTTCGCCAGTGTTGTTCTTTTTTCCTCAGCAACCTGTGCGCCGGTTCTCACAGCGCGAGCGCCATGATGCTCTGTCATGTGCCTCTGTCTCCCAGGTGCCTGGGTCAATGTTGAACTCCTTTAGAGAAGTTTTGAGGGTGTCCCTGAAGAGCTTACTATGACCACCTTGCGAGCGCTTTCCTACAATTAATTGGCCATACATGAGACGTTTTGGGATGCGGTGGTCCTCCATTCTGCATACATGTCCTGCCCATCGGAGCTGGGACTGCATCAGCATTGTGTGGGTGCTTTGCAGACCCGCTCTTTGAAGAACTTAAGTATCTGGCATTTTGTCTTTGTTACGAGCTGATGAGACTTTTACTTATACAATAACAAACTTATAGATGGAAGATTATAATGACTTTAATCTTGAGGTACAATATTTATTATGTCAACAATAACTTTGATTATACTACTTTATTTTCTGATTCCATCTTCTCTAGTCCGTTCATCACGCATTCGCACCATCTCAAATTTACACTAACATGCGCACGTAACAGTCTTGCCATTTGACATTTAGTATTTTTCTCAGACATGTCATGTGAAAGTGATTTAGTTTCTTGGAATGTCTTCTGTATACTATCCATATTTCTGAGGCATAGAGCAGTTTTGTGTTTGTGGTGATACCACGTCTGTTCCAGACATTGTTTGATAGTCTGCCATATGATGCACTGGCCTTGGCGATGCGAAGGTCGATTTCGTTATCGATATTTCCATTTCTGGAGAGTGTGCTGCCAAGATATGTGAATTTGTCCACTGCATTTATATCATGTCCATTTATAGTGATGCTTGGATCCGAGTAGGCTTTCCCAGGAGCAGGTAAATATAAGACTTCAGTCTTATTTGTGTTAATGGTAAGGCCAAAGTCTGAGCATGCTCTTGAGAAGTCACTGACGGTGCTCTGTAGATCGTATTCAGAGCAGGCATTTAGGGCGCAGTCGTCAGCAAATAGCAAGTCTCTGATTACTGCTGAATTTGTTTTTTTATTTTGCTTTGAGCCGCCTCGGGTTGAATAGGCCACTATCAAATCTGTATGTTATATTTATTCCTTTCTTTTCTCTATCTGTGAATGCATCTGTCAGCATAGCGGAGAAAATGATACTGAACAGTGTAGGTGCTAGGAAACCGCCTTGTTTTACTCCGTTTGATACTTCGAAGGGCTCTGATCGTTCACCACTTTCTTGGACACGAGCCTTCGTGCCATCATGAAATAGTCTCACCATAGTAATGAACATAAATAATAATTACTAGTCGAACGGCAGCATAGAATACGCCGCTATTTTGCAGGGCAGGCCTAAGGCACTGCAAGACACGCGACCGCAGTGGGTCCCGCACTTTCTTTGGACCCGTGCTAATTTTTAGGTGTATAAATTATTAAATTAAATAATTTTATAACTTATAACAGTTTCCCGCGGCCTCTTGATTTACCAGGAGCCCCCTGGAAATCTCCTGAAATGTTATTAAATATAGGCCTACGAAAAAGTCCTGGAAATCTCCGAAAATTATTAAAATCATTTGTAAAGTAAAAGTATAGTAAAAAGAAAATATGCTATGGTATTTTGTGAATGAAAATAGTGCGGATTTGGATACTTCATTTTCCATTCACACTATGCTAAGCATTTACTTGTTATGAGTAAAGCGAATGCATGAATTCACGAATAATAAAGTCTATAAATGGATCTAAAAATTTCTAATTGACCTTAATTAACGCGATATTAAGAATAGAGTTTCACTCATGTAACAATGCTTTAGAAAAAGCAAATTTGAATGTTAATTTGATTAAAATATGAAATGAATGGACTATAATTAGTATGTTCATATGCTAAAGCATAATACTTTCTTTGCGAATAGAAGTTCTATAATCTTATCTTAGAGTTGAATTCGAGTTTTAGATCTAGATTTAGATCTAGGAATAGATAGATATGAGTTACCTTTCGTAATCATGTCTAATGAACGAATGTGCGTAATTTGTGATATTAATAAAAGTACTTCTAAAGTTAAACCTAGGTGAGTAGACTCTATCTGTGTATTGTTGTTCTAGTTTTAATAGTCTTACGACACAATAATCTGGGAGTAGGCCTACTTTTAATATTATGAACAATTGAGAAGGAGAGAATTATATAAACTACTTTCATTCACAAAATAGTGCACACCATGCTGCGCCATGGGATCTTCCCTATTTACTTCTTGTTGTTGTTTGAACTTTTGAACTTGTGACTTAGAGAATTATATATATAAACTAGTCGACCGGCGGCATAGCATACGCCGCTATTTTCCAGGGCAGGCCTTAGGCAATTCAACATATGCGACCGCAGTGGGTCCCGCACTTTCATTGGACCCGTGCTAATTTTTTAGGTGTATAAATTATTAAATCAAGTTACATGACGTTAATTCCTTTTTTCAGTCTATATTTATTTATGTTTATGCTATTTTGTGAATGAAAATAGGCTAGTGCGGATTTGGATACACCATTTCCATTCACACCATGCTGCGCCATGGGATCTTCCCATTTACTTGTTATAAGTGAATTCATGAATAAAAAATACTACAACATATGCGCCCACAGTGGGTCCCGAACTTACTTTGGACCCGTGCTAATTTTTAGGTGTATAAATTATGAAATTGAATCATTTTATAAAACATAACAGATTTCCCGCGGTCTCTTGATTTACCAGGAGCCCCTTGGAAATCTCCTGAAATGTTATTAAATGCTATGCCGCGGTCGAAAAAGTCCTGGAAATTTCCGGACAATATTAAAATCGTTTTTAAGTAAAAAAAAATATGCTATGCTATTTTGTGAATGAAAATAGTGCGGATTTTGGATATATTATTTCCCATTCACACCATGCTGCGCCATTGGATCTTCCCATTTGCTTGTTATAAGTAAAGCGAATGCGTGAATTCATAAATGAAAAATACTATGAATGGAGCTAAAAAATCGCTTTTGAACTATATATATAGATGAGACGAGAGTACTCTTATTTTTATGTTTAATTACTAGATCTAGTTCTAAAAATTAAATTATATGTTACATAGGTTAGGATTGAACAAAACAAGACGTAACTTCTTTAAACTACTTTACAAAACAACTCCTTGATCCAATTTTCTAAAACATTTTCACAACATTTTGTGTAGTTTAATACACTGTAAATACCTCAAAATATGCATTTTGTTTGCTTTCAATACCCGAAAAAGAGGGTGGGGGATTCCCTCCTGATCCCTCCCCCTCGAAAAAAATCCTGGCTACGCCCATATGTGATGCAATTATTTTGACAAATCAGTACGTATAAAAAATAAAATCGTGGGAATTGTAAAATTTAAAATAGAAGTACCATAGACATATATAGCCTAAATATAGACTGGCCGATAAAAGAGTTTTATGAAAAGAAAATATGTGACTTGCAATTTTGTGTACTTTATTTATGTCTATCATGGAACTATACTAAAGGAACACTGACTTCAAAACAAGGTCTTTGCGCATCCTGTCTGCGCATACTGCAATATTTTTAAAAAACATTACAAAGACAATGAAGAATTTTATGCCTTGAACGAGCGCGATTTACCCGTCTTGATTAGAAAATGGTTTTTCGCTCTTTATAAACGAATTGTTAAAAACTTCATCCATTTTCAGACAAGCTGTTATGGTGGATATATTTTTTTAGAGCAAGAGATCATCACAAATTATTTTATTTTTGATCATCTTACTAAAAATTATATGTACACAGGGATTCCAACGTTGGGTTTTTTATACTAGATCTGGTGCAGTTATATGTGCTACTTGCAGATTAGCTTGCGGTTCTGCATTAAGCGGAATCGTCCCGCAAAACCTAAAAAGATAAATTAAAACTCACATGCTACGCTGTTCCTTATTGGCACTTTTATTTATTTTTTTTGCGAAGTCCGAATTACGACAAAATAAATCATCATTATTTTTTTATTAGTGTAAAAAGAAAATATTAAATACAAAATGCCATCATTGTTTACATTTTATTCTATTGTGGCCTACATTTGGTTAAGCTAAGCGCTAATGCTTCGTTTATTTAATGACAAGGGTCATTTATAATCATGCCAAAACATTTTCCGATGTCTCTAACACATCAGTCCTAAGAAAAGAATAGAATTTAATAAGGGCAAGGATTCTATAATATGTCTAAATTCTGCTACGGACTTATTTAAAAACTGTGTCTTGAATGTAGATCCAGATGTACTGCCAATTTATCTTCTAGATCTAGATTCAAGTTGTAGTCTTGACTTAAATATTGATCTAGATTCATCTATACATTTAAATCCATTTTGGGTCAGATTTACAACTAAATCTAAACGAGATCCAGTAACTAGTAAATTTAGGTTGAATCTAGAAATTAGATTATTATCTAGAAATATATTATATTTAGAAAATAATTTATAGTGGATCTAGAGTCCTAAGTGTCTCTTTCTTTTCTCTTTCTCATTATCTCTCCAATACATAATCTATATGTATATATATATATAGACGTACGTAGATATTTATTCTATATCTAGAGAAGTAGATGTTAAGACAGTTAATAACGTCTAAAATCTATTTCATTGGAATATTTAGGCCTACTAAGAGGATAAAGCTTAGATTTTACATCTAAAAGATTTTACATTATTATACATCTGGATTGGTAGGCAATTCTAGATCTATTTCTGTAATTTGTAATGTAGATCTAGATTCTAGATCTAGCCTATAATGGCTGTCTTATCTTATATGTTACAAACGTATGTAACTTCAAAAAAAAAAAAAAAAAAAGAAGATGATTACGTCCTACGCGTCATTCATTTAGTCATACATATTAACCGATGACCTAAATTCAGCCAAGTCACTAGTTTTCCTGGCTAGCTCAGACAATTTATTCCATGTTCTAATAGCGCCAGAAGAAGGAGCTTTTGTACAAATTTGTCCTAGCATTTGGAATGAGGAATGTACCTTTATCTTTGTGTCTTTCTGAGTATTTTATTAAATCTTGTTTTTGTATTTGAAGATTATGGTTCAGTGTTTAATGTTTAATTGCTACTTTATTTTTATGTCTTCTATCCTGTAGACTTTCTATATTGGAATTTTGAGCTTGTCGTTTGCATTATTATTTTTTCTGTTTTATAGAAGAGGGGGGGGTAACTGCGAAACACCCTGGTAGGGGGTTTTAAACTTAAAACCTCTTTGGCAGCGCTAAGGAAATTGATGGTTTAGTATGAAAATCTCATCTAAAATAAAGAAAATCAAAGCAAAAAATCAGTCACGTAATTCCGACTCCCCTCCCCAGAGGGGGATTTCGTTTCGGGGGGGGGGGAGTTGAACCCCAACCCTTTTCCTGGCTACGCTCATGGATGTATATGTAAAAGGATTTTTTTTTAAACTATAGGCCTAAATACGGCAGTCAAACTGAAAACTCATCATTTACATTTAGGCCTAAGCATTATGGGACAAAATTATATATGATACTTATATTACAAAAAAAATATGCTACATTTTTTTCCATTTGTTTCTAATTCATTATATATACATACTAGCTAAATTTTACCCGGCTTTGCTCGGGTTTTTCTTTCTACAAATAGCATGCATTAAGTCCCTTTGAATAATCAATAATGACGTGAACAAAAAAGATGATAATTTAAAAAATAAATCGATTCATCTAGTAATAAAAAAGATAAATTGGCTATGAAAATGTTAACCTTTTATTTTGTTAGGTGATTGTAACTTTCTGTTCAGATCTGTTTCTCCCATTGTTAAAGAAACTGTATTCAGTGTAGTAAAAGCTTCGCTTGATACTGTGTTTATGTAATCAGATCAAATGCCTGATTCATATTATGATGAAGTATCCCAATAGATAAACTGAATCAGACTATCCGCACGATGTGTACACAAAAGCTAAACTCTTTGTTCTGTTATATAACATACACAGCTGCCAGAGCAGCTTCTCTAAGTGGATCTAAATTTAGTATCCTTGTCTTGGCTTCATGAGATTTAAAAGTAAAAAAGAAAAAATCACAAATGATCATTGTATCGTTTTCTAAGAATGTAACATACAGCTTTATGTGTTGTTGCATCTTCCTGTTTCGACGTCATTTAATAGAGTTTAACTTTTTTAAAATTTAGAGATTGTTTATCGCTATCTGTATATCATCATCTCATGTCTTGTTTGGTTGCATCCTGGACTAGCGTATACCCAACCAACCATCTTTCTCCAGGCATGTCGGTTCTGGGCGAGTCTCTCCAACTGTCCCCATGTCTTGCCCATCTGCTTGGCATCTGTTTCCAGATCGCCGCGCCATGTGTTCCTGTGCCGTCCTCTCTTCCTCTTTCCTTCGGGGTTCCAGGTTAAGGCTTGCCTTGTTATGTTGGATACAGGCTTGCGCAGGGTGTGACCTATCCATCTTCAGCGTCTTTGAAGGCTATCTATTTCAATGGGCTGCTGTTTAGTCCTTTGCCACAGTTCGTCATTTGAGATATTGTCTTGTCAGCGGATATTAAGAATTTTCCTCAGGCAGGTGTTGATGAATACCTAGATTTTTTTATGGTAGTGTTGGTGGTTCTCCAGGTCTCTGCTCCATAAAGTAGTATCGGTTTAACAATGGTATTAAAGAGCCTAATCTTGGTGGTGGTGCTTATTTCCCTAGATTCCCATGTGTTCTGCAGCTAATGGTAGGCTGCTCGAGCTTTACCAATGCGGGTTCTAACATCTGCATCTGCTTCCATGGTGATCTATGATACTGCCGAGATATGTGAAGCTTTCCACCTCTTCCAGCGCCTCACCTTGGACTGTAGTGGGTAAACTGTTGGATTTCAAATATCTTCAATACCTTTCTCCTCCCTCTGTTTATGGTAAGACCCATTCTAGCTGAATTGTATGCAACAACATTTATATTTTCCTGCAAATGCTGCTGGGTGTGAGAAAGAAGAGCTAAATCGTCTGCAAAGTGTACACTGTATACCATTCTGCTTCTGGTTAGTTGCTATCTTCATCCAGTCTATGGCTAGTAGAAATAAGAAAAGAGAGAGAGAGAGAGTAAACAGCCTTGTCTCACTCCTGTTTGGACTTCAAATGCCTCTGTCAGTTGTCTGCCATGCAGTATTCTGCAAGTCATCCCTTCATCTGACTTTTTGATGATGTTATTAATTTTTTTCAGGCACTCCATAGTGTCTCAAAAGTCTCCAGAGGGTCTGTCTGTCCACACTGTCGAATGCCTTGTCATAGTCTATAAAACTGATGTAGAGAGGGAAGTTCCATTCCATAGACTGTTAAAAAATTATGCGCAGTGTTGCTATCTGATCTGTGCATGATCTCTCCTTTCGAAAGCTTGCTTGTTGGTCACGGAGATGTGGGTCTACAGCATCTTTCATTCAGTTTAACAGAATGCGGTTAAACACTTTGCCTAGAATGGACAGTAGTGTTAACCCTCGATAGTTAGAGCAGGAACTAAGATCGCCTTTCTTTGCGAGTTTGATAAAGTAGCCCAACTTCCATTCTGGTGGCACTTCTTCTTTTTTCCATATCTTGCAGAAGAGAGGGTAGAGTAGCTTCACACTGGTATCAATGTCTGCCTTTAGTGTTGTCAGGTCCTGCAGATTTGTCGTTATTCGATTTTTTTATTGCTCTGCGAATTTCTTCCTTGGTGGGGGCACTGCACTTGATAAGTAGGTCTCTTGTAGCTGGCGGTATCTCTGGTGGGTTTGCAGGAGTACGTCTATTAAGAAGTTCCTAGAAATGCTCAATCTATCTCTTCTTTTGTCCTTCTTCGTCTGTTATCAAGTTACTATTTTTTTGTCCTTTACTGGTCTCTCTGACATGGCAAATATTCCAGATAACTTTTTGATGATTGAGTACATGTCTTTGGTGCTGTTCTGATAGGCTGCTTCTTCTGCTTCTTTTGCTAGTTCTTCAATGTATTTTCGCTTGTCTGTTCTGATGCTTCGCTTGGCATTTCTATCTACTTCAGCATATTCTTTTTGTGCTTTTTCTTTTGATGCCCTTGTTTTACTGTTGTTCACATCTGTTTTCTTCTCTCTTCTTTCCTTGATCTTCTGAAGAGTTTCTGATGAAATCCACTCCTTGTGGGTGTATATCTGTATATATCTGATGTGAATTCACTTTCAACAAAAAACTTGCCAGTATATCAGGATTGTCATTAGTTTATGTCTTGTTTTTGTTCCTTCATTAACATTTTTTTAATTTTCCTTCAATATATGTTTGAAGCAATATCCTTTAGTCATGCAATCTAAGTTATTCTTATGAATTACGGTCACAATGTATACACATTTTAATATAGAGCCTGTTGATATACTACGTTTTTGGTTTTGTGCTCAGCAGCAAATACAAACAGATTTCGTGGAGAACCAACACGGGAACATGCAACGTAAAGTTGGCCATGAGAGAAGCAAGGGGATTCCAGGTTAATTCCTGCAACTTTCAGTGACTGCCCCTGTGCTTTGTTTATCGTCATAGCAAATGCGAGCCGAACAGGAAACTGCAAACGTTTGAACTCAAAGGGCAGATCAGATGGTATTAGAGGAATTCTTGGAATAAAGACGTCTTCTCCCTTGGCACAGCCAGTCAGTATGGTTCCTTCAATTAGGTTCGAATAAAGATTTTTAGTTACTAAACGGGTTCCATTGCAGAGCTTTGGAGGATTAAGGTTCCTAAGGAGAATGATTGGAGCACCAATTTTGAGTTGTAGATTGTGATGTGGAAGTCCTGGTGGTTCCGAAGAATTCAAAAATTCAATGGGATAATACAAAGCTTGTGCAGGGTCTAAAGTACTGTCAATTGAGCTGTAAAGTTTACAATCACCAGGCAACTGTTTTAAAATATCTATGTTAATTTTATTAACAGAGTCATTTGTAGGTGCAAGAATAGCTCGTTCACAGAGCCACTCATGGTTTCTGAAATGTTCTGGTAAATTACCGAAAACATTAGATTTTAACTCTTCAACAGAATTGACAATGTTGCAAAACTGTGAAGGAAAATTAATAAATCCATTGGCATCAATGGGAACTTTGCCGTCTCCAATTGTCAAAAGCTGTTTAGAAAAATTAGCAGCAGCTTGATCCTCAGAAAGTTGAACTCTCATATTTGTCTTAAGGGTTATTTTTTCGACATGCTTCCAGAGGTATGAAGCTTTAAGACAGGCGTTGAGCTCATCTGCAGGAGTTGACTTTGGAATTACTGGTAGGGTTTGTCTAAAGTCACCAGCTAACATGACAACTACTCCTCCCATTAATGTGTTGGTATTTTTCAAATCTTGCATTAGCATATCAACTGCTTCAAGAGCCATTTTGTGAGACATAGTACATTCATCCCATACTATTAAACTGCAAATCCGAAGAATTTTTCCCTGGCCAGAGTCTTTGGATATGTTACAAACAGGAGCATCACCATGAGCCAAGTTTAGAGGTAGTTTGAAGGTAGAATGTGCTGTCCTACCCCCTTGAAGGAGTGTGGCTGCAATACCAGATGAAGCCACTGCAAGTGCAATTTTATTTTGTTGCCTGACTTTAGCAAGAAGAAGATTAATGAGGAATGTTTTTCCTGTTCCCCCTGGTGCATCCAGAAAAACTATTCCTCCTTTTTGTTCAGTAATTAAATGTAGGATAGTATCATATGCTTTTTTTTGGTCTGACAACAATTTCGGTTCATTTTCAGTGATGAAGTTGGAGAGGTCATCAATATTGAAACTACGCTCACGCAGTAATTCTCTGCAAAAAGCATTTCTTTCGGGGGGTGAGTTTAAGCCTACGTGTTTCAAGTCTTTTCCAGCCATTGATAAACATAGATCTTCCAAAGCAACCAAGGCCTCATCGTATATTATGTTTGTAAAATCAACGAGAATATCTGGATTTTCTCTTCTCTTCTGTAGAAGTATGTCCTCACTCAGTGCATTTTTATACTTTTCCCAAAGATCAAGTGGATTTGATAAACCACATGTTGTCAACAAAAGAGCAAAAAGATGACGTACTCTCTGTGCTGTCACTGTCTGAGCAGCCTCGGCCAGAGCTGCTTCCCAATGCTCATCGTTGTCTAACATTCCCAGTCTTTGGCAAGCTTCTCGAAAGGTTTGACACACCACACCATCAACAGTTTTTAAATGAGTAAAAGAGGTCGGGCCTTTTACAACATGAAGTAGCATGCGCAGATAAAAGCATTCTGCATTTGTTGGATGCACAGTGTAGACTCGTCCAAGTGCATCACTCATTTTTACTCCTGGATTATCTTGTACATCAATACCTTGCTTTCTTCTACAGAAACATTTTTGGGATGTATTCCATGTGTAATATTTTGGTACATCACAGTAAAGCAATGTTTGTGCAAAAGGATCACTCTGACACAGCTCAAAAAATGCAAGAAGGGTAGATTTTGGTGGCGACTGTAATTTTTCTTTTAAGCTAGCTGCATCAAAATACATTCTTTGGCCATTTTCTAAGTGCACACTGAGATGCACCACAGTTGGATGGCGTTCGTGTATTGAGAATCCCAATATCCGCCAAACAGCTGATGTATCTCCCAGATTGAAAAGATTCAATTTCATCCAAATTGGGTCCACTTTTATGCACTCCAAACATTGCTTGGTCACTACCTTTGTTGACATACTTAAAAATATATTTGATAGATTTTACTGAGTGACACAATTCTACATTAATGTGAGCACAAAACATTTTAATTAGAAGAGGATTATAAGGAACAATCCATCTGTTGTCAACTGTTATTTCCTGCCAAATATTTCCATTTAGTTTCTTGATTATCGCGGTGTATCCTCCGTCTCCTGGCTTCCTTCTCCTGTACAATGGATATCCATCTTCACTTGACTGTGTTTCTTGAATTAACTTTCTTGGAAATTTTTTGGAACATTTTCCTTCTATCATGCAGGATGAGGTATTGTTAAAACCTCCACATGGACCATGGAGCATATTCTTTATCACGATATCAAAAAGTAGAGGATCTTCTTCAGGATTCGGAATCTCAGCACTGATGATGCTATCGACGTCAGTAGGTTTTATTTTATTTTTGAGCCAAATGAGAATGTGGGAATGTGGAAGGCCCCGCTTTTGCCATTCAATGTTGTACATCCAGCATCTAGTTTCACCAAAGATTTGCGATTTCGTTATTATATCCATCATTTTTGCCAGTTTTCTCTTAAAAACACGTGCCAGTATGTCATGGCGGTCAGTTGGTTTCTGTTCATCTAATAATGCCTCCTTTATTTCTGACCAAGCCGGATTGCACGTAAATGTAATGAACAAATCAGGTCGACCATAGTTACGCACAAATGTCATTGCATCCAGGGTGTATTCATGCATGTGTCGGGGGCTGCCAGTAACAGAAGAAGGTAGAATTACCATTTTGCCTAATTCATTTGGATCGGCATCATTTTCAATGGCATCCTTCAAATGAATGTATTCGTCTGTTCGAAGTTTCTTTTGGTTTAAACGAATGAACAACAACCTCTCGCTTTCAATCTTAGCATACATATCTACGATGTATTGATGGAAAAGATGTTGACACATTAAGATGTGATTGACTTCGCATTATCCTAAATGCATAATAATCCTTTGCGGACACTTTCTTCTTTGGAACAGGGATTCCGGTTAATGGATCAACTTGTGGAATTCCAAAGTGGTAACCATCTTCACCTTGCCAAAAGATGATTGGGTACTGCAAAGCATCGTACGACCTGTGAGTCTCTGCAACTCTTTGCAAGGTGTTGTTCCTCCTCTCAAGTACTATATCTCGTTTTTCAAATTCATTGCCTACCATCACAATGGCCACCTCATCAGTAATCGGAGCATTAAAGCGTCTTGGATGTTCTGTACTGGGTACTCTATCAGCTCTAATAACTACCTTATAGTCATCAGTTGGCATTTTGTCTAAACTTGTTTTAAAGAACTGAACATATGGGTTATGTTGGTGTAGAAGTTGCTGAAGGTCCACTATTATGTCTAGTTGTGTGTTAGGTATCAGAGTGTTTCTATGCGAAGCTTCTTCATTGTTGTTTCCCATAAAATATATTTGTAGGAATTGAGCTCGCTCATTGGGCAATGGCAACAATGATCCAATACAATGATAGACTTGACCTTGCACCTTAAAAGTTGGCATAAACCCAGGTTCTTGAATTTTTTTAGCGCCAAATGATGTCATCTGAAAACATGAATTGTATGTTCTTATCTGTTTACGGAAATGCCTTGCTTTTGGGTGTTTTTTCAAACATTAGAGATTTTAAAGGCTCTGGTGGTGGCTGAAGAGATGCTAGTTAAACCTTGCCATTGGAACAGCACATGCCGGGGGTTTCATCCCTCCATTTTAATGCATGACAATGTCTACACTGAACATTCATCTTCCCTATCTGTACCTTTGGATGATTGGAGTAATCGTATAGGGGGCTGTAATTAAAGGCAAGTCCTTTTAAATCGCTCAGATGTTCACGTGCCCGTGACAAACTTGTAGTATTTCTGATTCCAGAAAGCCTTATCTGATGATGCTCAGGGGTTTCGGCTAACCTGTTTAAACGCCTTATCTCAAGTCTAGATGACCTTTCTTCCTCTGATTCCTGTAGTCTTGAATTCACATTTCTCGCTCGGTTCTCTTGCAGCCTACTGGATCGTTCTTCCTCTGATTCCTGTAGTCTTGAGTTCATATTTCTCTCTCGGTTCTCTTGCAGCCTACTGGATCGTTCTTCCTCTGATTCCTGCAGCCTTGCAGCGAAATTCCTCTCCCTGTTCTGACAAAGTCTTTGTTGCCTTCTATTTTCATATTCGGTGCCGCGTTGCAGAGCAATTTTTTTCGCCCCAGGTGTAATTTTTCCTATACATCTTTTTTTTGGTGGCATAATGAACCTAAAAAAAAAAAGTAAAAAAAGTTGAATAGGTGACGTTTTATTGCATAACCTGTTAACACAAATAGTTTTCTCAATACCCATTTTATTTTTTACCAGTCCAAAAGGTAGGCTACAACGTTTGGAGAAACCACATATGTTTCAAATAATAATAATAAAGATAAGATAAGATAATTTTTATTGATCCAATTTAATGGAAATTCATTTTGATTACAATTGACAACCTCAGCGTAACTACTGTACAAAAAACAATATTGATGAAAAATTCGAACAACATTAACATACGAAACACATACACATTCACAACCAGCGCTTTATGAATTTGACTTCTATGTACTTCTCGATGTCGACAGCTGATCTCATTATAAAAAGCAATGATAAACCTTTTTTTTCAGACGGAAATTACACAATTTAGCAATAATAGCATAATACATTCACATGATAGCCCGTGTCTTTCCATAGCCGAGTAGGCCTAATTTTGTAGATTAATACCTTACTAGTTGACCGGCTGCATAGCATATGCCGCTATTTACCAGGGCCGGCGACCGCAGTGGGGCCCGCATTTCATAGGACCCGCTCTATTTTAAAGTGTAAAAATTATTAAATTAAGCCATTTTATTACTTACAACAGATTCCCCGCGCCATCCTGTCGATTTAACATCCCTATAATTATTTGTCTGTTAAGCTATTGCTTTAAAAGAAATCAAACACATTTTTAACAAAATATAGTCATTTATAACGACCGCAGTGGGGCCCGCATTTCATAGGACCCGCAATTTTATAGGACCCGCTCTAATTTAAAGTGTAAAAATTATTAAATTAAGCCATTTTATTACTTACAACAGATTCCCTGCGCCATCCTGTCGATTTAACATCCCTATAATTATTTGTCTGTTAAGCTATTGCTTTAAAAGAAATCAAACACATTTTTAACATTTTAAAATATAGTCATTTTGTCTCTCTAACCTTGCTAATGCTTTTTTTTTCCACCACAATTGTTCACAAATACTCGTATTAAAGGTCTTTGCAAGTCAATGGATTTTTTTTTTCTAAAGAATTATAGAGTATTTGCGCTCTAGAAAACTTTCTCTTTGACTATTAAATACATACTCTCTAACCTTGCCAATGATTTTTTTTTCCACCACAATTGTCCACAAACACTCGTATTAAAGGTCTTTTGCAAGTTAATGGATTTTTTATAAAGATTTATAAACCATTTACGCTCCAGAAAACATGTCTCTTAGACTATTAAATACATAAATAATTCGAGTTTTAAATATGGTTCTAATTTTTCGCATTATAAAATAAGTAAAAGAGAATGCGATGAAAAAATGATTAATGGAGCTAAAAATAGATTACTCGTTGTTGTTGTCTGACCTAATTCTTTGAGGATTATATATATAGATGGTAGATTCTTACTATCCCAGTGAGAAAATTGTCACATGCAGACGATGTTTAGTAAAAGTTTATATTCATTGCTAATTTCCCAAAGATATCTGCACATTTTTCCCTTTTTCATAAACAAAAATGTATAATAGTTGAACGTTATATTTCTTTCGAGAGAGACAGATCCATGTAATAGCTTGTGATCAAATTAGTCAATGACTAAAACACTTTTGTCTTGAGTTTGTGTTGACGTAGATCAACACGCTAACCTAAAGCCTAAAGCCATTAACTTTAATAAAAGTAGATATCTCACTCTCTCTATAGATTTACATATGTTTTTTTTTTATTCAACTATTTAAGCTATATGAAGTAGGCCTAATAAGTGGCCTTATTGTTCCTACCAATAGTAGTTTAAATGTTTTTCTGAAGAATATTGTAGATCTACAATCAGTAAAGATATTGAGCTCGCTGTTTTGTTTACGTTTTATAAATTATTGAATACACTCACGTCTGAAACTGAAAAGGTATCTTTAGAAATATAAGAGTTCCAGCCTCCAAATAAGAAGAAAGTAGTTTATTAGATCTAGGTCATCATAGAAATGAAAGCTTTTAGATCTAATTTTAAAATAGTTATTGTTAATTAAAAGTATAGTCATGTATATAAGAGAGTAGCCTATATTGAATTCTCATTAATATAAATTTAAAAAATAACGCAAAATAGAGCTTAATTATTCAATTTATTGTTCAAAGGTCAACATCTGTTTTTATTTTTGTGTAACTATGTAAGTTCATGACCCCTTGACGCGTCTCGTGACCTCAATACGCGTTGCGTACACTGTTGGGCGTGTTAGCCGTGTAGGCGACAAAAAACAACAATACAATAGATCTAGCCTATATTTTAAAAGCAAATCATACGCCTGAATGTAATTGTTTATGTAATATTGTTAGTTTAATTTTGTATAGCTCTTGAATCCTAACAATTTGAATGCCACAGCAGTGTAGTCAATAAATAAAAACTTGTGTGACACATTAATGCTAAGATTTGACCTAGATCTAGATACAATAACGGTGTTATCAGGTCTAAATGCGCATAAGTAAGTAAATTTGAAAGAAAAAAAAGTAAATTAAAAATAAAGACTTAAAATTAAACCAAATCGGTAGTTTTAGGTTTAAATGTTATGAAAAAAAATACAATAAAAAGTAAATTGTATTATGTATATAGTTTATTACTTAAATAATATGCATTTATAATGCGCGATATTATAATTATGACCTATGACGTTCATTTCCTTTGTACCACTGAGCGACACATGTAGATCTAGACATGGCTTGTGACCTAGTTTTTGTTAGATACAATAGTCTAATAGAGCTAGACAACTTTATTTTTTTTGTGGGTCTTAAGTTTGTTTTAGGGCTACAATACATACACTACGGTCTAAGTTGGTACCCAAGGAACGTTTCTGGCAAGTTTAATCAAGATTGGTCAAGCAGTTTTGATTTCTATTCGATACATACATACATACGCTAAACATTCTACTTTATAGTATAGATATCCATATATATATATAATAAGCGGAATAGCAATAATTTTAAAGTAGTATTTGAAGATTAAATTCTTGCGCGCAACGTGATTAATAAGCGAAAACACGTATGCCTTAAAGTCTCTCTGTAAGGGCCCTTTCAAATATCTTATTTTAACATGTGCTTTCCTCACTCTGGGACCTGGGTCTTGAAGATAGGCATGTCTTGCTACTCGAGTAATTTTTTTTTTTTTTACTGCGCAATATCCTGCTATTTTTCTAACCAAGAAAAGGAGAAGTGCTTGTAAATTAAATACCTACCTTTTTATTAACAAAATAATTAATTAATGTATCCAAGTAGGCCTATAAATTTAGTACATGTATATGAATATGTGTATGTTTATATTTCTAGTTTAAAAAATGGTAGAAAAGTCATTTAATCGGTGACTGAAAATTACAAAGGCATAAGATCTAAAACTAGGTTCGTCTCATTAAGTGTAGCCTACATTTAAATACATATAATTAAATGATAGCCATTAATAAACTATCTTAAATAATATAACAATTATGACACCTTTCCAAAGATTAGTAAATAGCACATCGTTTGCATCTTTTTGATTGGTCAAGTCTAGATCCTTTCATGCTTATCTTCAAAAAGATAACTTGTGAACGTATAAAATATAGTATATCCATTTGATTATTTTAGCAAATTTACCTTTAAATGGGTGTTTAAAAACATTTTGGAACTACACATCACTGTAGAGCTATAAGTCTTTATTTTAGACTGAGTTTAGAAAAAAATAACTTTCAAATTATTATTAGAGGCCCATTTATGTATATTTTTAATGGAACTATTAAAATATATTTCAAGTAGATCTATGTGTATAATCTGTTATCTAATTAAATTTAAAAGTACATAAGCACACACTCCACCTTGCACACGTATTTTCTAGATCTAGTGCGGTAAAAAACGTATGTATAACAAATAAAACCAAAAAAAAAAAAAATTCTGTACGAATCTCACTAAAACTTGCAATGAATACAAGAAAACAGAAACAAAAATCAAAACACCCAAAAAAGCCGGGTAGAAAAGCTAGTTGGAATTAATAATGTATAAAATCTGGCAATCTGGGTATATTTAAAACTAAAATATAGATTTAGGCATTTTCGTTATCGAATATTGATCTACGGTGTTTACAATCAATCTAGATGCCTAATCTACACTGTCGTAATATATAAACCTTGTAATAATCAAACTGATAATAGATCTAGATAAGAAAAACTTATAGACAAGCACTATGTTTACACTAGAAATAGATTCTATTTTCTAGATATAGCGCTAGATCTAATATTACTTTAGATTACGGCATTTTATTTGTCTGTAAACACTGTAGATCTATTTACGTTAAGGAAAATGCCTAGATCTATTTTCTAGTTTTAAATATACCCAGATTAAAAGTACTTTATTAACATGGTTTTAAGTAGCATCATATATTAGATCTATTCTAGGCTCATAAATATCGTCTACAAAAAAAAAAAAAGCATACTAGATCTAGATATGATAGGCTATGATAGGTAGACTTACACGTTGATTACAGTTGATTATTTTTAAATGTAGTCTAGAATTAAAATGTCCATTTCTAATATTGTAAAGATATAGATAGTTATGCTTGACTTTTATAAAGATTGCTAAAAATATAATAGCATCTAAATATACCGTGTGCGATTAAGGCTACTTTCAATAGACCTAATAGGTTACATTGTTTTTTCATAATCTAGATTTTTAAAAATCTCTTAATACTATATTTAGATTATAGCTCTAAAAAAATTTACTGTTTAATAAAAGGGCTCCTTTTTATCGATCGCACCACGTTTATTAACTTCGTTTACAATAGACCAATATATATTTAGGACTAGGTTTTGTATTAATTACTGTTGACTGTTCTTATGCAAATATGAATTAAACTAATGAGAGATATGAATGACATTCTCTATGGATTTCGTTTTTTTTTCTGTATACTACATTTATAAGTAGAGCATAAAAAATTACCCAGATCTAGTAGAAATTACCTAACATAAACTTCACTAATTGAACGGCAACTTCAAAACAGAAGCATCGATTTTTTATTTTGTAAAAATTGCAGGATGCGTATTGGCATGCGCAAAGAACCTGTTTTCTATACGGCTTTGTAAAAAAACGTCGAAGTCAGCGTTCCTTTAGTATAGTTCCATGGTGTGACGAAATACGTCCCCTCAATACAAAACTGACCAGTGAAGTGTATACCCCTTTTCCCTCCCCCTCTTATTAACACCGCACAGTCCCCACTACACTAGATTTGCCCGTGTAGAACTACCCCCCCCCTTGACCAGTAGCCGTTTTCGCACTAATCCGCTTCCGACATCCGCTATTGACCACACACACTCAGCCCTAACTGACATTCCGTTCCTTTAGTATAGTTCCATGTGTCTATGAATTTTGTTTTATCTCTAAGACAGAAGATCATGCAAATTTCATTTTTTGTCAGAATTCGGAATTCCGAATACAATAGATATACATGTTTTCAAATTACAAGAAATTATTTCCTTTTTCCAGTCTATATTTATTAATTTCTATGAGTAGTACTTAGCGATTTTTTTTTTTTTTGAAAAAACATATATTTATATATATATATATATATATATATGTCTATGAGTAAAACATTTTAAAAATAAACATCCTATTTCGTTTCGTCATCTCTTAAGTGTAATGATTTTAAAATTTAGTTAATTAGAGCATCCATGTTATAATTAGTGTTGACGATTTTTTAATACTTATATAAAAAAAAATAATCATAGAAATGAATCTCTTTTGTATACTTATCTGTATAACACGGACTTATGGTAAAATATTCTTTTTGAATGTGAGGGTAGCAATTGAATTGTAGGCTTTAAATATGTTTAAGTATATCTGAAATACTATTAAGTCTAGCTAGATCTAGAAAATAATCTTTGTCTAGATTATACTGTGAGTCTTTCTAATAATAATGAAAACATATTTGATCTTGAAGGTTAAGGATAACTGCAGTGTTTTACATAACTACGCATGATGGTGATGTAGATCTAGACTAATCTTCTCGCGCCGTTCGGCGCGTTGGGCAGCAAGCTGTCTCTAAATAGATCTGTCACTGGCAAAGTCTGCATCCCCTTTCCACCAATGTTATTTGATCTGAGGTCCTTTTTGAATGTGTATATCCACTGAGATGTACATAATGTACATGTACATAATACTATGATAAATTAATGTAGCATAGATCTAGAGTATTCTAGAGTCTAGACTAGTTTGTAGATAGGAATACATTTAGAATATCAGATTTCAGTTGATCTACAAAGTAGATTCTACATCATACGGTATTAGGGATATATATATATATAAGTACAGAGTAAGGCGTATGTATGTATGTATGTATGGTTGTCCCCATATGTGACAAAAAAATTGAGGCCACTTAAGTTATCACTCGGGTCTAGGCATTTAATTAATTTATTTTTTAATCTTATCTTCATTCTCATTTGCCCATAGGGCGCTGAAAAGCACTAGTACCACCCCTCCTATCCACCCCCCTTTCTCTAGGCATCGATGTCACATTGTATCTTTCTAATCTGACACATGTCTAGCCAGTCTATCGACAGGAGTAAGCTCCCCTTTCATATCTGGACAAACATCCGGTGTGATACTTTTGTTGTATTCATCAGGACGGAGGTACCTCCCCTCCCCTTTCGTCAGGTCACACCTTCCTTACCCTCCTCTCTTTGAAAGGACTGGTCACTTCAATGGACTCTTTCAACTCGACAACAATGGATACCTCGATCGTCTCGCGCGTTTAATCTCTTTGTCTAGGCAAACCCTCTTCAGCGTCTGGCCACCTGGGGGAAACAAAAGACGCAAGCCTTAATCTCTTGGCTTCAACGTTGTGTCTATCTCACGGAAACAGCCAAGGTCAAACGATAATCTATTTGCCTAAAGACGGGCAGTCCAGACACCTTGGATCCTGATCCACGCGTGTAAAAGAGACAGGATTTCCTATTTTCATGTCATTTCTTTCTGAGAGCTGTTTGCATGGGCGCCCGCTGGATCTTTCGTAGGGGGGTGCAAGCACAAACGGATCCAGAACTTTGGAGTTGGGGGCGATTTTTTTCCAAATTCTTACCCTAACGCCCAGTAAACCCTAACCCTATGTATAAACGTGGGTTCTGCATATATATATAT
>JADKLZ010081101.1:6485639-6532704 GCA_021533235.1 Biomphalaria straminea
ATAAAATTCTTCTAAATAGGCCCAAAACCCAATACATGTCATTACCTGTTACCTGTTACCTATCCCTTAGTCTGGTGGACCGTTGGGGCGCCAGGCAAGACTTGTGGACCATCTTTCTCCATTCCTCTCTATCCTTTGCCCTGTTTAAAACCTCTTTCAATGGTAGGCCTGTCCATTCTTTGATGTTGTCTTCCCACCGCTTTTTCTGTCTGCCTCTTCTTCTTTTTCCTGGTACTGTTCCCTGGAGGATGGTCTTTGCGAGTCCCGAAGATCTTGTTACATGGCCATACATTTTGAGCTTTCGTTTCTTCACAGTAGTTAGCAGGTCATCATGGGGTCCAATCGCTGCAGTAACCCTGTCTCTAATCTCTTGATTTGTGATGCGGTCTTTAAATGTGATGCCTAGGATCCTTCTGTAGCATCTCATTTCCATTGCTAGGATCCTCCTCTCTAGCTCTGCAGTCAGTGTCCAAGACTCACAAGCATATAGAAATGTGGCCATGACCAGGGAGCGCATCAGTCTGATTTTGGTGCCGAGGGATAAGCCTTTGTCTAACAGGTAACAGGTAACAGTTACCAGCTATACAAGACCAGTATAAAATTCTTCTAAATAGGCCCAAAACCCAATACATGTCATTACCTTTGTGTAAATAGGGGGTGTTCCACTAATATTTGTTTATTACTATCAACTAGTAAGGGAACGATCGTTGCCTCGCACCAAGCCTTATGGAAATCCCCTTTAGTCCAAGTCCGATCGAGCAATTCCAACAGTTTCCGTCTGCCAACAGGACCAAGATTCTTAAGCATCTACTCTGCAACAGGCCTCTAGGTAAACCCCTCGAAGTGTCTTTACTCGCGGTTTACAATAGTACGTGACATAGTAAAAGAACCAGTTGAGCTCAGGATGGACGGCAAGATTCAGGAATGAGACAAAAAGCCCAAGTACCTAGGGGTCATCATCGATCAGAAATTTACCCTGTTCGACCATATACAACACGTACGCGAAACAGCCTCCGAGAGGCTGAATATCGTAAAGAGGCTAGCTGGAACGAAGTGGGGGGCGCAAGCGGGTGTACTGAGATCACTGTACATTGGTGCAGTTCGGTCTCACATGAATTACAGTCTCCCTGTTCAAGTCTGGGCCTCGCAAACGTCTCTAGAGAAGCTCGACGCAGTCCAGAACCAATCCATTAGACTCATATGCGGCACGTTTCGCACAACGCCTATTGCCGCCGGCGAAATCATGGCCGAAGTATCGCCGCTAAGCCTGCTCAGAGAGCGAGCCGTTTTGTTAGCTCACGAGAGGTACGGACGTCTGGAGTTGGGATGTCCGCTCAGAAGTCTGTTCGACAACTGGGAGGGCAAGAGACGTCTCAAAAAGTTGCCCTGCTTCATGCATGTGGCGCGTGAGCTGGTCAGAGAGATAAAATCTGCCGGAAAAGCGGGCTGCTCTATCCCCGATCGGTTCCTTCCCCCTTGATAAAGCTTTCGGCATGTCGACGGTGCAGAGGAGCCTAATTGACCCGGCAGTGACAAAGCGGTGCGATCCTAAACGGCTAATACAAACTGCCAGAGAAACTATCGCCTCGTATCCGGCAGGAGTGATCACTAATTATACACGGACAGCTACGTGCAGATGATCGAGAGCACAACAAAATCTGGGTATGGGTATGGTGGTACAACTCTCAGGCAACCCCGAAAGTGTGGAGCTAAGTGGGCCCTGCAGTGATGAGAGCAGCACAGAAGCTGAGTTGGAAGAAATGCTCTTAGCATTAAAGTGGGTAGCGGACGTGGTCATTTTAACCGATTCAATCTCTGCTCTCGATGCCCTTGAAGTGCAGCTTGCAGGTGGCGGACGGGTAGAAGCACTCCTCGTGAAGGTGGAGCGCCTTCTGCGGCTCAATGTAAATAGTTTTATACAGTGGGTTCCATCCCACTATGGTCTGCTCAGTCATCAGAAGGCTGACTTTATAGCGAAAGCCGCGGCGGCAACGTGCACCTTAATTGATGATCCCTAGCCGACAACCGACTGCTGGCACGGCGGTATACCAGTTGTGACGCTTCAGACAAGGGCCGAGAGCTATACAAGTAGATGAGTAGACCAGACCGAAAGGATGCATGGTGGGAGCTCTGCCGTGCGGAACAGGCCGTCCTAGCCCAGTTCCGAGTCGGACACTGTCCAATAAGTGCGTACTTTGGACGGTGGAAGGAGAATTATGACACACGGTGCCGCCATTGCTTCGAGGGCGACGAGACAATAGAGGAAATTCTGCACGAATGCCGAGCTCTGCAAGATGAACGATCGGGACAAGGCAATGAGAGAGAGAGAACTGGTCCATGTGTGGCAAAGGGTCTGTCCTTGTACGGGAATACGGCGACCTTACAACTCACTGCACGCTTCCTCTTCCGTGCTCTAAGGGAGTAATCTCAGCATGTTTTTTTCAAATGGGGTATCTGATCTGGTACTAAGTGTGGTATCATCAGCACAGTATCAGAAAAACAAACGTAGAGGGAGTAACAATTATTGATCGATTAGGTACCAAATTAGGTCACTGAGCAGACTGAGAGGGCTAGACAAGCGTAGTCGCGCTGTTTTTATTTGGGTCAACTACACCTAGGTAGGCTATAGTACACAGTATAGATCAGGGGTCTCAAACACGCGGCACGCGGGCCGCATGTGGGCCGCGAACCTATTTTATGCGGCACGCGTCCACGTCCGTGAATTTTTAAAAAATTGATAAAATTTACAACGACCACATATAAGCCGTGAAATGATTTACAACTGCACAAATCAGTAAATGAGGTGTCACTGTCATTTCTAGCTGATTTAGAAACGGAATACGGAGAGTTGCTGTATCATACGGAAGTCAGATGGTTGAGTCGTGGAAAAGTTCTGCAGAGATTTTTTAAACTGAGACTGGAAATGACATTGTTCATGGCAATAAAAGACAGAGACACAGCTCAGTGACCCAATGTTTTTGTCGGATCTTGCTGACATCACGCAAAATCTCAATGCACTCAATTCACAACTACAGGGCACAAAGCAGCTGATTATGGTGATGTATGACCGCATCAAATCATTCAGATGCAAGGTGACTTTGTGGGACACTCAGCTGGCAGATAGAAACCTAGCCCATTTCTCTTTTCTACAGGGCATAACGATTGTACCACAGCGCCTGAAGACTAGGTAGACAATCCTCTCCAGAATACTGGAAGATTTTGAACACCGCTTTCAGCAATTCAGTGCTCTCGAACAACAGTTTCATAACTTATGCGCAGCTGCTAGAATTCTAACGATGTTAGGGAGTAAGTAAGTTTTTCTCCAGAATGAAGATCAACAAAACAGCATCACGATCATGACTGACTGCTGAGCATCTGAGAGCAACCTTGCGGCTTTCCACTACACGCGACTTCTGGCCTAACTTCGATGGTCTGGTCTCTGCCAAATGCTCTCAGCTGAATGAGCAGAAACATGAGTGACGAGCCATCTGCAGTAGGCCTTGTAATTATAGTTGTCTTTTGTTTGGGAACTACAGTTTCTGCTTTTTTATTAGTGACAGAGACAACTTAAACTTATTTTAGTAAACTAAACTGCCTGTGCATGTAATAAACTACACTAAATATAACTAATAATTATAAAAACTTTATTTTAGCATTTAACTGCAGTGACAGTAGTGTTCGTAAAATTTAATGAAAAAACATTCTCTTTTCTTGGTTCGGCCCGCTGACTGGTTGTTACTTTCCACCGCGGCCCGCATGATGATATGAGTTTGAGACCCCTTGTATAGATTAAACTTGTGTCTAATAGTCTGGTTTTGGTGATATTTATAAGCAGAGAAGGGAGCAATGAAAAGAAGTCAAAGTCACACTAATCTGTCGATCTTGTGTGGTTTAAAAATAAATGAATATTATGTTTTAAAAAAAAAAGAAAATTGAAGACAATATTATTTTTAAATACAATAACATGGAGTGTTCGTTAGTGTACAGACAGTGTTCGTTAGTGCACAGAGTGGGGAATGGTGTTCGTTAATGTTAGGGTTGGAAATTCTAGAGTAACTAAACAATATATCTATTTTTTAGCGGCCTTCTTAAATGGAAAAGCCGCTACTATATTTTTGCAAAATGTCCGTCTGTCCGTCTGTCACACCCAGTGCTTGAAAACTAGAAGATTATTTCACCATTAAATGCGGTTTGAAAAGTTTAGGTGCAACGGCTACTTTTGGTTTTCTAAACGCAAACCGTTTGATTTATAAAATTAATTATGCAAGAGATTTTTTAAAGACAAATCATCTATTTAGTATGCATCATAAATTAGAGCTAATTTAAGACAGTTAATGTTATCAAATGTATTTTATGTCACATTATTTTTGTTTGTATCTTTCATATTAAGTATGTAAGTAACAAACTTCTGAGGCTCCTAATTACAGGGAGACGATCATTTACCATAATTTTAACACATTTATGCACACGGTTGTAGATTTTTTATCCATTTCTTTTTATATTTTAATTGTTAAGTAATGTAAATTATGTTATCCAAATACTGTATTTACACACAAACAATGTTTACTATATTTTAAAGAGAAAAAATATATTTAGCATGCATTTTAAGTTAGAGCTAATGTAAGACAAATTAACAATGTAATAGACTGCATTTTCATTCTGAATCTTCTACTGTGCAAATAAACTACACACACGTGAGGATTAGAATAAGAGAATGATTCTCTGGATTATTGGTGATTTTGTGAATTTTGTGTAGCAGTTTAAAAGGGATGAAGCGAGGGTTGTGTAGTTGAAGTGTAGTTTTCGTTCCCTTTCTTTCCTTGTGATAAGCCTCATTTTAAAATGTCAGTGAAGACATATTTTATTGAGAAAAAGGACCTGGATTGGGAACTCGTCTATGCCCCCAGGAACCTTGCTTCTAAAGCTGTCAGGCCATGGGGGCTGTTAAGGTCACTATGGCGACCCCAAAAGAGTGCCTAAAACTAAAACCGGACGAAGCGAGTTCTCTCTATCGCTTCGAAAATCCCCTTTTCTGGTATGTGGTACCAACATCCGCCCGAGTGAGAACCAGTATACTAGGGTAATCATTCGGGAACGAGAAGGACCTCAAGGTAGATGTCTCTACCTTAGAAGACGAAAAAAACAGGGTTACCCTTCACTGGGTAGCACCAACCATAAACAAATCAAAGATAGGAGAAACTGCGAAGGCTCCAAGATAGAACCAGTCAAATTAGGCAATTCGGATAAATGGGCGGCTTGGATAAAAATCCGAAAACAGACTGAACTCCCCCATTACATTCAATTACGATATGAGGATGTCCGAGGACCTATAAGGTCCTTGTGACCATTGTGGGGCGCAGATAACAGTCCTGGCATTGCGGGCAGAATCAGCACTGGTTAAATCAGTGTCAAAATAGGGCTAACCCCAGACGGGACCAAAATCCCACAAAAAACGCAAAGGAGGTAAGAGGGAAAATCTCCTAAGTCATGGCCCTTAAACAGGAGGGAGAGAAAAAGCAATCCAAGATTGATCAAGGGCTAGAAAAAGATGGCTTCACATTGGTTGAAAGCAGAGGAAAAACAAACAGAATGTATGGAATACACCCCAAGCAGTATCCCCACACACCTAACAGTCCTGAAAACAAATCTAAGAAAATAAAAAAAAAAAAAATTAAAACATCCGGAGGGGCTAGGTCAGCTCCCACCACCCCAACTAAAAGAAAAAGAAAGAGGGCCCTCTCTTTGTCTTCCTCACCAGAAGATCTAAACGTAGATCTCAGAGTAGAGGAGTAGAAAAGAGAGGAAGAACAGTTCAGTGCTAGTCATAGATGAAGGCGAGGACACTAACACACATTCAAACACATAAACAACAAGACAAACCATTAAAGATAAAATGCACACACACACAATAGAAGAACAAACACACAAACCAATCACACGCATTCATGGCAGACATCAAAACTGCGACACTCAATATCAGAGAGCTTAACAATAAACACACATACATAGTACATCTCACTAGGAAATACAAGACAGATTTTATTTTTCTTCAAGAGACAGTTAGAGTACAAGGCAAAAAAAAAATTAGTTTCTCTTATAGACCTCCGGGAGGGTTATTTTAGTTTAGGTAGAAAGCCACGAGGGACAGCCATTTTACAAACAGCCAAAAGATCCTTAATCACACACTCATATCAAGACGATAGCGGAAGGATAGTAATAATTAGGACAAGCTCACAAAAACACACATACACTTTAGTCAACATTTATGCACCCACTAAAAAAAAAAGAGAAACACGAGTTTTTTGCGATGCTAAGGACATACTACACACTCAGTACACAAAAGAAAATGTAATAATAGGGGGGGGGGATTTAAATTTCATTGACTCCCAACAGAACAGCCACATATAGATTTCAACTTAGCATACATCACACTCTTAACAAAATAACAAGAAAACAACACAACACTTAACTTCTTTAGACCGATCTCACTTCTAAGCTCCGACTACAAACTCCTGAGAAAAATGATTTTTCTAAGACTAAAACCCCTCATACCACACTTAATAGGACAAGACCAATACTGTAGCAACCCTGACAAAAACATCGACGAACAAAATCATTTTTTAAGAGACATTATATATTACTGTAAAGACAAAGACCTGGAAAAAGCCTTTGACATAATAGACCATGGCTGCCTTTTCAAAATACTAGACAAGACAAAGACATACAGAAGATTGAAGAAATACATAAAGCTAATTTACACTAATGCCAAAACCAAACTCATAATAAACCAAAACCTTAGTGGCAGTATCTCTATTAGAAGATCTGTTAGACAAGGGTGCCCCCTTTCCCCTTTTTATACACCCTTTGTCTGGAACCCCTTTTGAAAACCATCAGGCTAGATAGTGGGATCAAATGGACAAGATTCCCAGGCTCCACGTCCGTACGCTGATGACACCACCATTTTCCCTCCTCAGATAAAGACATTGCCGCAATCATAGATAAGTTTATTCAATTTGCGAAGGCAAGCGGGTCAAAAATCAATATAAAGACATCTTGTATTATGGGATTAGGCGGTGGGAAATCGCCTCAAACATCCCCCTTTAACTTTAAAATAGAAAAGGAAATTAAAATAATAAAAATATGTGGCATCCCGTGGACAATCAACCGAATATATTACCACACACAGCAGTGGGAAACATATTTTAAAGAAATCCTTAAACACACTCAAAAGATTTCATTATGCACTATGTATGTATGTTGCTGTTTAACTTTGTTGATGAACCCACTTATGTTCAAGTGTATTACTGTTAAACCAATAAAACGGAATATACTTACTAAGTTTTTTTTTTATATCATAGACACTATGTGGTTGTGTAAAATTAAATATTAGTATAGGTCTTAAATAGCTTACTGTTAGAGGAGATAGAGAAGACAGAATGGAGGCTTATGGTGAAATTAGGTCGAATGGTTAAGCGCTTGGCTTCCGAACCTGAGGTCCTGGGTTCGAATCCCTGTGAAAACTGTGGTTTTGAATTTAGGGATTTTTAGGGCGCCCCTTAGTCCACCCAACTCTAATGGGTACCTGACTTCTGTTGGGGAAAGTAACCGTTTTATAAAGAAACAGATGACCTTAACATCATCTGCCCCATAGATATCAAGGTCTGAAGGGGACACTATCCTTTTTACTTATTACCATCATGCTCAGTAAGTTATGTCCCTTTAGCCATATAACTATAAATTTGTAAATACAAAATGAATTGTAATTTCTGGAACGCTTTTTTATTAAAATATACACACATAGTGGATATTAACTGAATAGTAATTTCTTGAAAAAAGAAAGATTAATTACCTATTTTGCAATGTGTGCATTGCACGCAGGCGATCAAATCATTATTCCAAGGTTACCTTTATTTACATTTTTAGTTTAAAAAATACTAAAATATTTAAAAATTTTATATAAATTCTAATCATTCCTTTATTATTTGAAAACTATTTTTTTTTTAAACTTAAGAAATATTAATAAGAAAAAAAAGTGGCGCGCGAATGATTTCGAAGGGGGTTTCCATTGACGTCTGCATGTTTCTGACCATGAGTTATCGCTTCTTAACTGTAATAATTAAACTAGAAGAGACGTTTTGTAATGTTTTCTTATAAAAGTTCAAACCCATTTCAATGAATATGCCTCCTGCAAAACATTTAACAGTTACGTCATAGTTACGATTTTTTAAAGATCCTCGGCAGAGATGTCATACTGAGAACGAAGATAATTTTAAAAAGGATCACGCCCATTACAGACACCAGTGAACTATATATACCTAAAATGTCCCTCGAATAATACTATTGACCAGGGCTGCCTTTTTACTAATAGATTTTCCTTTTACTATGATGAATAGTGCGTTCTAAAAGAAAACTATTTAACATTTGCAATTTTATCGGCCCCCGTAAGGGGAAAAGCCGCTATTAGGTTTGTACAAAATGTCCGTCTGTCACACTCAGGGCGCCAAAACTAGAAGAGATACGAAAAATATTTTTTCACCATTAAATGCGGCTTGAAAAAGTTTAGATGCAACGGCTACTTTTAGTTTTCTAAAAGCAAACCGTTTAATTTATGAAATTAATTATGCAAGCGATTTTTTAATTACAAAACACCAATTCTAAAACAATTACGTAAATGTAAGGGAGGAAATGTTACTATAAGAAATGCCCAAGGCGCGTATATATCACGCACAGTTTTTAAAATGAACTTTTAGCAGCGACTTTCGTATACTAGCGTAAAGCCCGCCAATAACATGATTCTAAACTAATTTCTTAAACTTTTTTAAAAATCAGATTTAAAAAAAAAATTGTTTAGTGCCCCCATTAGAATGAAGAAGCATATTTTTGTGCGTTTTCTCTGTTGGTTGGTCTGTCCGTCACGGTTAGATTAAAAAAAAACACTAAAGGCTTTAGAAAATATGATTTAACCTTTACTGTTCCTTCAGAAATATTGCGATAGTTTAAGGATGGGAGCATACAGGAATTGAGCCAAGGACCAACGATAAATCTGAACCAAAGTCTATGGCCACCGTCAGTCGCGAAGCGACTATGGATCATCTCATTTCCATGATATGAATGCCTGGGCATAAGCTGTGGTCGGAACGATGTCGCCCACACATCAGTTCCCCCCTCTCCACGCAGCTGATGTATCCAAAGGAACGGCAGTGCCGATACAGTTTGGGGTCAGCAGCGTCGCAGGTTCTGCCAGAGTGTAGCACTGGGTGCGGCAAACTGCCTTAGGGTCGCCAGCTCCTGATTTTTCCTCAGGGTGGACTCCCGAAGCCTTTCCCTTGATTGGGTATAACTGCAAGGCAGCAGAGGTTTGAATTCAGAGTTTTCCTTCTCCTAGGTGGGTAGCCAGCCATGGCTAACGAGCCCCTCCTGCCCGAAGCTTAATGGTTAAGGCGCCAGTTACTCGCCTGTGCCCCTTCTCCTGTTAGTAAGAACAGTTCCGCCGGACTCAATATCTGAGCCACACGTGAAGGCCGGGAGTTGGACTGGTTGTCAGAGGCTATTTGAGACGCATGCCATTAGGAAGCATTTTATAGGTAGTGGAGTGCTTACATCCATTACCACTTCCGGCAATGACAACCTTGCGGAACCAAAGTCTAGTGCGCAAACATCAAGATAAGGCAGGTTTATACCCTGCTCGCCATCCTCCGTCGTCCAGCGAGAAGTTAATTATTTTTTAACGTAGAAGGAACATCCGAAACATCTTGCGAATAGGCGGATCTGACAGGGATCCGACTCCGACGGGGGCCGCCTCTGAGTTTGTGTATCACACAAACTCTCTTTGTAATCTTGTTATATTATTTCTTCTTATTACGACAAAAAGGTGTAAATGCTAGGAGACAGAATTTCTATAGCTGATAACACCAGAATACACACGAAATAAGACCCCTTACCGACTTGAGCGGAAACTATCCGATTGTTCAATTACATCTTCGGAAGCAAAGTTTTACAAGGCTATAATTATAAAGTATGTTTGCAACTCTATTTCAAAGTTCCCAGCTTCTAAAAGGGGGGGGGGGGCTTCTGAGCAGCCGCCCGGAATAAGAAACACTGACTTTATTTTTTATTTTATTTTTTTTGAAGTCATTGTACTTTGGATTATTTATTTTGTATTAGTTCAAGAAAAATATTCAGCATTGAGTTGATTTGTTTTTCCTAAGTTTTTTTTTAGATGAATTTTTACACCATCAAATCGCCGTATTTCAGAATATTGTGGACAGAACGAGCATCTCTCCAAAATACAATGTTGGTTAATATTATCAAAGTTTAAAGTGAAAAAGTTTCATTGTCACTTTACATTGTTACTTTATTTTGCATTTAATGGTCCATGGTGGTTGTTTTATGAATAAATAAGTAAAGAGGATATTATAGGTTTGAAAGGAGTAAATGAATAGGGTTATATTTAGTTCTGAAAAGACACGAATATAATAAAAAAAAAAAAAAATAAAATGCATTTGAAAAGAAAACAGCATTAGATGAAAAGCAGCCTTAGCAATCCTTCATCTGAAATGTCTCGCTTCTAAAGGATTCACAAAATAATTTATTTCATACACAGACAAAAAGTTTATTTGTATCAATAAATACAGGCAATTTCAAAATGAAAAAAATAGAAAATAAAAACTTTGAAATTGTATAAGCACACAAATAATTTCACAAAACATTAGATTGTCGAGAAGGTATACTCATACCGATCAAATCACTAATATTACTGCTTCTGTTTCTTGGAGCCTCTTGGTTACCTGTCTCTTACTTTTGAATGAACAATTTCCTCCATATCAACCAATCGCCTTGTCATAAGACAGCGTCAACTGTATTCTTTCTTTTAATCACTTGCTGGTAGCAGGCACTTGTTTTTACGCTTTCGTACTCTGACTTCGTTTTTCTAATGATAATATTAGCAGCTCTTTGTTGCAGCAGACTTGTTTGCGTTAAGAAATTTTTCAGTTCTTTGAAAGTACATTTTTTTCTATAGAACAGATAGGTTGGGTTTTTATGAGTACCAGAATACAACAAAGAAATTGTAAAAACCCTAAGTTAGGTAAAGACCTTCTTTAACTTTTATTTTCTTCTTGTGTTGTGAGGACGAGATTTTCTACACCTTGTATCGATGTTTCAGCGGGCCGGATGGAAACACGTCGCGGGCCGGATCTATCCCGGGGGCATTACTGTATTAGATTGTGGTAATATCTTCTATGTTAGTTTGTATTTTTTTCTGAAATTTTTTATAGTTTTAAATTTAATTTTATCGAGTTATTCTTAAATTACTTTTAATCAACGAATGATTTTACTTTTAAATTAATTTCAGCTCAAAATACGCTGCAAGCTTTTCTTTCTAAATCAGTTGTCATGGAAGGAGATCCCGTCACTATTATATGTGGTATAAGGCACTTTGAAACTCCTTCGTCAAGACTTTTATGTACACAAATTATTGCACTTCGCAAACTGAATAATACATCAGAGGAATTTGAAACTCTCATGATCTATAATAACTATGGATACACAGATGATCAAACATATGTTGTAAGTTTAGCTCTACTTTAATATTTGTCCGTCATTCAGCTGTCATAATTACAAGTCAAAAAAGCTGAAACAGGCTTTGCAAATCCTAAATTTGTGCATAGTTTAAAAAAAGGTTACAATTGATACAATATCAATATGACCTTTAGTTGTAAGTTAAAAAAAAAACTATTTTTCTCTTGACATATCTTTACTACAAACTTGTCGACATCTAAATTATACTAAATAGAGCCCAGATATTTAAATATTAGGTATATCCTATACTCTTAAGCGAGCAATTCTTGTATATATATATATATTTATTTATAAATTTTATTTCGAAAACGGCTCTAACGATTTTCTTTAAAATTTCAAGGTATGTGCGTATTAGTGAGAAAAAAATTCTGAACTCATTGGCCACATCGGGAAAACTCGAGTTCGACCGTTATTTCGATATGAAAATGTCTCAATTTAATTTTGGTCAGAATAATTTATGAATGAAATGGAAAATTTATGAATGAAAGTTTTCCATGACGTAAACGGGAAAAACGCTGCTTACGTCACTAAGCTTACCTTACTACAATGCAAACAAGAACGAGTTTTAAAGTATCAATGGACCTAATTAAACATTTGCGCACCATCTTATTGAAGATTGATTTATTATAGAACTATGGAAGGAAAGTAATGAAATTAAATGTACCGATGTATGATTAGTTATTGCGTTTTAAGTGCTTAATAAATAAATAATAAATTGTTTACACTTTAATTGCGTAGAACGGTGTAGATTCCTTCGGATTTGATGTCAAGCCTTATTATAATTATAATTTTGCTGGTAAAATTATGACCATGTGTTCATGCTTCAGTGTCTAATGTCCCGTACCAAAACAAAGGAAATGGTGATTACACAGCTGCTCTACTGCTCCTTACTTTCTTACACTAAACAAGATATCTAAACTTGGGGTTACCGTTAGGGCGTGGTGACGAAAGGTCCAGGAGATATATGAATGGAGGGATGTGTAAGAGCAGGCCATATCTTTCCATGGGCTGTAGCGCCAGTAGCAGTAGTATATTACCTTTCTTAGTATAAATTATTTAACCGAGCAAGGCTCGGCCACCTGATATTATATCTTAAGAGTGCTAAATCATAAATTTAGTTTTAGGAAAATCTACATGCTTATTCTATCTGCGTTTAAATAAAAATGCCAATAGCTCTGTTGAAAACAAATCAATGCTGAATCTAAAATCACTCGTCTGGCATATTGTACATATCAGGTAGATGCCATGCCGTAATTTGTAATATATTTATTTGTCAATAATAGGCTATTAGTTTGTAACCAGTGTGTTTTTAAATTAAGAGCTGAACTGATTATCTTGACATTCCCAGACTGTTTGTTTGTTTTACATGTTTCAGATGTTCCTTCAGAGTTAAGATAGTTTACTTTCTAGTCCAAACCTCCCGCAAGACGGCAGAAGTGGGAACGGGCAGGGTTTGAACCAGGGATTTTGAGAAATCCTAACGACAGTGCAGCGCGCAAACTGCACGACCAGGCAGGATTCATACCCTGCTCGCTGCCATCCTCCGTCGTGCAACGATAAGTTAATTATTTTTTAAATTAGAAAGAACATCCGAAACTTTTAAAAAAAAAAAACTTTTTAACGACGGGACATGAATCTTTGAAACATTATTACTTTTGACCATCAACATTAAATCACATCTTAAATATTCCTTGCAGATAGGCGGATTCGACAGGGACACATATCCGACGGGGGCCGCCTCTAGGTTTGTGCGATAAAACACACTCTCTATGTAATCTTGTTTTTGTTTTTTTTTTTACGTTTCGTGCGGTATTTAGGCAGCAATGGTACTGTTTTTTTGGTCCGAAGATCCTATTGGTGGCGTTTCACGAGATGTGAATAATCCTTTGATGTTACAGTAACAGTCCAGAGTTCTGTTCTCTCTTGTTGTGCATGCGATGTGTTGTTAAAAGAAGGGTAGGTCAGCCTTCGGTCTATTTTGTCTTGATCTAGTTTAGATCTAGATTCGGATCTAGACTACATCTAGAATACATACATAAATAGAACATAATTCAGTAGCAGCGCCGGGACAAAGAGAGAAAGTAGTGAATTAAACGCTACGAAAATAAGGGACTGCGTCGATCGGGGCCCGAACCTGCGACCCTGGCAAAGGCAACACCGCCTAGCGATAACGCCCTAAGGAAAGCTAGCCTCCCCTCTCGACCATCCGAATGTCCGAAAAAACATTCTTCTGGTCTAAAGACACTCCGCCTGTACGCACGCGAATTACCACCCCAGTGGTCAAAGGTCACAAGCCACAGCCCACCCCACCTCGCAGCATCCGTTAACCCACAACTTCAATAGAGCCAGCGCAGACAGCCGTTAGGTATGCATTAGACAAACAATGACTCTATCTAATTGTGTATCTTTCATAATGACAAGTCGATAACATAATGTAATCTATTTATGTCCCCTATTTTCGAAGTACCTTATTCACTACTTTCTCTCTTAAAAACTTTGTCCCCGGTGCTGCTACTGATTTATGTTCTATATATGTATATGTCTCACATCTTGTTTCAGCACCTAGCTTCAACTCCAAGTTTACATCTAGAATAGTGTAGATACCTATTCTAGAGCTAGTCTTGATTCTATATATAGATCTAGTCTAGATGTAGATCTAGATTATATCTAAAATTAGTTTAGAATTTTAGATCTATTCTAAATCTGTAAAGTAGATAGAACAATTATGATCAGATTGGTAGGCCCAATAGTATATAATAGAGCACAATGCTGTTCGCATGGAAAACTGGTAGTTGTGCTGGCTAATTTTTTAAAATTTTCTAGCCCATCTTCTCCAATATATAAATCAGAATCGTTGGGGAAAGGTACGTATCTTGAAGCAGCGACATTTAGAGGGTTCCGGTTCGAATCATGACACCATTTAGGAGGTGACAACCAAGTTGGAATAAATATATCTTGGCAAAATCACACACATCAGAGAAGATAATGATAAAAAATCTCTAGACGCATCTAGATGATAATTTTAGTTTAAATAACACAGCACAACGTTATACCAGTTCTGTCTTAAACTATAACAAAGGAAACCTGTTCAGGTGATGCTAAGTCTGATTCTAATTTTAATTAAACCTAATTGTAAAATTTGCAATATCAATTGAATAAATAGTGTGATTTTCTTATAGAATTGACTTCCACTTTTTACATATGGGTTAAAGTCAATAAAAATAGGTATTCACCTCACTGTATTTGTTTAGCAAAAAAGAACTTACTAGTAATAGTGTTTATTTGAACATATTTGAAGAACGTTTTCGGGGGACAGATGACACCCTGAGCTACCGCACCAGTTGACACATTCACTGTTTGGGATGCTTCCATGCTGGTCTTAGGTGATCATTGCACGCTACTCTACTTATTCCAGAAGAGTTACAAAAGTCTTACCAAAGACGTCATGTTGTAAAAAAAAGAACGCCAAATGATTTTTTAAATTGTAATATTTTCAACGATCAAATAAGACTAGGAATTAAATAAATTTCTTGGTCCATTGGTAAATTTGATGGAGCTACCTCTGAGTTTGTGTGTGAACACAAACTTTCTTTGTTAGCCTATCTTGTCAAAACAATAATTGATAGAAGTACTGGAAAATATTTTTTAGCTTTGTTCTCTCTGCTGAACATCCTTAGCTCACTCTTTACATATTTGTTTTCAGTCATATGTCTATTGTTGTGCTCCGATCAAGATTTATAAATCACATGCGGGTCCGCTGAGCTGCTTGGCTTTTCGTACGCTTTACAAACAATTGAACAACGCTTTGTTGAATATTTAAATCGTCATGGTGTCAACTATTTTATGCTTCTGCATTGTCACTCACTCTACCATGTCTTAATTTTGTTGTATTTCCTGTCTTTCTTTTTCTATCTTTTGGCTGAGAATAATACTGAAATTATTAAATATATATCATAACACCAGACATAGAGACGTACCTTATTTGAAATAATTTATTTCGATAAACAGTATTGTATATCATTCCTCCCGAAAGAAACACACACACATACGCACTCTTCTAATTGGTGATCACTGTAAGGTGGCGTTTAACGGGTCTACGGTATGCCGGGTCCCCCACCTCGACAGTTTAAAACAAAGCACATAATATCGTCATCGGGAAGAGTGACTGACTTACACTGAATATCGGTTTTCAATTGAACATCTAGTGAATACAATAATTGTTCAACGATAACGATAACAATCAATAAACTAATATTATGTTACAACAAAATCGTAAGTATATAAATTCAATAAACAAATGAAATAGTATGTGATTAATAATAAACGAATAATAGATCTAAGTAGCATTTACAAAGCAAATACAAAACATTCATATGGCTCCAATAACGTAGCGCACCTTAAATCACAGTGTCACCCTTCGATCACAACATAAGACCATGGAGGCAACAACTAAGGCATCTAACCAATCAACCTCAAGCTTGACTCCAACAGAGTCCCAAGCCTGCGTCCCCGGATAAGGAAAATACACCTTTATTTCAGACCGCAATTTACACCATTATAATAAAAACGATGTTAGATGTACTACATTTAGAAGACATTAAAATAAACTAGCTTACCCTATACTGGGGAAGAAACCCGAAACAAGAGAACTCCCTCTCAAGGCTAAACAAGGAAAAAAAAATTACATCAACAAAAGCGCGAAAGCGCGTTCTTATAAACAACTTACAAATGTGCTCGTAGAAAACTTTCACGTTTTCAATTTAAAATTGTAGTAATTTTTTTAAAGCATCATACACGATACACACACAAACGCTTTAATACAAGTTTCCTTTAAAAAAACACATTTATATTCTTATTGATGTCAGTGTAATAATTCACATTTACTCTGACAGTTATTTACATCTAGAGGATAATTAAATTTAGCTTCGATCTACTTTCATGAAGAATTTTAGACATTTAAATGCCGGCTTAAAATACATAGTAGGTGTAAAGCATAGACTATATATTACATGGAGTCATGGACTACCAACACTAAGGTAACTAAGTTTACCGAGGCGTCCTTGGTTGCATGTTCAATTGACTTCCGGTAGATTTTTTTTTACTATATAAAGAAACCATATTCGAAGATTTTTATTTATAATTTTACAACAATTCATGAATGTAAACTTAATTGACATAAAAGATGTTAAAGAATTAAGTGTGCATAACTCAATTTTTGATTTAGATCTATAACTGTAAAGCTTTATAACTTATTTTCTTAGCCTAAATATACTAATTAGCCAAGCCTGTATTTCGTGTTTTTAATTGTTTACGACATGATTAAATTGTTATGCCAGTTCGGATTATTTTTTTTGAATCACATTTCACAATTTACAAATGAGATGAAAAAATGATTGTATGCCTGGACCGTGCGAGATTTACCTTTGTTGATTAGAAAATTGTGTTGGCTTTTATGGCAGATATTATATTTTAGAATAAGAGATCATCACAAACATATTTTATTCCTCATCCTACTCTATAAATATGTTATCAGTGATTCCAGGGTTGGGTATTTTCTACTAGCTCTGGTAGAATCGTATGTGGTACTCACAGATATGTCTACCGTTTCTCATTACTCGAAACTGTTCCGCTAAATCTTAAAAGAAAATAAAAGCTAACATTTTCAGTAGTTAAACATTGGCACTGCTTTGTTTCGCAAAGTTCTAATAGTGACGAACAATTTCACGTTTTTTTCGTTATTTTTTAATAGTGCGAAAAACAAATAGGAATGCAAAAATTATTTATTGTTTACGTTTCTCCGTATTTCGTCATTAATAATCATACCAAGCCATTTTTCCCGACAAAGTCTCTAGCACATAGGTTTCTAAGAAAAGATTAGAATTTAATATGGACAGAATTCTAGACTAGATCTAGATTCAAGAAGATCTAAATCTGTAGAACTTTTGATTTATTTTAAAACTTGTAAACTTGGTCCTAGTAATTTTTAATGTAGAACTAAATTTTAAACACATAAAGACTATTTGATCTAGACTCAATACATGTGCATGTAATATTAATTTTTTACCATTATAGTTGATGTAGTCGAACTGAAAACTTGTAATTAAGGTGTAAATTTCAAGCGTAGTAAAGATATATTTATTTTAGTCTAAATTACGGATAATTTTATGCTCTAGAGATTTAATGATAGTAAGAAGGGTTCTGGTACTGTGATTTTTAACTAATAAATTGTAGATTTATCTTTTGCGCGTTTTTGAGGTGTACAGTTTTACTACAAATTCTTTATTAGTCATTGACTGCAGTGACATGTATACTCCATTAATTATAGATCTATATATTTCTAAAAAGTACGATTTTTATTTACTATACTTTTGATAGCTAATTATTGTCATTTTGTAGACAAAACATTCTATAAGACAGCCATTTGGTGCAGGGTAAAAGATTTAGGCCAATGACATCTTGCTGTAGATTAATAAATAGTACATCGAGCGCATCTTTTTGATTTGCCTAGGCTAGATCTATTCATTCTAATCTTCAGAATGGGACATTTTTAAGATTTAGAAGTGAACAAACAATTGATCTGATTACGGTATTAAATAAAATAAATAGGTGTTTAAAAATAAAGTTATAAACCTGGTGGTGGCACGGCCGGGGGTAGTAGTGGTATGTGTGTAGTCAGCCGACACAAATCGCCCCAGGCCAGATGAGCGGTCAAGCGTGACGAGTTACGACGGTCAGCCGAGACGAATTGGTTCGCGAAGGGTCAGTGTCGTGAACAGAGCTCAGTAGCGTCACGAGAATTATAGTCATCTGAACACCCAGAAACGTCGAAGGGCGTTCTGTCCGGTTCGAGAAGGCCAGCAGGGACCCTATATAAAGAGCGAAGGTGTCAGGGACGACACAGACACAACTTCCCGATCGACAGTTCGTTACTACGGCACAGTACAAATTCGAGACGAGACAGGGAGACCCGTGCAAGAGTTGATACGGCGGTACAGCTATTAACGGAAAGATATTTGTACAGTCTTATGTTACGTGCTTCCAATTGTACAGTATTGGTTGTTATTTATTGACATTAAACCTTTACGCTATTTGGAGCACTGAGTTGTCAAGGCTATCGGTACCTTAATTACCTTGACTTAAACGTTTATCTCTTTCATTACTTTAAAAAATAAAGTCTAGCATTATTATGTCGATTTCTAATATAGTAAAGATGTTGATCACGATAGATCTCGAAGTTTATAAACATTTTGTAGTAATTAATTTTGACTGTTCTTATGTCAATATGAATTGGCCTAACGAGAGATGGGTATTGCATTTCTGTTGATTAGGTTTTTATTTTAATGTATAAAAATAGGTCTACATTTATAAGTGGCAAAAAAATACCCAGATTTATTTTAAAAAATACCTATTATAAACTATAATTGGTGTACAGCAGCGTCAAAACAGAAGCATCTACTTAGTGAACTTGAAATTGCTGTTACTTTAGTATAGTTCCACGATTTTATCGTCTATAATTTTATCGAGAAAATAAGTTTAGCTGTTCTAAACCAAAGTTGACCTGTTAAATTTTTACATTTTGTTGTCCACAGTAAGTAGGAAAATTAGTTTCTAGAAGTGGAAGTGAGCTCAAATTACGCGCCTTGGCTACAGGTTATACTCACTATTTTTTCTACATTTCCTAAATGGAGATTAACATTTACGCGATTTGGACATATACAAAATATAGGTTAAAACTTTTTAAATTGTTTTCTTTCCTTGGTTTTAAATTTTAGAATATTCAAACTGACTGGGATATTCAAATGGAAGGATTTCCAGAACTTTATGACATGGACATAAATGATTGTACTACTAAAGGTCTTTTAGATGCCAATATAACAGTCAAGATAGCAAAAGTCAAGCTTGAGGATGCTGGTACTTATAAGTGCGCTTTGCATTTATATGGAGATAGAGCAGATAGAATCATCTTGGTATACAGTCACAGTACTAATGCAAACCTTACCGTAAAATGTAAGTACAATTTTGTTTTAAAGACCCTTTTAAACAATTCGAATAAAAACTGAAAGCAATCATATAGTGTAAATAAGACTAGTCCCTATTCGTTGCAAAGGCAAGTATGAGGGGGCCTCCTTCATTAACGTAACGACTATGGGTCATCTATAAGAAATGAAATGAATGCCTGGGCACTAGATGTTAACGGAACATGTTCGCCGGATGGAGGACAATCGCATACCGAAAGTCATCCTCTACATACAACTTGCGACTGGCTCAAGAAAAAACTACTCGCCCCCACCTCCGTTACATAGTTGTAATAAAACGTGACCTCAAATCAGTGAACATCAATATTGACCAGTGGGAAGACATAGCTCTAGACCGCACCAGATGGAGAGAGACAGTGACCAAGAAGGCTATGGACAGCGAAAGAGCATGGGCCTCAGCTCTGGAAGAAAAGCGGACAACGCGGAAACTGGCCAACTCCTCTACCACTGTAGCTAAGACCACCTTTACCTGCGAAACATGTGGACGGGAGTGTCTCTCCAAAATAGGGCTACACAGCCACACGAGGAAGTGTGCGAGATGAATCATAGTCGTTCTACGACTGAAGGAGGCCAATGAATGAATGAATGAGATGTTAACGGAACGATGTAAACCACACATTTGTTCCCCCCCGCCTTTTCCAAGCAGCTGATGTATCCAAAGAAGCGGCAAGTGCCGATACTGTTTGGGTTAGTGGCTCGCAGGCTCTTCCCAGGTGTAGCTTCAAACTGCTTAAGGGTCAGCATGTACTGATTTTTTTTTTATCTGGGATAACTCCCAAAATAGATCTGTTATAATTGCAAGGCAGCAGAGGTTTACGTGCAGAGTTCTTTTCTTCTATGTGGTTAGCCAGGTATGAGTATTATGAAATATTTAAAGGTAATGGTGTACTTCTTATACTTTATCAATTCCGGCAGACACAACCTTAAGTATATATCAAATTCTTGTGCTGAATATATGATATACATATTAATCTTAAATTCCAAGCGTTTTGAAGCCAGAAGTAAGTGTGTTCGAGAGGGCGATTTCCTTTAAACGTAACATTTACTAAAATGCACCTGGCAAAAGGGGAATCGTATAAATGCGGGTATTTTATTTAAAGAAACAAAAAACATATAGGTAGAGGGTTCGGTCATAGTTTTATGTGAGCGGTTGCAGAATTTAATAAGAAAAAAGGGCCCAGGCCTAATAATAACATATAGTCTATTAAAGTGTTCGAATAAGAACTGTTAAGCAGTCATATAGTGTAAATAGGACTTGGCCATATTTGTTACGAAGGCGAGTAGGGCTCAGCAAAGAAGTGATACTTGAACAGACGATCTGGTCTAGTTTAATCACTATAGAAATGCTCAACTCTATCAAGAAATGTAGCTTTTATTATTTTTGTAACTGTGCTAAAGTAATTAGTGTCAAAAATTGCACAGATTTTATCGTGATATTGCTTTAGACTTTAGACATTCAAAAAGAAGTAATTGACCGCTCTTCTGCAAAAAAAGAGTTAATATCATTTCAAAACAAACCGATTCCTCTACCAAAACAAGGATGGGTTTTAATTTCCTCACAGTTTTTAATTGAGCTCATTTTATTTCTCTGTTATATCAACTATGAAGTAAAAGTTAGCCACCATTTGTCGTTCTCTTATTCGGTGTTATAAATGCCTTTTTATTAGCGGCCCCCGTAAGGGGAAAAAGCCGCTATTAGGTTTGTGCAAAATGTCCGTCTGTCCGTCTGTCCGTCTGTCACACTCAGGGCGCCGAAACTAGAAGAGATACGAAAAATATTTTTTCACCATTAAATGCGGCTTGAAAAGTTTAGGTGCAACGGCTACTTTTAGTTTTCTAAAAGCAAACCGTTTAATTTATAAAAATTATTTTGCAAGCGATTTTTTAATAATAAAACACCAATTGTGAAGCAATTACATAAATCTAAGGGAGGAAATGTTACTATATGAAATGCTCTTGGCATGTAGATATCACGCACATTTTTTAAAATGACTTTCTGTCTGTCTGTCCGTCTGTCAGACTCAGAGCGCCAAAACTAGAAGAGATACGAAAAATATTTTTTCACCATTAAATGCGGCTTGAATAGTTTAGGTGCAACGGCTACTTTTAGTTTTCTAAAAGCAAACCGTTTAATTTATAAAATTAATTATGCAAGCGATTTTTTAATAACAAAACACCAATTATAAAATAATTACGTAAATGTAAGGGAGGAAATGTTACTATAAGAAATACGCAAGGCATGTAGATATCACGCACATTTTTTAAAATGATTTTTTAGCAGCGGCTTTCGTGTACTAGCGTAAAGCCCGGAAATGACATGATTCTAAACTAATTTCTTAAATTTAAAAAAAAATCATATTTTTTTAAAATAAAATTGTTTAATACCCCCATTAGAATGTAACTAACATACTTTTTTGCGTTTTGTCTGTTGGTTGGTCTGTCCGTCACGGTTAGAAAAAAACACTAAAGGATTTTGAAAATATGATTTAATCTTTACTGTTCTTTCAGAAATATTGCGATTGTTTAAGGATGGGAGCATACAGGAATTGAGCCAGGGACTTAGAAGGAACATCCAAAACATCTTGCGAATAGGCGGATTTGGCAGGGATCCGACTCAGACGGGGGCCGCCTCTGAGTTTGTGTATTACACAAACTCTCTTTGTAATCTTGTTTCATTTAGAAATAAAGCAAAACGTTTCATAACCTTACCTTAGAAAAGTCATAGCATTTTTTGTTTTTTGGAAAAAAGGAGGTCGAAATACATAGTCTACATTTCATGTAAGTGGTAGAATGCTTTTGACAAGATGCTGGTTATAATCTTGATTACCTAATTCATGACGTCGTCTATTTCAGTTGGAATCGTTTCGGGAGCAAAGCGCTTCTTAGTGCATTATTCAGTGAAACGTTACAAATTTCTTGGTTTATTTTGCTCGTTGTTGCCTTTATTTGTTTCCTGTCATACTTCTGGCTCTATCAGTTGCTATTGAAATGATTTTAGTTGAATCGATCTTAATATGTTCAATGTATTTTTGCACGTTATTCGCTCTATATTACCTTCTTGTTTGTCACGAGAGCGGTACCAATTCTAGTTCTTCTTTGGGACCTTGGGAATACATATACCTGACAAATTGGGCAACTTGAGCCGTGTCTTTATGTCGAAAGACTAATCTATACCAAGTGATAAGGCAGAATAAAGTTGAATATCTTCCACCTGCAAATATGTTACATATGAAGGCATTTCTGGCTATACTGTCTTGTGATGTTTCTGCGGACAGTGGACAATCTTTTTTTTTTTCAAGATTTCTGGTTTGTTTTTGATATCAAGAAACAGTTATTCAAATGTACGTAGGAAGCAGTCTTTGACATACTCATCATCTGTAAATGGTTTGCTTTTTTTTTGTGAAATTTCTAGTGTTGCCGTAAAGCTTGCCAAAATGGTATTACTTCTAGATTGAATCTAACTTTAAGAAGATAATTCGCTTCTAACTCATTTACTAGAAACAACCCAGTCAAAGCACGAAGTAAAGACGCCGATTTGTCTTGCATAAAAGCGAATTAAAACCTACATAGGAACTTCGTCATTCGAGAGCTTCCAGTGGACTGACAACAGTGACGACGTGTTTAATTGGGTAGTCGTGAAAAGCGAGCGCAAGCGGTTGAGAGACCGAATCGGCGCCCAATCTTCGATGAACGATTCATAATTATTAAAAAAAATATTTCGATAAATAAATAATATTTGCATATGGAAATAAAGAACCAAAGCTTTACATCCAAAGATCCGCACGTGGCTCGCGAACCGCAGGTTGTCGACCCCGGGCCTAAGGCCCAAGGATTCATATGATGATTAAACTAAGATTGAATAGCGTAACTTCTGAGATTTCCTTTTTTTTAAACTAGCTCCTGAGGCTTTTTAAGGTGGAGACGATCGTTTATCATATACTTAACACACTATGCAAACGGTTGTAGTTTTTTGTGCCAAAAATTTATTTTTTCGTATTTTAATTGTTAAGTTATGTAACTTATGTTATACAAAGTACTTTATTTACACACCAACAATGTTTACTCATTTTTTAAAGAGAAACAAATATATTTAGCATACTTTATAAGTTTAACCTAATTTAAGACAATTAATAATATTATAATCTGCAATTTTTTTTCCTTTACAATTTCACAAGTAATCATAATTGTTGTTACATAATCGAAAAAAAAAAAAAGAGGATTAGAATTAGAGAATTAGCCTTCACACAACAATTAGACCAATTATAAGACTTCAGTCGGTTTAGATTCACATATCCTTTGATCTCCTGGACCGCTGGGGCACTACATAAGATCTGTCAACCTTCTGTCTACATTCGTATATGTCATTTGTCTTTGATATAAATTCATTTGGATGTTCATTCTGAAAAGATAGAAACCTGCCTGGGTGGATCATTTCGGGGGCCGATTTTAAGTTTGTGTTTCCCCACAAACTGTCTTTGTAACCTTGTTTCCAATTGTTTTTGTTGGCATAATTTTACTGCTTTCTGATGTATCAATGCGCTCTGCTACTGTCACTTCTCTGGCCAGTTGGGAAAAGGAGAGGGAAGAAGGGGATATTACCATGATTGCTTGTTTGCATAAAAAACATGTTCACTCAGAGTTCTTCAGGAGGTTTATCTCAACTTATACCGCAACATCTGTCAAGCATGTCATGTCAAAGAATGGATTCAGCACTTATCTATAGAAATCAATAAAGTATGCATGTAATAAAACCTTCAAACTCAAAAGGCTTTCGAAAGACACGTTTGACTCATCAACCATTTCACTTGCATCACGTCTATGCCACTCTATGCTCAACACGTTTGGATACAATATCGGAACAGGAACTGACATTTCCTACTTTAGTTGAAACTTTTGAAAAGCTGAAAGAATCTACTTTATAACTCTAAAAGAATAGTCGTCCATTGATAATTTACTTTGTAACTTTAGAAGAACTGCGTTCACTGTGAATGCTATAAATTCAAACATTTGTACAGATACTTTAATTCAGAGGTTACGAAGCTAAAAAAATTAGAATTGTTATAACCTTGCCATGCACACAGTCATCCAAGATACTATTAGATACTAGTCGGTACTGGAGGAAAAAAGTGCGGATGGCTTCATGGGGAACACGCTCCATGCCGACTGTGGCTCCCACCGATCGACCTTTGCCTGAACTTTCAAACTTCTACTGCACTGTTTCTTTTCCTGACGAAAAGCGTTAAGAAGGGGGCAATCATAGACATATATAGTAAGACCATAGACATATAATTATATCTAGACTGGAAACCGGAAATAAATCCTTATCCACGACCGATCGATTCACATCGTATCAATATATAGATTTTTTTGTACGTAAACTCTTTTTTGGGCGCTAAGGGGAGTCGCCCCAATAAATCTTAAAAAAGTAATGATCTTTAGTTTTCAAAGTTTAGAAATAATGCAAAATCATTTCTCAGATAAAAAGGATGTTAACTATAAACAGAACGTTTTTCGCCCACGTTTAGAACCGTTATGAAGAAGTTGTGCTCAAGGCAGATGTTCTACATAAATGTGATGTCTTCGTGTAAATAAATATCCATATCTCGTTGAGTTGCCTCCCATACGTTTTTACAATACGTTTAATTTCTTATTTAAAACATTTTTATTTCAAGAAATAAAGAGTGTCCAAGTTTTCATTTCATATTAAAAACCCTTTTGTGTCATGTTCGTTAAACTTCGGTGACTGCATGTTGCTCTCCATACACTCATTAAAATGAATACATTCAAAAAAGTGTTCAAGGCAATAGTCAACATTCTCACATGGAACAAGAAATACCATTAACTGGTTTATTTGTCGGTAAAGTTTGAACGTAAAAACTTTATTAATTGTAAGAAATCAACACTATCTAATGTTATTTTCTTTTGTTTTGTTTAAGCACATAGTCAGGACGGATATACTACTAGAAAATGGCAAGACTGGAATTCCTCAAGAAATTCAGAAACAAGAAAAGTGCTTGTATTGATCAACACTCTCAGTGTATTTATTTCTGTGCTAATTTATTTATTTCTGTAAAACATTTCCAATTTATGATGTTGAATTAGTTTATTATATAGTCCTTACTGTATAAAACATTAAATGAATGAATGAAAGGACATGGTCAATTATAATGGTCAGTTGTCAGTCCCGACGCTACTTTCTGTGAAATTTTAACTGCGGCAAAAATGTTCCAGTGTTGCGTTGTGTTATTCTTGATTTGTGTAGTTGCATATATCCGAAATGATCGGTAGTTGCATATATCCGAAATGATCGGTATCTTTTGTTCTTAAAAATACACAACGGCAGCATCATAAATAAAACACGAAATATCAATCATTTGTTTAATGATCTAGATTAACAATTAAAAATGTTCGATTGGAAATATATTCCTTAATTGTTTTTTTAGCAAAATTTTCATGCTTATTATAGAATAGTAAGAGTATTTTGGTTCATTCACTTTGTGGATCATGAGAGGGGAGGGGGAGCAAGTATCTGAGAGGTTTCCGTTTATTTGAATTTACGTTTCAGGTATTGACGTGCTAAATAACCACTAACTACTCAAGTAATTATCAAGTTTTTATAAACTATTGTTACTTAAAATTTGTGTGTGAACGATATACACATTACATTCTCTAAATATAAAAAATCATAAATTATTACTTAGGGAATATCAAGTTTTTTTTTTAATTGATTCATATGTTGGCTTAAATAATGTAAAGATAAAGTGTGCAAAGGAAATAGAAAAAAAAAACGTGTATAAGAAGATTCAACAAAAAAACATTTTTCTATTCAATTTCGTCCAACAGAGATTGTATTTTTTGTAAATATGTGTTTAATTATAACCACACGCCGAGCTTTTAAATTTATAAGAAATTCCTGATATTTTGGGATTAATTGTATACAACAACCTATAGTTCCAATGTTTCTAAAAATGACTCAAAGATAGCGTTTCACGTTAATATGCACTATGGGTCGTTTTGTCCCGGGATTTCTCCGCTATGCAATTTCCAAAATAAAAGAAAATTTACGCAGTTATCAAATGAGAAAGGTATAGAGGAGGAGAATAATTGAGAGCGAAAAAATGACTGAAATGGTTGACCAAATGTCTAACCAAAAACACATTTATATTCCCATGCCATTGGGTATTAGATTTCTAAAAGGTGACATTCTCTTATAAAGCAAGACACGATAGGAATAAGCATGATGTCTTTTTTCATTCCCTCCTGAAAGTCGATATGCATGTGGCTCTTCCTAAGCCTTTTAACAAGCGACTCAATTTAGCAATCGATCACGAAAGAAATTGTTTCAGACTAGAAAGAAACGTGATTTCGGCTTATTTGGGTTGGCATTAACAATTTAAGTAATGAATTGGTGAAAAAAAATGAATATTATAAATATAGGTGTGGGATTATAGAGAAAATTACAAAGAGAAGTGTCTTATAATAACTTATTTAATTGACGGCTGCGTGTTCTATAAATATTAAACCTGCATTATAAGTTTTGACTTAATTTTTTAAAAAATATGAAAGAAATGTCACAATGAAATGCTGAACGGATAGGCTGAAATAAAACGTGACGCAAGATCACTTGCAAGGTTTCATATCAGGTATCAGAACTTAGAAAAATCCAGCTTCATTGTGCAACGATATTCGGTAACAACGAAAATCTTAATCGACCACCTATGGAAATTGGTTAGCTTTCCTTGGGTGCTGCAAAATATGCAGGTCACAGCTGGGGCTGTGTATCCACGGGTTATACTGCATTTCTCAATAATCTTTAGACTCGAAAACACGTTTTATTATTATTATTACTATTATTATTGTAGATGCAAATTGCACCTCTATATTCGTGTATTTCGATATATTTATATACAAATCTAATACTATAGATATAGCATGTATGGATGCATTGGTAATATTATAGAACTAGAGCAGGGGTTGGCAAAGTGGGTCCGCGGGCCACATGTGGCACGCCGAAGTAATTTATGCGGCCCTCGGACACCTAAAAAATCAGGTGTGCCCACAGATAACACATATAAAAATGAATATATACAAATAATAATTGAAAATATCTATGGAAATTATTGAAACTTTTGATTCTTATCACTTATAATGAAGAGACTAAAGAAGCATTATCTCTTATCGTCATTCTGAAAATCTCAACGTTAACGAGTATTTATTAAATGGCAATATTTCGAAACATTCAGTCAAAGACACAAGCCTAGGCCAGTATATATGAAGAACTGTGTGGTAAGAGTTTGGGTTGGCTTGTACAAGATGGCAAGGTAAAAAAAAATGGTGGAGACAGTGCTTTGAATGAGAAAAAACAGGCTGTCTAATCAAATAAAGATCAATAACCCAACTATAACCTCATTACGGGAACGTTTACACCAATTTGCATTGATTAACAAGCATGTGATTTATCACGCGATGTATACTTTCATTTAAAAAGGCATAGGGCCGGCCTTTTTCTTCTAAAAGCTCAAAATCTAATTTTTAAAAATATTTTATTCAAGCAGTATTTAAAGAGAAAAAACCTAATTACTATGCAATATAAATGAAACCTAATTTATGACAATTAAAAATCTAATATATAGTAACCTATTTCACGTTTTACTTTGTTCAAACCATAGATTATTTACTTTCTAAGTAATTAACTCATAAAAGAGGTGTGGAAGCGACAAAGAGAGTTTGTGTGATACACAAACTCAGAGGCGGCCTCCGTTGAGAGATCAAAGCACGGAAGATGTATGTTTCTGTCGTTTATCTTTGATATAATTTTTTTTAAATGAACTTTTAGAAGCGACAAAGAGAGTTTGTGTGAAACACAAACTCAGAGGCTGCCCCCGTTGAGAGATCAAAGCGGATCTGATAGGGATCCGACTCCTACGGGGGCCGCCTCTGAGTTTGTGTATCACACAAACTCTCTTTGTAATCTTGTTTAATTTAGAGAAGAAATAGCATAATTCATCCTCATAGTTAACTAGAAAGTACATAAGATGTTATATAAACAGCATTTTTTTTCGCTGTTAATTTATATTTTCTATTGTATTTGGGGCCACAAAAGTCACTTCACCCAGGGCCTTCAATTATCATTATACCTGCTCAGGGTAGCTGGGTCATCTGGCTCCCTCTCCTGCATTTTTCGTTCTTTATTGAGGGCCTTGGACATAGGAGACTTCCGTTCGGACTTGCTGATTGAAGCGAAATGTGAATTCAGGAAATTGGCCATTTTTTAAGCTTTAGAGACCGATACACTAGTGTGCGAAAATAGTGGAGCGGGCATGCGGACCGAACTAATGGCCACCAAGTTGCAGTAGAAGTCACCAGGCTTTCGATGTGTCTCTCAGATCCAGCCCGGCACAGGCGCATCATTCCAGTGGTCAGAACGCACTTTTCTGGCAACCTCACAGGCTTGCCTACGTAGGCGGTTGTACTCGCGGCGGCATTCAGGAGTACCTTTCTTATATTCTTATATTTCCTGATCGAAACTATTCAGTTCCATTCTCTCGACCAAGCGGGTCAATGCCGTGCGCCGGGAAAGGTTCGGGGGACATACCTCTTAGCCGCACCCGTATATTTGGTCGACGGACCCTTCCTCCACTGCGATGGCGTCGACGTCCGCACTAAACGCTGACCAGTTTGCAGTAATATTGGCGGATTGTTTTATTTTGTCGTAGGAATAAATTAGAAGTGTTAATAAGGTCAAGGACGCTTTGGCCCGAGGTATCAGTCATGTCATAGCCCCATGAAGGAGACTTGGCATTCTCCAGCTACGATGGTGGAGGAGAACAGCGAAGTGTCACCTTAGTTTAAAGAAAGTTTGTGCTTAGGCGGGTTATAGATATTTGTCACCTTAACTTTTCGCCCGTTTTTTGTAAATAGTGAGGGTGAGGGCGTCGGTTCGCCAATGTGCAATCGCGCCTAAGGACTCTTGTGTGATTAGGCCGTTCTTCACATATGTGATAATCCCTCGGCACTCTGTGCATTTACATCTAATGTTGCAGCTACGTTTAGTGCCTATCAAAGTCTCCTGCAAGATCGAGGCATCTATTGCTCTGGTGGGAATGTGTGCATTAGGGCCTGCAAGAGGGTCCGAACCTCGAGAGCGGAGGATCCACTCTGCTCATCACTACCACTGTAGGCTAAGAGTTTCCCACAATGGGGAGTGGTTTGACGACGATTTCTTGATATCCCCAGTATTAGAACTGTCACTGGGTTCGACGCTTTCCCCTATTACGACGCCAGAGAACAGGCTAGATCATGAGCACAAAAGATCCGCCCGACTCAGGCCGCAAAGGCCGTGCCAGTCAGCCAATTTTGCCAATTCGAGACCCCCGCGAATCAGCCAACTCCGAGGAGATCCCGATCAACCCTCGAGTTGCTGTCCAGCGCTACCCGCTTTTCGGAGAACCCGTGGTATCTTACTCACCTCTGCCCTGGGGCCCCACAGTGGGGGGCTGGACATAACCCCTTTAGTTTTACTTTTACATTTGCCGACAGTTCATTCATCAGTGGCAAGCAACCAGTAATCTTGGCTATTCCTTTGGAGAGCAGGGATGTTCACCCGACAACCACGATGAGGTGGTGCTGGAATTGTCGAGTGGTGGTGGCACAGATGGGGGTAGTGGTGTGTGTGTAGTCAGACGAACGGAATCGCCCCATGCTACTTGGACGAGTTTCAACATGACGGTTCGGGAAGGATCGACGTCGTGAACAGAGCTCAGGGGCGTCACGGGAATTATAGAAATCTGACCACCAAGAAACGTCGAGGGGCATTCTATCCGGTTCGAGAAGGCAAGCAGGGACCTTATATAAAGAGCAATGGTGTCACAATCAAGACGGTTCAATAAAGGGGTTCACGACAATGTCGCAGAACAAATATATCCGTAGTACCTCTACCGACTCTAAAGCCACATTAGTTCTCTGATAGCACCTTGTCTACTATGGAGTTTGGTAGTCGGTCGAATAAGACTCGTGCAAAGGTTTTCTCGATACTTACAGAAGTGTTCTGCATCGATAGTTTGAAGCATTTAGCTTTGTCACCCTTTTTATAGAGTGATATGATTACAGCATCACGAAGTTGAAGTGGAACAACGCACTATTCCCAGCATAAAACGAGCTTGTCGGTTAGGGCAAACCTGCTAATTTTAATATTTCACCCCGATGTCCATCATGTTTTTTTTTAGTTAATAAATTGCTATTTTAACTTTATAAAATATTGTGAGTCATCGAACTCCTCTCTCATAATTTTGTTAGAAATATTGGCCAGTGATTCCTCCGATACATACCTATAGCAGACTATAGTGTTCTGTCATGGGTTTAATATATCACCTTGCTATTTTATAGTGTGGAACTATAGGAGGATATTTGCGGCGTTGTAGTTTAGTATTTGGGCCATAGGCACGTTGACCTTTTCTGCAGAATGTGACGATACTCAATTTTTGAAAAAAATATATAGATCTGTACTTTATGAAGGAACATTTTTGACACACATTTTGAAAAACAAAAAATAATTTTTGAACTGTATATTATATAGTAGTAATTAGCAATCTCTTAAATAATTATTAGTAAACCATTTTAAATTAGCACCCTCTTTCGTTTCATCATCATTTATGTGTCGGGATTTTAAACTTTAATCATTTTTGTCAACAAAGACGATGTATAACTTATGTAACGAAAATACGTTTAGAAATGAATCTGTTACTTTTACTTATCTCTGTAACACGGACTTATGGTAATATATGCTATAAGTTGAGATGAATAAGTCCAAGTATATCTGTATAACGAGAGAAATTCTTGCTAGATCTAGATTGTACTTATCATCTATGCTTATATTTATATGATACTAGTATATTATATATGTATATTAATATATCGTAATGATGATGCAAATTGACTGATTCTCTAGCATCATTTGGAAATAGTGCGACATGCTATCACTGGCAACGTCTGCAGACTGTTTCCACCAGTGTTCTTTGATATGAGGTCCATCATGAAGGGGTCTCCCTACTAAGATCTACATAACGTATGTGTACACAATACTGTGAGAATTACATCACTGTCATTTAAATACGTAGATCTAGCATAGATCTAGAGTATAGACTTTTGTGTACATTAGGTATAGATTGAGAATATCATATCTCAGTTGATCTACATCAAACAGATCAATTCATTTGCAGTTAACGATACATCAAGTAAACCCATTTAAAGTTTCAACCTTAGACGAAGAATAGATTAAATCGCAATCTTTATGTCACTTACATCATTATTGGTTTACATCTACAGTTAAAAAGATCCAAGAGCATTAGCAAAACCTATTCTAGAAGAAAAAAAAAACTCACCCACTACCCCATTACCCCAAAAATAAAAAGACTTTGTGTCCACAACAGATTTTAAGAATGTGGTTAGTTTGATGTAGTGGCTTTCTCATAAAGTAGTGTTTATAGTGGATGACGAAGGTAAAAGCTAGCCAATAGCCCTAGCTCTAGATCTTTAGTAATGTAATAAGTGGTATTAAAAAGTAATATGAGACTCTTAGGTCTAACATTTCACGCGTTTTCTCCCATTCCATTAGTAAACTATATTAAACATGACCCGTACAAATTATGTTAAAAACGTAAGTCTGGTCATGAATCGACGAAGAGGCCCCAGCCATGCGACGCCGTTGTTAGGTCCATGGCCAAAATGTAAGCTACCAATAACAAAGGTTTTAATGATTCACGGGTAGTGACATTAAGAGCTAAAACATGGCGTTACAAAACGACTTAGTTGTGACCGTCACCCCACCTAACATGACAACACCACAGGACAAGGAAAAGGATCTTAGTGCAACAGTTTACGGTACTAAGACTAAAGGTAAACTATTTCGGCACAAAAGGCTGGAGATTGAAAATGTATTTCCTAAATACGAGTCGTATGTTGTAATGACACAGGCAGTGTCACCTTGCTCTTGGGGGTTTATGGCTTTTAATGCTCTTTAGAGAAATGTCAAGTCACAAGTTTGTTCAGCAAACATCAAAACCATAGTGGCGGAGATTTCAACTCACAAACTTGTTCAACATACGTCAGAAAAGTAGTGGCGGGATATTTCAATTCACAAACTTGTTCTACAAATGTTATAACCCCAGTGGAGGTTGATTTCAACTCACAAACTTGTTCAACAAACGTCACAATCATAGTGGCGGGAGATTTCAATTTACAAGCTTGTTCAGCAAAAGTCAGTTGATTTTAAAAATTCATTTTTTCGATTTGAGAAAAGAAAAATTAGCTATTGTATCATAACTTTAAAAGGACTAAAATAACATGATGTCCGATTTGCAGGACGGACGGACAAGTAAAGTTCCCCTTTCAGACCTTATGGTTTATAGGGCAGATAATGTAAAGATCATCTGATTCTAAGGCCTACGGTCAACGAGGGTATCATGTGGCCACCACAACGACCAACCGCCTTTACTTTTCCCCAACTAATGTCAGGTACCCGTTAGTGCTGGTGGACTCAGAGGCATCAAGGATAAAAATTTCAGTCTTCACCAGGATTCAAACCCGGAACCCCCCGGTTAAGAAACCAAGTGCTTTACCGCTCAGCCACCGCGAATCCTGACGGACGGACAGATCACACAAACCAATCGCATTTGATCCCTCCCTTTTCGGGGTCGCTAAACATGTTGTTTAAAATAATTCTAATTAGTATTTTCTCATTTTTAAGTCCTGTTTACATACAAATTAATGTAAAGATTTATTTATATATAAATATAATATCATGGCCGAGCCTTGATCGGTTAAATAATTTCATAAGAAAGATTATATACCCGAAGTCATTTTGGGATTTTTTTTTAAATTACGAAAATGAACGATCGGATATAGACTCTAATTCGAAGAATTTCTTTAGTGTACTGTTTGTTCTATATGTAAATTGCTACGTTCAGACATTTAATTTTGGAATTAGTATATTCAATTATGGTTTAGTACAAAACATCGATTGACGCAAATTTCTACTTTATTGGGTAAAACTGCAAAGACTTTCTTCCAAGCCAATAATAGTAGGCCTACGATAGGTTTTCGCTGTCTAGACTGTAGGAGAAGAGACTTGATATTTAATCGCCATGTACATTACATATAGAACAAACAGAACACTAAAGAAACTCTTCAGATTTTTTTACGGGATATGTGCCCTGCTCAGTCAGACTGTCAGACTATAAGAAGTTCATACCGGCTACTGGTGCTACAGCCCATGGAAGGATATGGCCTGCTTTTACACATCCCTCCATTCAGATATCTCCTAGGCCTTTCGTCACCACGCCCTAACCCCAAGTTTTTTTACTGAGGTTTATAGTTAAATCAAAAGTGGCTGCAGCGTACGCAAACTCGTTGACCGCTAGCTAGATATCTTGTTCAGTGTGAGAAAGTAAGGCGTAGAGCAACTGTGTATTCACCATTTCCTTTGTTTTGGTACGGGACATTAGACACTGAAGCATGAACACATGGTCATATTTTTACCAGCAAAATAATAATTATAATAAGGCTTGACATCAAATCCGAAGATTAATGAGGAAATCTACACCGCTCTACGCAATTAAAGTGTAAACAATTTATTAAGCACTTAAAACGCAATAACTAATCATACATCGGTACATTTAATTTCATTACTTTCCTTCCATAGTTCTGTAATAAATCTTCAATAAGATGGTGCGCAAATGTTTAATTAGGTCCATTGATACTTTAACTCTTTCTCTCCGTAATTATTTTTCCACGTTTTGAAGGAATTCTTCATTTTGTTCATTACTATTTCACTACCCCTTTTATGATTGGGCTTCAATAGCTTTGTTGTTTGTTATCAGAAAATGTTGTATTTGGTATAGAATTAAAGGGAAATGCATGCTTTTTTTATATAACACAAAGTAAAGTTAAAACAAAATTAAACATTAATTTAAATTGATGAGAACAAAATCAACGATGGTATCGTCGATTAGGAGAGAAAGAGTTAAAACTCGTTCTTGTTTGCATTGTACTAAGGTAAGCCTAGTGACGTAAGCATCGTTTTTCCCGTTTACGTCATGGAAAACTTTCATTCATAAATTGGAAAACTTTCATTCATAAATTCTCCATGTCATTCATAAAACCTTCAAACCAAAATAAATTTTTCGATAATGAGACATTTTTCAAACCGATATAACGGTCAAACTCAAGCTTTCCCGATGTGGCCAATGAATTGAGAATTTTTTTCTCACTAACATTTAGATACGTTGAAATTTTAAAGAAAATCGTTAGAGCCGTTTTCGAAATAGAAGATATATATATATATATATATATATATATATATATATATATATATATACAAGAATTGCTCGCTTAAGAGTATAGGATATATATATATATATAAGTTTATTAATGCTATCACAAATTTTGATCAGATAATCTCGAGGTGAGGTATTTTTGTAGCTATAAGTATGCAAAAGAACTGCTTACAGAGACCAGTGATTGCAAACAGAGCTAGAATTCTGGCTGCACATTTCCGCTATTCAACGTTCCGTTCCGGGTACATAACTGTATAATTTTGGCACAATCGATTCTATATACTTCGATTTCAACAAAGAATCTGACAGCTATTCTGTCAGCTCTAGTTGTATATTACCAGCAGCATTTTCATGAACAAATGAAAATGGAGATACAAAATTCAAAATTTATACTCGTATAAAACGAGTCAAGAAAACGGCCATTGAAAGCATCTAATAACGATATATTTGGTTTATCCACATACGTAATTTTGCGTGAAAGCACTCCACTTTGAAAATTCAAATTCGAGTGAGATTCGTAGCTATATAACTATATATAACTATATTTAACTATATATATATATATATTGTATATTTACTAACGTGTATTATTATTTTTTGAACCGATAAGTTCAGTTCAAGACTTATTTAATTAATTAAAACTTGAATTTTCACCTAGCAAAACTTGGACCTGCAAATGAATTTAAAAAGTCCTGATGCTCATTTTGTCTTTTGCTTTTTGCTGATACTGACAGTTGTCCGGAAGTTGTCTACGAAGATTTGATTTGTGAAATTGTGAACATATAATATTTACTTAAGATTTTTACTAAATTATTAAATTTTACTACCTTTACTATTTAAACAGCAAATAGACCTTGCTTTTAATGATTTAATTGTATTAAATTTAGCTCTTCTGATATTAAAGAAGAGTTATCCTCGAAGGATTACGTGCACCACATTCCCTACATAGTGCTGATGTGCCAAAACGCTAAACTCAAATTCGCAATTTGTCGGTATTATGTAATTAAAATTGCGATGATATTATCTACGTTAGTTTGATTTTTTAATAAGTTTAAAGTTTGAAACTTGATTTTTTTTCAATTTTTTTTAAAATTTATTTAAATAAATACATTTATTTTTTTTTAAATGATTTCAGCTCAAAACACGCTGCAAGCTTTCCTTTCTAAATCAGTTGTCATGGAAGGAGATCCCGTCACTATTATCTGTGGTATAAGGCACTTTGAATCTCCTTCGACAAGACTTTTATGTGCAGAAATTATTGCACTTCGTAAACTGAACAATACGTCAGGGGAATTTAAAACACTCATGTTCTATAATAACTATGGATACACACATCAGCAAAAAAATGTTGTAAGTTTAATATCTGTCCGTCCACCATCTGTCACTATTACACGTCAAAGTCGAAAACTAAATAAGGTAGTGTACATATTAGTTTACCTTCTCGCAATAATTCCTTGCCAGTGCTCCTTTAGCTGGCCATTGGAAACCAAAATTTATAAAACAAGATACTAAGAGAGTGTGTGTGATACACAAACTCAGAGGCGGCCCCGTCGGAGTCGGATCCCTGTCAGATCCGCCTATTCGCAAGATGTTTCGGATGTTCCTTCTTAGTTGAAAATAATTAACTTTAGACGTAGAGGATGGCAGGAGCAGGGTATAAACCTGCCTTATCTTGATGTTTGCGCACTAGACTGTAGTTCCGATTTATCGTTGGTCCGTGGCTCAATTCCTGCATGCTCCCATCCATTCCTGCGGAAGGTTTGGCCTAGGAAGAAAACTATCTTTAACTCTGAAGAAACATTCGAAACATGTAAAACAAACCGACACATAACCTGGGAGCGTCGAGATAATTAGTTTAGAACGCTAACTGCACGACAAGGCATTGAACTTAATAACAAACTGGTTACAAACTAATAGCCTGATATATACAATATGTCACACGAGCGATTTTAAATAATCGTTCAGCATTGATTTGTAGAGATTTAGATCTACATAAACTATAAACTTCTGATTTAGCACTCTTAATATATATCTTATTAATTATTATTATTAATGATATGGATATAACATTACAATGTAGATCTAGACATAAACATCCGGAACAATCTATTATAGATAATTAAACTATCGCAATATTTCGGAAGGAACAGTAAAGGTTAAATGATATTAATAAATTCGTTTGTAAACACTGTAGATCTATTTCCGTTATGGAAAATGCCTAGATCTATATTTCTAGTTTTAAATATATAAATATACCCAGATAAATATTATTTTATTGACACGGTTATTAGCATCCTATATTAGATCTATTCAAGGCTCATAAATATCTTCTGCAAACAAGCATACTAGATTTGATAGGCTATCTGTACATAAATTTAATTAGGTTGATTTCATTTGATTATTTTTAACTATTGTCTATAATTAAAATGTCCGTTTCTAATATCGTGATGATATAGATTATTGAGCTCGACTTTTATAAGCATTGCTAAAAATATAATAGCATCATTAGATATATAGACTTAGGTCTAAGTCTCTAAATATACCGTCTCAGAATAAGTCTACTATCAATAGACCTAATAGGCTTACTTTTTTTTCTTCATAATCTAGATTTTAAAAAAAAATTCTTAATACTATAGGAATATAGATTAATGTTCCAAAAATGTATACTTTTTAATAAAAGTGGTCTTTCTATCGATCGCACGTTATTAACTTTGCTTGCATTATGCCTATATGCCTACGTTTTTTGTATTACTGTTGACTGTTTTTATCATAATATATATTAAAATATTGAGAGAAAGGAATTACATTCTTATGGATTTTTTAAAAATGCAGGCTATATAAGAAGGCCCACATGCAACAGTAGCGCATAAAATAATTACCCAGATCTGGTAGAAAATAATTAACATGAAAATTACTAAACAAACGGCGACTTCAAAACAGAAGCATCAACTTAGAGTGAATTTGACGCCAGGAGTGATAAAAATAAAATAATTTTGTGATAATTTCTTACTCTAATAAATTATAATATCAGGTGGCCGAGCCTTGCTCGGTTAAATAAATGCCCTGCCCAGCCTGACTGTCGGACAATAAAAAGTTCATACCGGCTTTTGCCATCCATCCATACCAGTGGTGCTACAGCCCGTGGTCTGCTTTTAGTTTTACACATCCTTTCATTCATAACTCTAAACGCGTTCTTGTTTGCAAAGAAATACACATTAGTAAGCCTAGTGACGTAAGCAGCGTTTTCCCGTTTTCGTCATGGAAAATTTTCATTCATAACTTTCATTCATAAATATATCGAAGCCAATATTAATTTTACAACGAAACAATTTATGTATCGAAATAACGGTCGAACTCGAGTTTTCCCGATGTGGCCAATGAGCTGAAAATTTTTTTCTCACTAATATGCAGATACGTTGAAATTTTAAGAAAATCGTTAGAGCCGTTTTCGAAATAGAAGATATATGTCAGGTCTTTAATGAATTACTATCAAGTTTTACTGTGTTTATGTATGTGCAAACGTGTCTAGGTAACTTGTAATAATTTTAGGCTCAAGTTCAGCCCGACAGGCACACCATACACACTCAATTATATATATAAAATGATAAACAATGTGTATGATGATTTAAAGAAAATTAAAGAATTTATTCTAGTGAAAATATGTACAATGAAATGGTGTTGAATCAATGATAATGGTAATCAAATAATTTGAAATAATATGATATGCACACATACAATAATAGAAATATAAAGTGATATAATGTAATCACCTTGAATAACTTATAGATCTAACATTCCTCAACACACATATATATGTGTCCTTCAATTACGATGCCACCAACAGTCAGCATCAGAGTTCATAACAACAAACAGCTCAGCAGTTCATAACATCACTCTTCTTAGAACTTCAATAGGTATGACACCTAAGATCAAACACCTAAGACCCTGTAGAAAAATAAAAGAACAAAGTCTTCTAAAACTTCTGATCTACAAATAAAATATTACAATTATGAAATACTATCAAATCGAATAGAAATAACTATTCAATTAGAAATTAAAACTCACCCTAAACAGGGGTCAAGATAATCCAATTCAAGAATCAATCAAGGAACAACAATAAGGCTATCCAGTATTATGTTCAAAGAATAATTCAAGAGCTCCTAGAATTACGTCTTGCCTTAGATCGCAAGATGGAGAAGAGAGAGACAAGCAGACGTCAATCGTAGCGCTTGAGCACCACGTCACCACAAAAGATGACAAGCACACAAAGGGAAATCATCTAATATAAATAAGAGGCAATGACGTCATCAAAAGTGTTGAACGCGGCATTATTGAAATGTGATAAACTTGACTATGAAGTCAATTTAATAACTGCGACATTCCCCCTCCTCAACGAACTGGCAATTTTGAAAAAAAAATTCCAGTTATCTCAAAAACTTCAAGAAAATTCTCCAGAAAATTCAACTTCACCAAGATCAAGATAACTGCAAAAATAATGCCAAATATATACCACAATAGAAAACCTCAAACTCACACTTGCATATGAGTACTGTGAAATCACCAAAACTAATCACCAATGATCATCTCAATAACACAAAAATTCTTCAATTTGCATTTCAATAAACAAAAAAAAATTTTGTTCTAAAAATTTAACATTTCAAGTTACAACTGTTTTCATCAAGTTACATATTTACATTATCAAAATTGATCAATATCAAAATTAATATAACATTGGTACATGGTTTCTCATTTTATCTAAAATTACACAAGTCTTGAGCATACATCAGCAAAGACATTTCGCTCTCCTTTCAAATGTACAGTATCAAAACAATAGTTTTGTAGTGCTAAACACCATCTACTTATTCTTTTATTAGAATATCTACTATTTCTTATAAATGATAATGCCTTATTATCTGTCTGGAGATGAAATTTCACTCCTGCATAATACAGATCTAGCTTTTTGATAGAGCATACAATGGCCAAACCTTCCCTCTCAAGGATAGAGTACCTCTGTTCACGTGGCAACAACTTCCGACTCCCAAATTTCACTGGATGCAAACACACCATCTTTCATCTGACTAAGTATACCTGAAATGCCTTTATCTGACGCATCTGTCTGTAAAAAGAATGGAAGAGAAGGATCAGGCAATCTTAGAATAGGATAATCACACAAATAAGTTTGTATTCTCCTCAGTGCCACAACACACTCGTTACTCCAATCAATTCTTACAGATTTCCCCTTCTTCAATAACTCTGTGAATGGAAATACCAAGTCTGAATAACTAGGTATAAATTTAGAGTAGTAATTGACCAACCCAATTAAGGACCTCACTTCTTTCTTTGTACTGGGTGGTTTGAACTCTAATATCTTCTGTACATTTATACTATCTGGTTTAACTTCTCCATGACCCACATTATGTCCCAGGAATTTAATATTTGAAAAACCAACCTCTAATTTAGATGGTTTCAAAGTAAATCCATGACTTTTTAATACACTGAAAACATTGTGCACATCACTAACATGAGTATCCCAACTCTCACTAAATATACAAATGTCGTCAAAATAGAATAAGACATTCTCAATATCCTTTAATATACTTTTCAATACTCTATTGAAATGATTAGGAGCACCACTTAAACCAAATGGAAGGTAATGAAACATATAATGTTCACCTAGTACTCTAAAAGCTGTATACTCCTTACATTCTTCAGTAATAGGTATTTGCCAATACCCTTTAGTTAAATCAACCAAAGTAAAATACTTAGCCTTGTAGAGTTTATTGAATAACTCTTCTTGATCTGGAATCAATTCAGCTGGTATTTGTGTAATATTGTTCAATTTGCGGTAATCAACACATGGGCGTAAGGTACCATCACGTTTCTTAATAATCACAACAGGAGCAGCGTATGATGAGTCTGTAGGTCCTATGATACTGAACTTCAGCATACTGTCAATTTCCTCTTGTAATTTATCCTTCATATTCATTGGTACAGTATATGGTTTTAATGCTTTAGGCTTAGTATCCAGCAGTTTTATTTTAAATTCTTCCACATTTGCTTTACCCGGTATGTCAGATATAATATCTCTGAATTCATCCAATACCTTCATAATTTCATTTCTTTGGTTACAGTTTTAATTTGGGTTAATCTTCATCTGAGACAAAATGTTGTCATTCATCTGTCCCTTATTGTTGATTTCCAATGTCGGAATACTTTGTAACATGTCTTCACCTTTCATTTCTTCTTCCAATTCATCCTCATCATCCACCACTGATACCATATTAGCAGACAATATATTATTCTCATTTTCCATATCTGCAATATTTTCATTTCTATCAACATTACTTCTACTATGATATTTCATCAATCTATTAATGTGATACAATTTCAGTTTATCTCCCTTTTTCACCAGAAAATTAAATCTTGATACTTTTTTGATGACTTGAAATGGACCTTGCCAATAAACAGATAACTTATTCTCTCGTTGAGGTTTAAGTACTAATACACAATCACCTTCATCAATCTTTCTCATTGTGGAGTATCTATCATACTGCATCTTGTACTTCTGTTTCTTCACATAACTATTGCTGTTGGCAATTGAAGTTACATGAACTAACCTCTGTTTCAAGTCCATCAAATACGAGTATATATTTCTGTATTCCTCTTCCTCCAATTTGTTCACAAATACTTGTTTGAGAATAGCTAATGGTCCTCTCATTTGTCTACCATAGACCATTTGAAACGGTGACACTCCCGTAGTTTCATTTGGAACCTCTCTATAGGCAAACAATGCAGCGCTTACTTTTCTGTCCCAATCTTTTGGACTTTCTTGAGTTACCTTTCTTAAGAAACTCTTCAGTGACGAAATAAATCGTTCTACAATCCCATTCGAAGCGGGGTGGAATACTGTTGAATGTAATATCTTTACATTGTAGAAATTACAGACCTCCTTGTATAAATCAGCAGTAAACTGACCTCCATTGTCACTTAATATCTCATGCGGTAGACCAATTCTACTGAAAATAGTATTCAACGCCTCAATTACAGTTTCAGTTGTTATGTTTCTTAAAGGTATTGCCTCTGGCCATCTTGTAGCAATGTCAACCAATGTCAAAATAAATCTGTTCTTGTTCTCAGTAACTTCTAGCGGACCAACAATATCTATTGCCACTTTGTAAAATGGTGTTGTTACAATATTCATATTTCCAAGTTCAACTCTATCACATCTCCTTGGAGTTCTACAGCGCTGACATATATCACAACTTCTAATAAAATTCATAACATCTGTATCTAGTCCTGGCCAAAAGAAGTATTGGTAAATTCTTGATTTAGTTTTCCTCACCGATAAATGACCTGCCAAAATACTTTCGTGTGCTGTTTTAAGAATTACTTCCCTTTTTGAAATTGGCACTACAAGTTGTTTCTCCTCCTGACCTAATGCACCTTTAAATATGCGATACAATAACCTATCAATCACCTTAAATCTAACACTACCATTTTTCTTATTATCTATACTTCTTTCCTTCTGTCGATTCCACAATTCCTGTAATGTTGTATCACTCACTTGATCTTGCAAAAATTCGTCACATGAACCAAATAACTTATAACAGTCTTTAATAATTTCAGAATCTTTGTCAATATCAGCATAATTTTCTTTCTGCTTCATCCCTCGTGTAACAGCAGCACCACTATGTTCACAATGTTGATCTTCTTGTGTATTTCCTATTATTACATCAGCAACTGGATCCTCGAAACAAGCTACAATATATCTCCCTGTAATATAATCTGACTTGATGTTGACACATGCTAACGGATACTCCCTAATCGTACCATCAATTAATTTTAGTTTATAACTGCCTGGAATTCTGTCCTTATCTTGAATTAGTGAACTTCTAGCACCTATTACACTGGATCCCGAATCACGTAGGATTGATACTTTTCTTTTGTTCAAAAAACCTTCATCAAACTTTAATTCTCCCACTGATTTTTTTCTCAACTTTTTATCAACAATTAACATTGTTTCATTTTTACATGGTGTAAAATATTCAATTTCATTTGTTAAATCAGTATGACAACAACTTTGTACATTTCGAGAACAATTTAGTCACCTCTGTGGATACGTTTCTTGACCTTTGTTTGACTTTGCTGTGTTGTTCTCTTTGTTGTCTTTGACACCAGAATAATACCTTATGTTGTTGCCTCCACCATAATATCCATGTGTTGTATCATTGCTCGCTCCTCTCCAATTTCCTCCATACATTCTGCTACCTCCATGATCAAATTGTCTCCTGTATCCACCACGCATTACATTAGTTGTGTATGATACTTGTCTTGGACTTTGATGTGTATAAGTTACATGCCCTGGTTTTGTATCAACTTCGGCCATACAGCATTCATTTGACTTATGACCTACTTTATGACATTTGAAACACTTGATTATTTTCTTCTCACTAACATTATTTTTACCAATCACCTCACCAGCTCCAGCAACATAAACATTAACATCCTTAGTCAGTGATTTAGTTGTATCAGCTGTCTTGAAACCTTCAACTATTTCTAACATATCCTCAATACTATCCCATTTATTCAGTATTAGCTGTCGATACACCTCTCCCGACACACTTTCTAACAACCTGTCTTTTATAATCAAATTCTTCATGTCCTCTACCGTTTCTTTCACTTCTGCCATCTTTATCCAATTATCCAACGCCCTTCTCAAGTCTGTTACATATCCTCTGAAATCGTTTTCTTTAGGCCTGACCTGATGGAATTTCTTCCTACATGTTTCCCCATTTATGTCAGCTTGCCTCATCAAAATTATTTTTACCGCATCGTAGTCCTCCTGCTTGAATAACTCATCTTGTAGCATAAAGTTCCTTAATTTCGAAGTTAATTTATAGGACAAAAGCAATGACCAGTTTTTCCTATCTATAGAACATCTTGTTGCTACCGCCTCAAATAACGCCAGAAAACCAATTAAATCATCATCTTCCTTCATATTTTGAAAACTTTTGTCCAATTTGTCTATGATGTGTCTATGCTTCTCCTTAACTTCCCCTTCCTTCTGTTCAGCCTTACAGTCCTTCTGCAGTCTTGCCAATTCTAATTCATCCTGCCTCTTTTTAGATTTCAATGCCTCTCTTTCTTTCCACCGTTCATGCTCCTCCTTCTTTCTGCGTTCCTCCTCCTTCTGTATACGTTCCTCCCTTTCCAATCTTGCCTGTTCCGCCTTTTCATACTCCTCTTTCTGTTCCCTAACATATGTCTGAAGCTCCGCACCTGTGTAACCTAATGCCTGCCCTTCTGATATTAACTGTGTATTAATGGAAAACCTAGTCTCCATTCTCAATATTTCCTCACAATTTAAGTTTTATAGGCAAAATCAAAAGAAATTAACTAGAGCACAAGCGATAGTTATGACAATAAAGAAAATACACTTAGCTGTGCTTTCCCCTGCGAAGGTAGATGTAGCCTCAACACCAAGAAGACAAAGTAGTGGTGACTAAATACAGCCGGTAAATCAGGACAACTTGAAAAACTCCACACACAAATTCACTCCAGTATGTCCACCAACTCAGTAGAAATTTACATGTAACAAAATATATATTATTAGTATATGTAAAAAAAATAAAATACAAGATACAAGTTTGTCCTTATTATTATGTTATAATGACACTAATACAATCTTAGATAAAATATATAATTTCTATCCTAAGTTACAAGGTACCGGGATACAAACAGGTGCCAAGTAGCTTGTGCTAATATAAAATATATTACGTCATTGTTTATTGTTTATGTTTTTGAGTGAACGTAAAAGATAGAGCGGAAATAAATATAGTTCTCCATGTCTACCTTGAAGAAGACAGTCTCGTTATATTATTTATTGTTAAATTGTAAAGTCTACAGTAGTTTATTAATCTGTGACAACAGAACATAGCTGAAAATATAACAAGTATAAAATGTTATAATAAATGTTGCAATGTTCAAAATGAGCCCCAATATTCTGACAAATGGGTAATAAACCAATAAACACTAGTAAATGTTCCAATAACGAGCCCCCAAATAACTGTCAGGACTTTAATGAATTACTATCAAGTATTACTGTGTTTATGTATGTGCAAACGTGTCTAGGTAACTTGTAATAATTTTAGGCTCAAGTTCAGCCCGACAGGCACACCATACACACTCAATTATATATATAAAATGATAAACAATGTGTATGATGATTTCAATAAAATTAAAGAATTTATTCTAGTGAAAATATGTACAATGAAATGGTGTTGAATCAATGATAATGGTAATCAAATAATTTGAAATAATATGATATGCACACATACAATAATAGAAATATAAAGTGATATAATGTAATCACCTTGAATAACTTATAGATCTAATACTCCTCAACACACATATAGATCTGTCCTTCAATTACGATGCCACCAACAGTCAGCATCAGAGTTCATAACAACAAACAGCTCAGCAGTTCATAACATCACTCTTCTTAGAACTTCAATAGGTCTGACAAACTTCAAGGAACCCCACAGTCTGGAATCTGTACCCTCAGACTTGCAACCGGACACTATGCAAAGAACTTTAGGCTTAGACGAAATCTATAAGACAAGATCTAAAACAAGAACCTAGGACATAAGACCTAAGATCCAACACCTAAGATCCAACACCTAAGACCCTGTAGAAAAATAAAAGAACAAAGTCTTCTAAAACTTCTGATCTACAAATAAAATATTACAATTATGAAATACTATCAAATCGAATAGAAATAACTATTCAATTAGAAATTAAAACTCACCCTAAACAGGGGTCAAGATAATCCAATTCAAGAATCAATCAAGGAACAACAATAAGGCTATCCAGTATTATGTTCAAAGAATAATACAAGAGCTCCTAGAATTACGTCTTGCCTTAGATCGCAAGATGGAGAAGAGAGAGACAAGCAGACGTCAATCGTAACGCTTGAGCACTACGTCACCAGAAAAGATGACAGTAACACAAAGGGAAATCACCTACTATAAATAAGAGGCAATGACGTCATCAAAAGTGTTGAACGCGGCATTATTTAAATGTGATAAACTTGACTATGAAGTCAATTTAATAACTGCGACAATATATATATATATATATATATAAGAATTGCTCGCTTAAGAGTATAGATTTACTACTAGTCGACCGGCGGCATAGTATACGCCGCTATTTCCCAGGCACTGGCGGATCAAGGGGGTGGGGGAGGGGGCGACACTCGGCGTACGAATTTTAGTATAGAAATTTCACAATTGGTATATTAATGTATTACTTATGTTAATAATATATACTAATTATTTTATATTTCTCTATATTTTTAGATTACTTCGTCCCCCCCCTCTAGTATGTTGGTGGATATGGTGGGGTCAGGAGGGGCTGGTGGCATCAATTTCGCCCCCCCCCCTTACGCTTTCGAGTGGGGGGGGCGGTCCAATTTTAAGTGGGGGCGGACGAATTTTAGTTTAGAATTCACCAATTGGTATAGGAACTTATTACGTGTGTTAATAATATATACTAATTATTTATATCTCGTCCCCCCACTTTAGTATGTTGGCCGATATGGTGGGTATTAAAGTACTTTCTAAAGTAAAACCTGAGAGTATACTCTATCTGTGTATTGTTGTTGTTCTAGTTTCAATAGTCTAACGACACAATAATGTGGAAACACTTTTGATATTATGACAATAATCTGAGAAGAAGAGATAATTATATAAACACCACTTTCATTCACAAAATAGTGCGCATTGGGATGCACCAATTTCCATTCACACCGCGTGCGTGCGCCATGGGCTCTTCCCTATTTACTTGCCGCTGGCATGTTGTGTGTTTGAAATTTTGTGTGTTTGACCTCTTACTTAGAGGATTATATATATACTAGTTGACCGGCGGCATAGCATACGCCGCTATTTTCCAGGGCCGGCGACCGCAGTGGGGCCCGCATTTCATAGGACACGCAATTTTATAGGACCCGCTATAATTTAAAGTGTAAAAATTATTAAATTAAGCCATTTTATTACTTACAACAGATTCCCCTCGCCATCCTGTCGATTTAACATCCCTATAATTATTTGTCTGTTAAGC
>JADKLZ010081101.1:6532714-6544020 GCA_021533235.1 Biomphalaria straminea
TGTCTGTTAAGCTATTGCTTTAAAAGAAATCAAACACATTTTTAACATTTTAAAATATAGTCATTTTGTCTCTCTAACCTTGCTAATGCTTTTTTTTTTCCACCACAATTGTTCACATATACTCGTATTAAAGGTCTTTTGCAAGTCAATGGATTTTTTTTTTTTTTTTTTTTTTTAATAAGTTTATTCTGATGATACTTCTTGTCTCAGAAACACACAAGACAAACAGGTTAACTTATCCACATCCGTATTACATTTAATTTAATGGTGTGTGAAACGTGAGAAAATAATAGTGTGACATAACATTATTAATTGTCCTAAGTTAGGTTCATAGTACTTTGTATAACACAGGTTACATAATTTAACAATTCAAATATGAAAAAAATAAATTTTGACAAATTATCTAGAAAGGTTTTCCATAATATGTTAAATATATAATAAATGATCGTCTCCCCTTTAAAAAGCCTTCCTCTATTTTGACAATTTTTGATTGTTTCCCTTTATTTATTTAATATTTATTATTAATTTTACACATACACAGCCTGATTACATACAATTTGGATAATGTGTTGCTGTTTCATTACTGTGGAGGAGTGTAATAACATTAAAACATTATGTAACTATACTATTAGTTGTCCTAAATTAGGTCCAACTTATAATGCATAGTAAATATATTTTTCCTCTATAAAAGATAGTAAACATTGTTTGTGTGTAAATAAAGTACATAAAAGGTTACATAACTAAACAATTCAAATATGAAAAAATAATTTTTGGTAAAGTATGTACAAAGATTTTCACAATGTGTTAAATATGATAAATGTCACCTAGTTTATTCACTTCAATGTTTAGGTGTCTAGAGGTGATAAAGACAAGGAGTCTCAAAGTGGGCACCAGCAGGCACAAGGGGATAACTGTATTTCTTGAAGTTGATGAATGGAAGCTTTGGTTTGTTTTGTATGAATTCGGCATTGCAGACGTGATAGCTCACAGAGTAACAAGTGAGGGTCACGCCAAATTTGGGCACTTCCTTAAAGTTATTATCAGGGCAATTAGGGATAGTGCCTATGAAAACATTCTGGTCAGCAGCATAGAACAGAACATCACAATATGGGGGGTGAGACAAGTCGTGGAACTCAAGCTCGTTAAAGTCTGCATTCTCCAGCTCTTTAGGATGGTAAGTCTTGTGCCCCAAGAGATTCAGCTTCTGCACGTGGATGACGCCATTGTGATCCTCATCGACGATCCAAAGCTTTTGGTTGACTATCTTCCCGTCAGTTGCGGTCTCGTAGTAAAATGTTAATTTATCGGGAAACGCCTCGAGGCAGACAGGCTTCCACAAGTGAGACGACTCGCCGTGGTCAGACTCGCCATTGTAGACGTCATGACTGACAAAGTAGCCGCTGAGTACGGTCAAGAAGCGGTAGAGATTTCTGGAAGGTTGCGATAAGATAAAGATCAGACCCACACATTGGGAATCTATTTTTCTAAATGTATATTATTGTAGTCTCCCTTGGGACGAGGCGTTGGCGTTGTCATAGTTTTTCATTCATTTTGTTTTAAATTTGTAGTGGTGTGACTTCATTATTTTGAGACGGTCGATGGATCGGTAGTTTGTATATTCTTGTAATCTCTCTTAGGATGAGGCGCTGGTGTTATTGAGTTTCTTCGTCATTTTTTAATTTAGTAGTGGCGTGAGTTCACCGAACAACAGAATGTCAATGTTTTACAGCTCTGACTTCCGGTAACCGTAGCTCTAGTACATGAACCTACTACTGAATGGGGTTTCGTTCAGGAATGACAAGATGAGAATATATATTGATCCAAAAGATCTCAGTAAGGCACCCAGACGGGACCATCACTCATTGAAAACTTGAGAATCAAATCAGCGCCAGAAAAAATTACCAAAGGATTATGGATGCAGTGTTTCTAGGTATTGAAGGAGCGTATTTCATCCTGTACTACATTATAGTAGCTGGTAGAGACATTGGGTGACGTGATAGCATTTTGAAACAACTCATGCTACAAGCAGAAGTGTAAAATATCTAGCTGAATTTGACAAGTGTAAGATAAGGCTAAGCACTTTATATGAGTCATATCTTTCCAGAGAAACTCTAGAACAAGACCGAGCATAAATAAAAACTATTGTTGACATGCTTCGATTAGCGGAATACAACCTAAAGTTGAAGTATGACCAATGCAAGACAAAGGCAAAGCAGAGTATCTTATAAGGGTCATATCTCGTCATAGAAAGGTTAAAACCAGATCCAGCAAAGATAATTTAAAAGATGAAAAAGAATTTGAATGTAATCATGAATAAAAAAGAGGAGTTTCGAAGAGTTGAAACATCTTTGTACAAAATTTCCAGTTTTGGCATATTATGATGCCAACAAGAATGTAGAGATAGAATGTGATGCCATTACGGAAATCATTTGTAGTGGCGTGAGTTCACCGAACAACGGAATTTCTTGTCGGTATAGTAAAACTCTTACTTCCGGTAATGGTAGCTCCAGTACATGAGCCTATTGAATGGGATAGCTCCATGATTGTTTCGTTCAGGAATGACAAAAGTGAGAATATGTATTGAACCAAAAAAATCTCAACAAAGCAATCTACGGGAACATCACCCGATGAAAACCTAGGAATCCACTCAGCGAATCAAATCAGCGCCAGAAATTTACCAAAGATAATTTAAAAGATAAAGAAGAATTTGAATATAGTTATGAACAAAAACAGAAACATCTTTGTACAAACCCTCCAGTTTGGGCATATCGTGATGCCAACAAGAATGTAGAGATAGAGTGTGATGCCGTTAACGATGGATTGGGAGAAATATTATTACAGGAAGGTCTTATAATTTTATACGCATCGAGCGCTTTTATAGACACAGAGACATGATATGCCCAAATTGAGAATGAAATGTTTTCAATTGTGTATAGCAAATTATTTACAGTTTGTTTTAAATCGTTTTTGTTTTTTTTTTTTTTTTTTTGTTTTTTCCTTATTCCCTCCTCAAATCCTATTTAAAAAAAAATAACTTTAGTGCATATTTTATAACTTTTCTAGCCTATTTTGTATAATCAATCTGTATATATGATCTAATTGAATTAGGTTTAGGATTTTGTTATCATAAGTAGCTTTTAAGTACGTGTTCCATACAAGCATCCTATACTCTGCTAATGAAATCAAATTCATATCTTTAAATTTTTTATTTTTTGACTTGGGTACTTTGTTTAAAAATATTGATAGATCTATGTTAACTTTGGCATCACTGTTGGCATTTAGAATGTGTGACAGAGTTTCCCTCACAATGGTGAAATTTGAACACTCCCCGAACAAATGTTTTTCCATTTTTTTATTTTCTACCCCGCATAGTTTACATGTTTGGTTCTGGTCTGCTTTGTCCTTACCCTTCTGTTTTATTGGGATCATCCCATAAATTAGCCTGTAGGTCACCTCCCGAGCTTTCGGAGTTATGTTTTTATTATGCAAATGCGTGAATGTGTCTGTGTGTGTATTGACCACCATTCCTAATTCCCTCCCCCATTTTATTCTAGGCTCTAAATTTTCTTTAAGTGTATTTCTTAGTGCTGTGTAAATGTTTCTGGTTTTGTAGTGTATTAGATTTTCATTGTTTTGTAGGTGTCTGGTTAGGGATCTGTAAAAAGGGTGGGTGTGGTTGCCGAAATAGTGAGGTGTGTTGTTTTGAATGGGGAGGAGTTTGTTTAGTCTAAGTCCAAAATAATATAAAATTAAGGGGAAGTTATTGGGAGACCTAACTACTTTCCCAACAAATTTTATTCTAAGCGTTTTGATTTTTGTGTAGATGTCCTGTAAACCTATTCCTCCTTCTTTTTTGTCTTGTATGAGTGTTGTATGTTTTATACTCCTTATTGTGTTTTTGAATATGAAATTTCTGATAGTGGTACTGATGTTACTTATGAAATTAGGAGGAGGTTCTACAATATTTGCTAAGTAGATTATCTTCGGGATGACCAAGTTATTTATTAAAATAGCTCTCCCAAATATGGTTGTTGCCATGTATTGAAACATTTTAATCACGTTTTTTGTGTGGGCCAGAATCTCCGCCCATTGTTCATCGCAATGGTGTGTTGGGTTACTAGTCCACACGATGCCACATACTTTAATTTTTTTTTTGTATTCTAAAGTTAAAGGGGATATTGGGGGGGATTTCCCACCTACCCAGTCCCATAATGGAAGATTTATTAATGTTTATTTTAGACCCGCTCGCCCTCCCAAATAGTGTAAATTTTTCTATGATTTTAGCTATGTCTTTTTCTGAGGTGGGGAAGAGTGTGGTGTCATCTGCATAAGCTTTGATTTTGACTACGGGAGTTGGGCCGGGGATTTTTATTCCTATAATTTCTTTGTCTAACCTGATGTTTTCTAACAGGGGTTCTAGACAAAGGGTGTATAAAAGGGGTGATAGGGGGCAACCTTGCCTAACAGATCTTCTAATGGGAATCTTGCCGCTTAGTGTTTGATTTATTATAAGTTGACTTGTGGCATCGGTGTAGACTAGCTTTATGTATGTTATCAACGTTTTGTCTATGTCTGTCTTTTTTAGTATTTTGAATAAGTAACCGTGGTCAATCCTGTCAAATGCTTTTTCTTGATCGATAGATATAAGGGCTGCTTTCTGGTCTTTGTCTTTACAGTAATATATGATGTCTCGTAAAAAGTGGTTCAGTTCGTCTATATTCCTTCCTGGGTTACTGCAGTATTGGTCTTGTCCTAGTAGGTGGGGTATAAGGGGCTTAACTCTTAAAAAAATCATTTTGGTCAGCAGTTTATAGTCGGCGTTTAGAAGGGAAATGGGTCTAAAGTCACTAGGTGTTTTGTTGTTTTCAGTTTTTTTTTGGTAATAATGTGATGTATGCAAGATTAGGTGTAGGTGTCTGTAGGTGTCTGTCCTGTTTCTAACATGTCGTTGAATAGTCGTAATAGTAGGGGTCCTAATTGGGGGGAAAAAGTTTTGTAGAATTCATATGTCAAACCGTCTGGGCCAGGGGATTTGTTGTTTTGTGTTGTGTCTAAAGCAGCCCTCAGTTCTTCTAATGTAAAGGGTCTGTCTGTTGTTTGTTTGTCCGTTGGAGGTATTGTCCGACAGTGCCCTAGAAGTATGTCCTGTGCTTCTGCATCTGCCTGCTCCGCACTATACATGCTGACGAAATGTTCTTTGAAAATTTCTACTATTTGGTCACTGTCCTGTATTTTGTTCCCTTCTTTGTCTATAATGTCAGTTATTATTCTATTTTTGTGTGTATTTTGGATTTTTTTCTAAAGAATTATAGAGTATTTGCGCTTCAGAAAACTTTTCTCTTCGACTATTAAATACATAAATAATTCGAGTTTTAAATATGGTTCTAATTTTTCGCATTATATAAAATAAGTAAAGCGATTGTGTTAAAAAATGATTAATGGAGCTAAAAATAGACTTGTGTGTTGTTGCTCGTTTGACCTAGATACTTTTTTCTATTACTTTGAGGAATTATATATATATAGATACCTAAAAAGTTAGCACGGGTCCAATGAAAATACGGGACCCACTGTGGTCGCATATGTTGTAGTGCCTAAGGCCCGCCCTGCAAACTAGCGGCGTATGCTATGCCGCCGGTCGACTAGTCTTATCTTATATAATACAGACGTTACTTTAAAAAAGAAGATGATTACGTCCTACGCGTCATGCATTCAGTCATGCATATTTACCAGTGACTTAAATTCTACCAAGTCACTGGCCTTCCTGGCTAGCTCAGGCAAACCATTCCATGCTCCAATGGCACTAGGATCTAGATCTAGATCTAAAACTCGAATTCAACTCTAAGAAGATTATAGAATTTCTCTTCGGAAAGATAGTTTCATGCTTTAGCACATGAACATACTAATTATAGTCCATTCATTTCATATTTTAATCAAATTAACATTCAAATTTGTTTTTCTAAAGTATTGTTACATGAGTGCAACTCTATACTTAATATCGCGTAAATTAAGGTCAATTGGGTATTTTTAGCTCCATTCATAGAATTTTTATTCATGAATTCGTGCATTCGCTTTACTTATACCAAGCAAATGGGAAGATATCATGGCGCAGCATGGTGTGAATGGAAAATCGTGTATCCAAATCCAATCCACATATATTTTCATTCATAAAATAGCATAGCATATTTTTTTGGTTTACTTTATTTTTACAATACAAAAGAGTTTAATAATTTCCGGAGATTTCCAGGACTTCGTAGGCGTATATTTAATAATATTTCAGGTGATTTCCAGGGGCTCCTGGTAAATCAAGAGCCCGCGGGAAATCTGTTATATGTTATAAAATGGTATAATTTAATAATTTATACACCTAAAAATTAGAACGGGTCCAAACGGGTCTATAGAAAGTGCGGGACCTACTGCGGTCGCATATGTTGCAGTGCCTAAGGCCTGCCCTGCAAAACAGCGGCGTATGCTATGCCGCCGGTCGACTAGTTTTTTTTATTTTTTATAATTCGGAAATCCGAATACAATAGATATACATGTTTTCAAATACATGAAGTTACTTCCTTTTTCTAGTCTATATTTATTTATGTCTATGGTAATAACATTGCCCCCTTCTTAGAGCGTTCGGAACCACAGACGTAGATTGCCTGTTGCCCACGAAAACTTCTGCACAGTTTTCCATAGCCATCGCTTTCTAGTTGGCCAGTCTACGCGTGAGACGATCTCGTGGTTGCAGCTTCATGACGCTAGTCGCCGATGCCATCCAGCTGACACAGGGAGGAGTTAGTGGAGGTCAGGGTTGCCAGCCACTTAACACAAATGGAGGTTGTGGCAATCACTGTAGATTCACGAATTGTTGTTCTAAAACGCAGAGTCAGTGAACCTTTTCCATGAACGTCTCACGACACAGTTGTAGGTCCACAGTTAGCCATGGTTTCAAGCACATAGTCTTACTCAGCCTCAGCTGTAAGGTATGCCCATGAAGCATCCTTATAATGTTCATCCACCACTGCATCAGGTTTCGCTGGAATTAATTCACCACCGTTTAAGTCACTCTCACTGATGAGTGTAGAAGTACAAATATTTGCTAAGCTTATATATTATAGATGGGTTTCTTGGCATGGGCACTCACTGTCCTCGCAAGGCACGGCATATACAGTTCATGGTTATCGCCTGGATGCATTAGCCAAGCATCGAGTTCTCTCTTATGCCGCTGAAAAAGTCAAATTCGTCGTTTGTGTCTCGGCCATTGTTTGGGCCCGTATTAGCAATCTCACCCGACGAACTCCAAAGCAAGAAATCAGAAACGGTCGTGAGGGTTTCATGGTTTTAGTTCTCATCAAAGGTACTGACAGATTAACAGAGGTCTAAATAGTGCACAGCAGGAAGCTTAGACGCAGACCGAACGTTGTTTTGATCAGTTCGGCTCATTGTGTGAATAGTCTAAGAGCTGAGCCGAAGGCTCTTCGAGCTCTAAGTTTGAAAAAAAAAACCTGTCTGAATCCGTCCGAGAACAAAAACAAACAGTAAAAAAAAAACCTGCGAACCATAGGCCTGTCTGGGAGAGACCCGAGTCAATGCTTATAGGGCATTGCTGTTTCCAATACCACTCGGTGGCACCGGGGGCCTCCACCATCTACCTTCGTTGTACCAAGCTAACTGTGCGGAATCCGCCATTGATGAGACGGTCCCTTGAGGAACAGCGCATGGATTTGTGACTGGTTTGTGGGATCTTTCTTACAAATCCGCACCGTGAAGGGACAAGACTCTCGTCCGCCCATGGGCACTCCCACGGGAATCATATTTGTTACCCTTTCGCCTAGCCACTTCCTTTAGTGAGCCGTTTCCACGGGAGCGCCACGTTGAGGCAGGATAACGTGCTCCCGTCGGCTCATTGTTGCAGATACACTAGGAACAAAATCTTCAGGCACATAGCAGACTTCCCTAGTTTCTTCATTTGTTTCTTCGTTTCGATTCGATCGTCGCAGCTATCGTCGTCAAGTTTCTCCTCTTTAAAGTCACCCCTGCAAGACAGTTGCAGGCGGAGCTACAATCCCCAGCGCTACCATCACCATTGTTCATGCAGCCACAGTCCTAATCATGTAACTGCTCCTTCATTAATGAGTCTATTCCTTTTTTCCATTGCGATACCGTAAATCTAGATACTAGCTGATAACGCGAATGTCGTGTATGCTGATGTCTTATGTGTTAGGGCCTCTTCTGGCCTTGTGGGTGTGACGAGCTAATGCAGTTCGTGGAATAACTTTGTACTGGCCACTTCAGCCGTTGCGTACTACATTGCGTAGTATTACTATTTGCTATTACCATAACACATTTATATATATATATATATATATATATATATATATATATATATATATAATATCAGGTGGCCGAGCCTTGCTCGGTTTAATAATTTCATAAGAAAGGTTATATATCCGAAGTCATTTTGGGATTTTTTTATAATTACGAAAATGAACGATCGGATAAAGACTACTAATCTGAAGAATTTCTTAAGTGTTCTGTTTGTTCTAAATGTAAATTGTTACGTTCAGACATTTAATTTTGGAATTAGTATATTCAATTATGGCTTTAGTACGAAACATCGAGTGACGCAAATTTCTACGTTATTGGGTAAAACTGCAAAGACTTTCTTCCAAGCCAATAATAGTAGGCCTACGATAGTTTTAAGCTGTCTAGACTGTAGGAGGACTTAAGAGACTTGATATTTAATCGCCATGTACAATTACATATAGAACAAACAGAACACTAAAGAAACTCTTCAGATTATTTTACGGGGTATGTGCCCTGCTCAGCCAGACTGTCAGACTATAAGAAGTTCATACCGGCTTTTGCCATCCATCTATCCCAGTGATGCTACTGGTGCTACAGCCCATGGAAGGATATGGCCTGCTTTTACACATCCCTCCATTCAGATATCTCATAGGCCTTTCGTCACCACACCCTAACCCCAAGTTTTTTACTGAGGTTTATAGTTAAATCAAAAGTGGCTGCAACGTACGCAAACTCGTTGACCGCTAGCTAGATATCTTGTTCAGTGTGAGAAAGTAAGGCGTAGAGCAACTGTGTAATCACCATTTCCTTTGTTTTGGTACGGGACATTAGACACTGAAGCATGAACACATGGTCATAATTTTACCAGCAAAATAATAATTATAATAAGGCTTGACATCAAATCCGAAGATTAATGAGGAATCTACACCGCTCTACGCAATTAAAGTGTAAACAATTTATTAAGCACTTAAAACGCAATAACTAATCATACATCGGTACATTTAATTTCATTACTTTCCTTCCATAGTTTCTATAATAAATCAATCTTCAATAAGATGGTGCGCAAATGTTTAATTAGGTCCATTGATACTTTAAAACTCGTTCTTGTTTGCATTGTAGTAAGGTAAGCCTAGTGACGTAAGCATCGTTTTTCCCGTTTACGTCATGGAAAACTTTCATTCATAAATTCTCCATATCATTCATAAAACCTTCAAACCAAAATACATTTTTCGATAATGAGACATTTTTCAAACCGATATAACGGTCAAACTCGAGTTTTCCCGATGTGGCCAATGAGTTGAGAATTTTTTTCTCACTAACATTTAGATACGTTGAAATTTTAAAGAAAATCGTTAGAGCCGTTTTCGAAATAGAAGATATATATATACATATATATACAAAAATTGCTCGCTTAAGAGTATAGGATATAATAGATTTCCGCCTTTGCAGACAATATACGTTTATTTACATAATATAAAAGTAATAATAAAGCACTGGCAATTCACGCCGTATAGATATAACAATCCATAGAATGGCATACAACATATATAAATCCAAAAGAAATCTCTGAAATCAGCATTTGCTATTAAAGTTTATAATAATAAATAACTATACATTACAGACAGAGAAAATTGTCTAACATCAGTTCTCTGCTGGAGTTGTACACTAACTGACTAAAATCGACCCTTGCTCAAGAGTCACAAAACTTTCCTCGTGCTAAAAGCACGAATATTAAACAAGTGACTATAAGTCACTTCATGTCACAGGGGTTCTAAAATTAGCCTGTGACAGATACCATTTTATCACTGGGGTCTATTTGGAATTCCTTTTTCAAATCAATCTCATCCACTTTGTTCCCGATCATGTTCACTATCATTTTTATTTCTTAACGAGCAAGCCAGATTAACATCTCCCATGTTCATCAATCAAAAGGCCTTGCGGCGATAGGCAAGTGGCGAAGTTTCAGATGTGGATACACTGACAGCCATAGACACAGACCTACACGTAGGTGGTCCAGACCATGTGGTCGCTTAACAGTGAATGAGACAGCACTGGAACTCGGCAGCCGTCTGAGCGTCTAAGCAGCCCTTTTTAGCAATGCACTACTTACCTCCTAAGCATGAGGAAGGGGCTAGAAAAGGTGCCCTAAACATTACCTGTCCCCCATTACCTTGGCCAGTCTCCCGCGACTGGCGGGGATCCCGCTAATGCGGGAAAAACAAATCAAACACAAACCTCAAGAAAAAACAAAACAAAACACAAGAACTCGGCGCCTGGAATGTCCGCACTCTCTCTGCTGAATCAAACCGTTCTTAACGTCGTACATCCCAGGTCCAAGCATTGGTATCAAAAAGACATCATCATTGTCAGACAGTCTGATAGACAAGACGTCAAATTCACAAAAGCATTTTGCGGAGCTGACTGTTGGACTGATCATCGCTTAATCTTATCCAAGCTTAAAATATGGATAAAACCACCTAGGCGTTTCAAGAATGAAAGCATGCCTAGATATTGCAAGAGCTCATCAACAAACTGAACAATAGATTTAAAACCCTGCATATGGCAAATGATGTGGAAAACAGCTGGAATAAATTAAGGGATTCAGTGTACTCTCTGGCTAGCAGCGTCCTCGGTCAGCCAAAACGCAAGCACCAAGATTGGTTTGCAAATTTAACAGATGCAAACACACAAGCAACATTGCTTTAAGGCCTTTCTGTGTAATCTATGTTAGCTGGTCAGGAGGCGCAGTGGCCAAATCAATTCAGCTAAACATTATCTACCTTACCAGTAGCCAGGTGGTGATGCTACTGGGTGAGTTCATCTATGCACTTTGGTGCACTACCAAAGGGTGGACTTCACCTGGGCGACCAAACTGACACAGCCAGACTAGAATATCTAACTACACTAGCTAATCTAATTAAAATAAAAGAGCAACGATGAAACTTTTCTTTAGTATTAAAACAAAACAATACTTTATTTACATTAAGTCAATAATAAAATATCTATCAGAC
>JADKLZ010081101.1:6544120-6556795 GCA_021533235.1 Biomphalaria straminea
TCAGGGTCTGGTTTGAGTAGGCCTTTCGAAATTTCGTATCCTAAGAGGCAGACTTTGTCAGTGGCTATCGTACTTTTGTCTTCATTAAATGTGATCCCATACTTTCTAGAAGCATCTATAAATCTTTGAAGATTCTCATCGTGCGACACTTTATCATGACCACATACCGTTACATTGTCCACATATGCAAAAGTGTCCTGCAACTTTTCATTCTCAATAATTTGATTTATTGTTCTTTGAAAGCATGCAACTCCGTTGGTAACACCAAAAGGGATGCGGCAGAACTGATAGAGTTCACAAGCCTCAAAAGCAGTAAACGGCCGTTCCTCGGTCTTGATTGGTATTTGATGGTAGGCACTATTGAGGTCTAGAGTACTAAAAACTGAATAGTTGGATATGTTCTACCAGTTCGTCGACTATGGGCATTGGGTATGCATCCAGTAAGGTGAAGCGATTTATTGTTTGACTGTAATCAATGACCATCCTTCTTTTATGTCTCTCGTTCGTTGTCACAAGCACCTGGGCTCTCCAGGGAGACTTTGGGGTTCAATGATTTTGTCCGACAGAGTTTTCTAACTTCAGACTCAATAAATTTGTTATCGCCTATTGAGTGCTTTCGGTACTTAGTAGCCACCAGTCTGCAGTCAGAAGTTAGATTACTGAATAGGCTCGGTGTCTCGACTCGTGCTGCCTTAAGACCACAGATGTGAAAGGGATTGCGTTTTCCCCCGTACGGTATGGTCAGTTCCTTATGAAGACTTATAAAGTCTACGCCAAAAATTACATCCGAACACAATCCAGCAAGTATAGAAAGTTTGACCTTTTTGTAGTGTTCTCCCTTGTACTGGACATCGGCAAATGTATGTCCAAGTGTCTTTTCAGAAAGATGTGTAGTAGCCATGAATATTCTGTTTGTAGAAGGGCTTACTGGCCATTTATTTTTGTTGACGATGGCTTCTGATATGTAGCTTTCACAGCTGCCAGTGTCTATGAGAGCTTGCAACAACAACCCGTTGACGTTCACTTGGGCCGTAGACTGTGTAAGTCCAGAGAAATGCGTTGATGACAAAGTACATGGAGTTATTACATTGGTCAGTGATATGTTACTGCCAGCTTTGGTTGCTGTTGTTTTATCAGATTTACAAACAGCTTGGAAGTGCCCCTTTTTACCACACTGATGGCACAATGCATTCCGAGCGTGGCAATCAGTCCTAGAGTGTCTTCTCCTACCATAGAAGTAGCCTAGCGACTTAATAGCATTTAATCCCTAGTCTTCATTTGTTTCTAGATGAAAGAAAGTTGGAGTTTAAGTTGGCATTTTCATTGCCCCACAAGAGCTTTCGTTCTTTGAATTGTAAGCCTGTGCATGCGTTGTGGCTGTTTCTAACAAACACTCTAGCTTCGTCAAAAGCGCTTTGTAGAGTAAGAGATGTCTTTTCCAGTAGCCGCTGTCTAATGGTGTTGGAGGCCAGACCAGTTATAAAGGCGTCTCTAATGCAAATGTCTCTATGCTATTCTGCAGTTACTTCTTTAAGTCACAGTCCCGGGCCAGGCTTCGCAACTTTAGCATAAAGGACTCGACCGTTTGGGCCGGCTGCTGTTTACATGAAGCAACCAAATGTCTAGCAAAAATGTCATTCTTTACCTTAATATAAGTAGTCTTGAGTGTGTCTATGGCCATCGAATAGGACGATACATCACTAATGAGCATATAAACCGTAGCAGATACGTGATTTTTCAGCAACTTTAGTTTAAAGTCTTCGTTAATATCCTTGATGGACGAAAGAAAACTCTGAAATGTGTCATACCAGTGAGTCCATTTTTCTGAGGCCAGAGGAACATTTGGATCAATGTCCAACTCTTTCGGTCTGAGTAGTTTATCCATTGTTGTTAGAATTGCAACACTAATCCAAATACATAATTTTGTCGAATAAATTGTAATGAAACAACAAATACTAGTATACCAATAACATGGCTTTATTCTACAAAATTAGACTACAGTAAACAGTAGATGAGACCAGCACGTCTCAAACATAAAACGGATGCCGTAATATCAACACACACGCACTGGACATGAAACACACATACACACTGGCCATGACCTTCCGTCACGCTGGACGCACGCAGAAAGCGAACAGCTCAGTTACACTACATTGAGTAAAACAGGCACCTTTTGACATACTGAAATGGTTCACTTTTTCTTAATAGACATAAATAATTTCATTAGCTTTCTTAAGAAACGTTTCCGAGGGGCACCTATGTTATGCTAAACAATATGTTCGGCCCACATACGGGATACGTGACCTGCTCAACCTGACTGTCGGACTATAAGAAGTTCATACCTGGTTTTGCCTTCCATCCATACCAGTGGTGCTACTGATGCTACTGCCCAACCCTCCATTTAAATCTCTTTTGGGCCTTTCGTCACCACGCCCAAACCCCAAAATTTTTACAAAGTTTTATAGTTAAATCAAAAGTGGCTGCAGCGTACGCAAACTTGTTGACCGCTAGCTAGATATCATGTTCAGTGTGAGTAAGTAAGGCGTAGAGAAGCTACGTTATCATCATTTCCTTTATTTGGTACGGACATTAAGACACTGAAGCATGAACACATGGTAATAATTTACCAGCAAAATGATATTTTTTAATAAGGCTTGACTTTGAATCCGAACATTAATGAGGAATGCAGAGTTGTGTTTACTGAGCGCCCAAAGGCAGCACGAGAAACTCCTAGATACCCCCTCCCCCACTGGTCCACAAATGAGATTGGACCAAAGCGCTCTGAGCATGCTATAAGCATAAAAGTAGCGCTATATAAAAGCTATAATATTAACTAGAAGAGAAATTGAAAATCGGACGTTATGATATTTTAGATCATTAAAAGTTCTAATTTAACCGCTTTTAATTTTGATGTAGAAAAAAAACGTTTAACTGTTCTAGACTTAATTAGGTAGGTAAACATTTCGCATTTTATTCTTCACGGTAAGTTGGGAAATATTGATTATAAGTCAGTCAGGAAGTCATTACAGCCAATAATTTTATATTAGAGATAACTATGCATTCTTTCTAGAAGTGTATGAGGGCTCAAATTACGTGCCGTGTAACATGTAAAAGTTAAGCTCACTACACTTCTGTACAAGAGAATTCAAACTTTGAACTTACGTTTTGTTTTTCTTTTCTGAAATTTAAAGAATTGGACCTATAAAAATATAGATTAAAGCTTTCTAAAGTGTTTTCTTTTTTTGGTTTCATTTTAGAAGATTGAAACTGACTGGGATATTCAAATGGAAGGATTTCCTGAAATTTATGATTTAGATTTTAATGAGTGTCAAAATAAAGGTCTTTTAGATGCCAATATAACAGTCAAGATTGCCAAAGTCAAGTTTGAGGATGCTGGTACATATAAGTGTGCTGTGCATAAATTGGGAGATAGAGCAGATGGAATCTTAGAATACAGCATCGGTACGAATGCAAACCTTACTGTAAAATGTAAGTATAAGTTTTTTTTTTTGTTTTTTTTTTAAGCTAGGGTTTGATTCGCCTTATTAATAATTAAAAATAAATTGTAATAACTTAGACTAAAGCCGAAAATTAATAAGTTATAAAGTTATAGTACTTTTAAGATAGCAATATTAGAAAAATAGTTACAAATTCAAAATGTAAACAATTGATCCAGAATATAACAAACTCTTTTTGCTTCTCTCAACAGAAATTTTATGTGTACTTTAACATCTTTTCTCAACAACAGTTAACTTTTTACAACTTTTAAAAATTGCATTTCTTAAGATTTTCTAAAAGTTGGATAATCCAAGTTTTTAATTACACTGGAAGAAGAAAAAACTACATTAAGTTGTCCAACAGCAGTTAAAATAGAACTGTTTTCTTATTTTGGATTAGTAAATCTAGATATGTAATGATTCTGTAATGTCAATGCCCATTAGTATACATAATTACGCTAGTTGCGTCAGGAATGTCCTTTGGATTCAAGTAACCAGACAAAGAGTATGCATATTTTGAGAAAAATCTGAATCACGTGGCTGGACTAGAGGCCACACTTTTTCAAGTGTGCCGAGTTATTTGAATATAAATCTCAATTAGTAAGCTGGACTAAAGATCACACACACCTAAACGAGTGAACTTAAGCTACACAGAACCACTAGCGGATCCAGAACTTTGGAGTGGGGGGGGGCGATTTTTTTCCAAACCCTAACTCTAACTCCCAGTAAATCCTAACCCTATGCATAAACGTGTTTACAGCATGTATATATATATATACGCATTCTCCTGAAATCTACAGCTCATTATTCATCAGTAGATTTCGGGGCGAAGCCCCGACGCCAAAAGCGTTATTTTGCATACTTCACTGCAGTAACGCATTCTACTGAATCTACAACTAATTATTAATTATTGGGCCCCGACGCCAAAAACGTTTTCTTGCATTCGTCACTGCAGAAACGCATTATCCTGACATCTACAGCTCGTTATTTATCAGTAGATTTCGGGGCTTCAAAAGCGTTTTCTTGCATTCGTCACTGCAGAAACACTTTATCCTGACATATTGTTAATTAAGATCTATGTTCCACAGACATCAATAAGTAAACAACAACCATTAGTGTCATGGCGAAAAATGATCCTTTATTATATTGAACGCGTGCACATTTGCGCACCATATCAATATCCCCTTTTCTTTAAAAAAAAAAAAAAACATTTCGGGGAGTATCATAAAAATAAAACAAAACCACAACAACATAAACAACAAAACATCATATACATATATACGCTTCAATGAATATGAAACATATCACATCTAAAAATCAACATTCAATAGTTCATTAAGACACATAGTCATTGAATCTTGTCGGTTCCTTCAACTGATCCATTGGTCGCAGGGAATGACGAGTTGATGAGTGGCGAATGTGTTCATTCTGAGTTCTATTGTCCTGTAAATTGTCATCAGTTTCGGGGAAGATATCTTGTTGTTCTGTTTCTCTGTTCGGGTTGATATGCACTCTGTTTCTTTGGTACAATGCACCATTGTCTCCTCGAATAATGTATGCTCTCTGGTTGACTTGAGACTGGATTCTTCCACGTCTCCATGTAGGGTCATTCGGATATTGGAAATAGACCAGCTGTCCAGATCTCAGCTGACTTAAATTTCTTGACCTCTTATCATAAGATGTTTTTACACTCATCTGACGTTTTTCTTTCCTTCTCATAATGTTCTCTTTACATGTAGAAATCTTAATGTTACTCTTTTGTTTGGTATCAGTGTTCGAGTCATCCTACCAAAAAACATCTGAGCTGGGCTTAGATTTGTGTCTTGCCTTGGAGTATTTCTAAATTCCAGAAGAGCTTCATGAGCATCTGACTTTGATTCTCTACATTTCTTCATTATGTTCTTCAGAATTTTAACTGCTGACTCAGCCTTTCCATTGGATTGATTGCGTCCTGGGGGGGGGGGATTTCAAATGAGTCACTCCCCATTCCATCATAAATTTGGAAAAATATTCCGATGTGAACTGAGGTCCGGAATCAGATATACAGACTTTGGGCACGTCATATCTTGTAAATAAAACTTTCAGTTTCTTTATAATTGCATGTGTTGTTGTCAACTGCATGTTTTATACCTCTATGAAATTTGAATAACAGTCCACTATAACTAGATATTGTTGGTCACACATTTGGAACAAATCAATTCCAATCTTGTCCCACGGATTATCGCCTATTTCGTGCTGTATTAATTCTTCTCTCTGATTTGCTGGTTTGTGTTTCTGACAAATGTAGCATGAGTTGGCTATTTCCTTTATTCTAGCTGATAATCCGGCCAGAAAACTGTTTCTTTTGCTCTTCTTTTCATTGAGTCTATTCCCAGATGTGCTGCATGGAGTTTTTCTTCTATTTCCTTGCGAAGTGATATCAGTATGAATATTAGTTCTCCTTTCAACAAGAGTCCGTCTTCGTATGTTAACATATCTCTTAGCGAAAAATATTGTTTGAGTTCAGGTAGACTACTATGTTTGTCTGGCCATCCATTTAGAATATACTCAATAAGTGTTTGCATCGTTCTATCTTTCTCTGTCTCGATTCTGACTTTCTCCAGCACTGCATCTGGTATGGTCAGTCCTACTGTGTTGACACAAACATCAGGTATATCACTCTTTTCCTCTGATGGGTCTCTATTCAAAGCATCAGCTATGAACAAATTTTCGCCTTTGACATATTGAAACTGGATATCGTAACGATAAAGGCGCATCATTAGACTTTGTAGCCTTCTTGGAGCAGAACTAAGTGGTTTTTGAAGGATGTTTTCCAGTGGTTTATGGTCATTCTGAGCTATAACTGTCCTGCCATACGTATACTGGTCGAAACGTTCCAAACCAACAACCACTGCAAACCATTCTTTTTCAATCTGTGCCCATCTTTTCTGAGTATCAGTTAATGATCTAGAAGCATATGCTATTGGACCGCCATCTTGTAATAACGCTGCTCCCAACCCATTTTGGCTACTATCTGCTTGTAATGTAAGCTCTTTGTTAGGATCAAAATATATCAGTGTGCCATGATTCGATATTTTCTGTTGTATCTTATTAAAAGCTCGTGTGCATGGATCAGACCAAATAAATGGTGTGTTCTTTCTCGTCAACTCTGTTATCGGCAGTAAATCTGTCGATAGGTCTGGAACAAATCTTGCAAGATATTGAACCATGCCACAGAATCTTCTGACCGATGAGATATCATTTGAAGCATTCAAACCCAAAATAGCAGATACTTTGTTCGGGTCTGGTTTTATTCCTGTTTCTGTAATAATATGACCCAGAAAGTTAATCTCAGCTGTTCTAAAAACAGACTTATCATGGTTCAATTTAATCTTCTTCTCTTGACATCTTTTCATCAGCTCTCTTAGGTTCATATCATGATTTCGTAGTGCTTCTTCTTTCGTTCTTCCTCTTCCTACCACTATAATATCATCAACGTAATTGAAACAGCGTTTCAGTCCTTCTAGTGCTATATTTAATCTTCTCTGAAAAATTTCTGAACTCACTTTCAGACCAAATGGTAATCGCTACCATTTGTATCTACCAAAAGGGGTTATCATAGTCGTTAGATTCGATGACAGTGTATGTAGACTGACATGCCAGAAAGCTTCTTGGACATCCAATTCGCTGAATATTTTGGCATCGTTTAAATCTGCCAATATGTCATCTAAAGTAGCCAAATTATAGAATTCCCTTTGTAAAACTTTATTCAGGGCTTGTGGATCTATGCAAATCCTAATTTTTCCATTAGCTTTCTCCACTATCGCCATCTGACTCACCCACTCTGTAGGCTCTATCACTGGTTCTATGATTCCTCTCTGCACTAGAGTCTTTAACTCCTCCTTAACTCTTTCTTGTAAAGCGATAGGAATCTTTCTACACGGCAGAAACTTGGGCTTCATGCTGCTATCAATTTTTAAAGACACTTCTCCTAAGTCACCCAAATCACCAGTAAACTTTGGACTACAGTCTTCTTCTTGGTTATTCACTACTGATGCTATGAATCTATCTTTATTGACGTTGATTAGTTTAATTCTAGTTAAGGTTTCATGACCTAGAAGGCATGTTAGATTATTTGGCACAACTATATATTCTATCCTAAAGACTTCGTTAGTTTTCTCATTTCTAGTCGTAAGAGTGACTTTCCCTATGGGGCTCATCTCAGTTTTATTCCACATTAGTAATCTTTGCGTTGCCTTTTCTATCTGATTCTTATTTACGTATCTCTCCTGTATGGTATTTACATCAGCTCCACTATCCATTTGAAACCTTATACGGTGACCATTCACTGCCATAACTGCTGTCATCCTTTTCGTTTTGCTGTTCTCTAAAGACATCAGCCATTTATTTTCTATCATCATGACTTCATCTGTTGTGTCCGACTGCAGCTGTCTTTCATCGTCCGACATATCCCCTGACATTTGTTGAATTTTCTTTTTGCACATCAAGGCAAAATGATGTCTCCCCTTGCACGCTATACACGTATTGCCCCATGCAGGGCAATTTTCCTTAGTGTATTCGTGAATTCTTCCACAATACCTTTCTGAATGTTTGTCCTTGAGGGTGTTGATACTTTCTCAATCATTGGAGGGTCGGCTTGTATTATTCTCAACTGTTTCTTGGCTGTCTCGTAGGCTCTGCAAATGTCTCTGCACTTTTCCAATGTGAGATTACTATCTTGTAGTAATTTCATTTTGAGGCATTCATGTCTAACACCAAGAACTACTCTGTCTCTAATCAAGCTATCTTCCAGGCGTTCAAAACTACACGTTTTCGCTAGCCTTCTCAGATTTGTAATATACTTTTCAATATCCTCGTCTTCCTGTTGTTCACGAGTATTGAAAAGATAGCGCTCATAAGTTTCATTCGTTTTTCCTATACCTTCAAATTTGTTTAGTATTTCTTCCATCTTTCTTTCTTTTCCCCTCTCAATATCGAAACCGTCATATATGTCCATTGCTTTTGTCCCTATAATTGTTAGAAAGGTGGCCACTCTGACCTCCTCTGATTCTTCCGCCAACTTAGTGGCTAACTCATAGTTTCCCCAGCTCCGGTGAAACTTTTGCCAATTAGCAGCCATGTTACCTTCTACCTCGAGCGGCTCGGGTATAGGAAGGAAATTTCTAGCTGCCATTGCACGGCGTAGCCCTGTAATTGTTGCCTATTTATTATTGTAAACAATAAACCTTTATACCCTGATTAATGATTACCTTTGATTATTAATACACCGCTGCCACCATGTTAATTAAGATCTATGTTCCACAGACATCAATAAGTAAACAACAACCATTAGTGTCATGGCGAAGAATGATCCTTTATTATATTGAACGCGTGCATATTTGCGCACCATATCAATACATATACAGCTCATTATTCATCAGTAGATTTCGGGGCGAATCATACTTCACTGCATTAATTCATTCTCCTGACATCCACAGCTCATTATTTATCAATGGGGTTCGGGGGGAAGCCTCGAAGCCAAAAAACGTTTTCTTGCATTCTCCACTGAAGAAACGCATTCTCCTGACCTAAAGCTCACCATTCATCCTATTAAAAAGGACCTTTTCCAAAATGTTGAAAAATATTCTTATAATATCCATCCATTAAAATATCCATCGCCCCCTCCCGACCCCACCATATCGACCAACATACTACAGGGGGGGGGCGAAATATAAATAATTAGTATATATTATTTACACAAGTAATAAGTTCGTATACCAATTGTGTGAATTCTAAACTAAAATTTGTCCGCCCCCCACCCGAAAATGGACCGCCCCCTCATTCAAAAGATTAGGGGGGTGAGGAATTGATGCCACCGCCCCCTCACGATCCCACCATATCGGCCGACATACTAGAGGAGGGGGCGAAATATAATAATTAGTATATATTATTAACACAATAAGTTCGTATACCAATTGGTGAATTCTAAACTAAAATTTGTCCGCCCCCCATCCGAAATTGGACCGCCCCTCCCACTCAAAAGCTTATTGGGGGGGGCGGAATAGATGCCACCGCCCCCTCACGACTTCACCATATCGGCCAACATACTAGGGGAGGGTCGAATAATGTAAAAATATAATAATAATAGGCTTATCTTCGAGTCCGAAGATTAGTGAGGAATACAGTGTTTCCCGTGGCTGTGCAGTCCCAGCTGTGATCTACATATTTTGCCACATCCAGGGCAAGCAAAACCATTTTAAAAATATAGAGAGATATAAAATAATTAGTATAAATTATTAACGTAAGTAATACATTCATGTACCAATTGTGTGAATTCTATACTAAAATTCGTCCTCCTCCTCTCCTGGATCCGCCAGTGCACAGAACACAAACCGCGAGATTATATAGCCCAGTAAGCCAGTAACTAATTATTTTGTAGACAAAAATCTATATTAGCGTAAAAGACACGACCAGGGCTATCTTTAAATTCTAAATGGAGAGCTAAACACCTATCACAGTCTTGTTTGTCATTATTGTTAAATGTTTTACTTTGGTAAGATTGAGTTCAAGTCAGTCAATTTAAGTCAGTTGAGCCAGTCAGTTCAGTCACTTCAGTTAATTGAGTCAGTTAAGTAACGTAGTACATTTGGTCCGATACGGACAATATCTAACTTAGAGCCAGTAATGAGTTAGTCTTGTAAGACATGTATTTCTAAAGATTATTATTGTGTATAATTCCGTGTTATAGAAGTTCATTGTTACCCGCTGTGATGCGGACGTTATTTGTGATCTACAATGGAAAAGTAAATATATTGAACGTACTCTTGATACCGCTCTTTTGGCGGATCTTTGTGTCATTTATGAACCCACCTAACTGACGAGAGAGGTGCTGTATATTATTTATTTTATCTTCAATAAACGTCATGTTTTGTCTGCTAAAGTCTGACTCTAAGAAGTGAGAACCCAGCACTCCACGACATTCGTGACACAGTTGTGACCAGACCCCATTCATTCACCAGTCATAGTTGTTTCAACACCCTATACTCTTTATTTATTTATTTGGTCCTTGACAGCCAATTTATTGATAGAATGAAAAAAACAAACAACACAACGTGCTAACAAAGGATATTACACTATAAATAAATAATAAGGTTTAATACTTTTTCTAACGTGTTAATTGAATTTTACCCCTGCAGTTAAGAGTCTTTATTTGAAAAAATATATTTTTAATAATTTGTGACAGTCAATTAACTATATGCTTGACTGACCATGCCAATGTGTTATCTTTCTCGTCTGACCAACCAGCACTACAGCGTCCGTATGCCCATGGAAAAAACAATACGTGATGGTTAACACAAACAACTATACACACTACACTATATCTGACCAGGTTGTTGTTCTAAAATTCATGAATACATACATTTCACCACTACACAAGGCAGATTGCACTTTACTTATGAGAGATTTACATTAGTAACTAGTCACATATATAGTAACATATTTTACAGTGATTCTCACACAAACATCCTTTACAGTTGGTGGCATCGTACATACAAACAGACACACTCATGCTATACAGATTGTTTATAAATACTGTTAAGCTTGTATAAATCAATCAGTGAAAGAGTTTACAACAATAAGGTGTAACAAGGAAAAACAATATACCAAAGAGTATAGGTATTATATTTAACAGTTCCGTAAAATCTTCAGTAGCAAAAGCTATTTACAAGACACTTAGGTATCCGGCTCCGGTCGAATATCAAATTGTACTATTCTTATACTCTTTTACATTTTCTATGTAGATAGCCTTTACAAAACTCCTATAATGAAGTAGTCTTCACAACTATATAGGTTAAAACAATGTCATCCAATTAATAAAAAATATATTGGTTCAATAATTCGTATCCATCATTACCGATTTCCCTAATCATATCTATATAATCCTAACATTATTTACTTGCCATCATTTCCGTTTTCCTCCAAAGATATCCCATTGTGATCCCACTACAGAATGTTCTATCTGTACTGTTATCTAGACTGCTTATATTCCTCTCTTTTCTCGTAAATGCCTCTCCACTAATGTATCCTAATACCTTAAATCTGATTAACAGTTGACACTGTCTCAAAATATGTCCTCTGCTTCCACAATTAAAGCATAGGATGTATGAATTTGTGCGTCTGTATGTGGGTTTCCCCATATCTTTGATTGCCTTACTTTATGTTGATTTTGATCCATTTTAGTTGCATTTCGTTCTACTATATCTATTAATTATTTCTTCTCATGAATTCTGCTACCTATGTCCTCTGATTGATGGGATCTTATGTCTTCTTCCATTATCCCATTTCTACATTGAGTTGAATTTATCCCATAATATTTCATCCAGTTCTTTTATCTCCATCTCTGAACACATTTTCACCCCATGAATGTTCACGATAATTAAATCTATCTCACCCTAATCAACAATACAAGCTTCATGTGTCCCCGTATAATACGGCGTTTCAATGTTAACTCTAGCTATCGATAATTGAACAATATTCCCATTAAACGTAACGCACTTTCTAGATTCGCCTGTATATTCACAGTCTTCCAATATTTTCCTATTCGCTCCATTGATATCCCTAATGGTCTTAGCTGTCATGCTCCCTACGAATTTCTGAAAAACCTCTAATGTTTCAGTATCAGATGTCAATGAAAAACCTTGTTCCATTCCACCTTTCTCCCAGTCCTTTCTTTCCGGTCTGTTTCCTTGATACCATCCGATGCAATTATCATACTTTCATATGTATCTCGCCTATTATTGTATTTCCATTGTCTTCCTTGTTCTGTGTACGTTATTCTGTGTCTCACATGTTCTATTAAAGGTAACTAGTTCTTCTATATCATTGCCTCTAGAAAATTTCTTCTCGGCATTTGCTAATTTATACGCCCTTATCAGTCTTATTATGTTTTCTAAGGATTTCGGTTTCTCCTCTAACAGAGATATTTGTAATTCCCCCTGACAATCATAAATTACTTTGTCCAACAAGAGAAATGTCTTAAGATTGTCATTGGTTTTTTGAAACCTCAGCGGTTTCTATCCTGTTATCGAAATAGCTGCTCATTCTGTCCATGAATGTCTGCGTGTCATCCTATTGTTTTATCTCACAATTGACAATCTGTTGTTCTTTTTTCACAACAATGTAGTTACCCTGGTTCATA
>JADKLZ010081101.1:6558526-6594924 GCA_021533235.1 Biomphalaria straminea
TGAGAATTCTCATCAAGGAACACAAAACCATAAACAAACTACTTTTTTGTAATATATTTTTTTTACCTCTTTAGTAACGTAGCATCAAATTTTTACCGAATTACATTTGAACACATTGCAAGTTCTAGATATAAGAAACAGTGTTTTTGGTCTGAAAAGCAGGGATTTCGTTGTCTAGATTTTGTCTATATACTGGATCTCCAATTTTTATGATATCATCATATACCATCATCTTTAAAGATATCAAAGATAGCCTTAGCCACTAACTTTGATTAAAGACCTCCAGATTTAACAATTCAGAAAAAATCTTTTTGTCCAGTGTCTGACATAATGTGGGAAATGTAAAATAAAATTTGAGGTTTGGAAGGATAATGGTCTAGACCTGAAGAGGGAGCACATTGTCAATTTTAATGGTTGGTTGTCCATCCCGACGCTGCTTTCTGTAAAGTTTTAACTGTGCAAACATTTTCCAGTGATGCGTTGTTTTATTCTTGATTTGTGTAATGCATATATCCGGATGCGATAGTAGAAAGAATGGTATATTTGTTCTTAAACATACACAAAGGCACAGTCATAAATAAAACACGAAATAGCAATCACATTTTGAATAGATATTTTAAAAAAAGTAAATAGCTTGAATAATCGAGACTAACAATTGTAAGAAATTCCATCGAAAATATTCAATAATTGTTTTTATTTAGCATAATTTTCATAATTGTTATAGAATGCTCAGAGTGCTTTTGTTCATTCATTTTGTGGATCCTTGGGGAGGTGGGAGGGAGCATGTATTTGCAAGGTTTCCGTGCATTTGACTTTATGTATTAAACTGCTGACCACTACTTATAGAAGTATTTGTAAAAGTTTTAGAAACTATGGGAATTTAAATTTTTGTGTAAACGATATATTTATCTACACATTACATTTTTAAATATAAAAAATAATAAATTACTACAAAAGTGAGTAATCAAACTGGTTATTTTTTATGATTTATAAATTTATATGTTGAATTAAATAATGTAATGATAAAGTGTGCAAAGGAAATGGGAAAAACTCTAGTGTAAGATTTAACAAAACAAACAATCAGACTGACATACATACAATCGGGTTCATATTGTCTTCATCTTTACGCAAGCCTCAGTCTGATCAACCATTCTGGCACCACACAAGATCTTTCTACCGTCTTTCTCCATTTCTTGTCTTGACAAGAATTTCATTTCATTAAAGATCAGTCCATTATTTTATGTTGTCTTTCCAAAGCGTTTTCTGTTTGAGCCTTCTTCTTTTTTTGTCCCTATTTCTATAGGACTTTTCAAGTACTGAGGACTTTGTGATATGGCGATGCAGTTTTAGTTTTCTCATTTTAACATTGGTTAGCAGGTCATCGTGAGATCCAATATCTGTAATATTTCTTTTTTTCAATCTCTTCATTTAGGATGTTGTTCTTAAAAGTGACACTAGAATCTTTCTGTAGCATCTTAGTTCCATGCTAGGATCTGGATCTGACGTCAGCTTCTCAGATTTGCAAGTAGTATGTTAATTAAGAATAATGTAAAATGTGGACAAGCCTTTCATGAGGCGGGTGCATAAAGGTACATTAAGGTAGAGGCATGAAAAATATTCTAAAGGCTGGTGACAATTTATCTAAAGCAAGCTTCTGGTCCTGAGAAAAGAAATACAACTACTTAACACAATCGTCATTCCAAAAGCAACATATGCATGCGAGACATGGAAGTCATCTTTAAAATTTTTAGAAAAAACTAAATATGGCACATTAAAAATGGCTAACACAGAATTAAGATTGTGTCTTAAACAAGGTATGTCGAAGTTAAAGTCGAACTCATCTGGAGGTTGTCACATATTGAGGTTGTCAAAGAGCGTCGCATTAGGTTTGCCGCATATATCCTCAAACGGAAGGAATGTCGCATACAAAGAGTTACGATGATAGTAAGAGGAAAGCACACTAAAATAAGTTCTAATATAACCTGGCGCAAACTTTCATGGAGGACCTCAGAGCAGTGGACATAAGTTGGGACGAGGCTTCAGACATTGTCAGTGAAAGAGTTTTGTGGAGACATTTTGCACTCCACTGGGTCGAACGGCGCGGAAGAATCTAATTACTCTGTATCAATGTTAAATCTCTGGTGAAGTGCATATCATTTTACAAAATGTTTCTCTACATGAACGTTACACATGTGAGACTTCAATTAAATAGACCTACAATTGTTAGAATTGGTTACGTTTATGATAGTTAGATTCACAACTATTAAAGCATCTTATAAAAGTCATTGAAATCTAACAGCATAATTTTGAAATGAATCTTCTGACATCCACAATTGATTATTGAACAATCTGGAAGATCTAAGGAATAAATATACATTCCATTTTCTTAGGTTCGAGAAAAAATGTTACACATTTTTTAGATATTTACATATTTTTTTAAACCAACAGACTGTTTTAATCATAAAATTGTTTTAAGGGTACATTGTAGTATACGCTTGCGATGGACAATTTATATTCTAAAAACTATTATATTTCTTTAATAAACGTAAAGTAATAATAATAGTTCGTCCATCGTCGTTCCATGATGACCACTTTGTTATCCAGGGGGCTTTGCACTGGGTTTTTTGTGCCTCCTCATGTGGCTGGTGAGACTTACTTCCCTTCTAAGTGACTTGCGCTGGAAGTAAAGTAACATTATTATAATACTACTGCCTAAATGCCATATTACATAGATGGCGTTCAAAAAAGAATTCTGGAATAAAACTATTTTGAAATTAATGTGTAAATTTACATGGAGATGTTGATAAATAGCAAAGATATAAGTAGATCAGAGGCTCAATGGCTGAGCGATAAAACACTTGGCTTCTGAACCGGAGTTTCCGTGTTCGAATCCTGGTGAAGATTGGAATTTTAATTTCAGGATCCTTGGGTGCCTCTGAGTCCACTCAGCTCTAATGGGCACAGAGCCGCAGCTAGGAATTTTCTATCGTTTAGGGGCCCTGGGGGCTTGACTCCTTTGGGAACCTTGCATTTTGCGTAATATTTATTTTTTAATGTAAAAATACTCATTTGGGGGCACCTCGGGTCAGGTGGTGGCACAGGGAGATTTTCAAATTCCCACCTCCTCCCCCTAAGATATCTACGCCACTGAATGGGCACCTGAAATTAGTTGGGGAAAGGTTAAGGCGGTTGGTCATTGTGCTGGACACTCTCGTTAACCGTATACCACAAGGTCTGAAAGGAAATATTACTTTTTACTATAAGATTAGTTGTCATACTTGTTCTTGTAAACTGACTAAATTCGCATTGGCACGTGCAACATGAAACAAGGAAACAAAGGAAAACAATCTTTATTAAAGGTCTTCTTAATTTAAGGTATTTAGGGCACAGTCTTAGAGAACAGCAAGTCTCTAATAAAGTCATAATTTACTTTAATCTTTACCCTAGGTCTTTGAATATTTAATACACTAACGTCAACATGGCGATGAACATTTAGCCATGTAATAAAGCCGGGAATTTCCCAATTGGCGAATCTCATGCCCTACGTCGTCCAGACCGACATTAACAGCCACATTGTGCACCATGGGCGCCCGCAGGATTTTTTCCAGGGGGTGCAAATTTCCGTCTACGGAGAATACTAAAAAAAGGAACTTGTTTCCAGCCCCCCCCCCCCATATACGAACAGGAACAAAACCAGTAACTTGTTCTCAAATTCGATCGCAATCAACAAACAAACCGAAAAGTGACACAGATATCTGTAGTTTCATCACCAAAATACTCAGCAAATGTTGATGCTCGTTTTTTTTTTTGTTTCTTGCTGCTGCCATTGCTACGTTAATTCAAATTGTCGCTTTGCCTAGTACGATGGCATGTGATGGCATTCATGGCATATTTGTCGTCCCACACATGTCAGCACTGCAAGGGCCGTTATCTTCAGCTTCAATGATTAGGTCATATCCGACCCTGTTTGACTCAGTTTGACGACAGAGTCAACAAAAAGCTAGCTATAGCTTTCATACTCTCCGGACTTGACTACTGCAACGCCTTGCTAGCAGGTATATCTGATGACAAAATAGCAAAGCAACAGCGATATTTTGAATAACGCCGCACGAATAGCCCATCGGAAAACAAGACTAGATTCTGCTTTTCTAAAATCGAAAAATCTATTTTTTAAATCACTTATGGAAGCAGTTTTTTTTTTCAAAAAATACACCACTTTTACAACTATTCACTATAAATAGTAACAAGCTCTTTAGTAAGGGAGGTAATTTTTTACCATATTTTTAACACATTTATGCAAATGGTTTTAGACTTTTAGTAGAAAATTATTTTTTTACATTTGTGTCGCTACGCTACCTAAGTTTTATCGTGCAGAACATTACATCTATCCAAAAATAATGTTTTCTTTTTTTTAAAGAGAAAACAAATATATTTAAAATGCAAATAAGTGTAACATAATTTAAAACAAAAATAATTAAGTAGGTATTCATACTATCAGGTGTAATTCTCCGTGGATACATTGCAGGATTCAATTGACAAAAGGAATTTTTTTTGGAGATTGACCCTACAGACAATTAGATAAATTAGATATTCATTATAAGACATCAGTTAGGCCAGGTTCACATTTGACTCCACATTCACTTTCACATATCCTATGATCTGCTGGACCACACAAGATCTGTCAACATTCTTTTTCCATTTTTCTCTGTCATTTTTCTTTAAAAGAATTTAATTATGATGTTTTTTCTGAAAATATTGATACCTGTCTTTTTACCTGCCTGGGTGGACCACTTCGGGGACCGATAATGAGTTTGTGCTTTCTCACAAACTGTCTTTGTAACCTTATTTTTGTAATGTTATCGCAGTGCCTTGAGCCTACAGTGCTCTAAAAATTAAACTTTATTATTATTAAGAGCTTTCTTGTATAGTCTGCAATCGTAAACTGGTGGACGTGTTTAACCTGCTATTTAGCACTAAAAACCGACCTTAACTCCGCATAACATAAATACATTTACACATATGACTGCACTCCTCATTCTTGTTCAAAGAAACTTTCACATTTATCGTATAGAAATAAAATCATCAAGGATTTCTTCTCCGAGAAAAAGAAAAAATATTTCTCCCATGCTAGGCCCTTTTATAACTAAATATAATAATAAGAATAATTATGTGCAAGAGATAACAAATTGTCACGACTTAGGCCTACGTGAAATAGAATATTTCACTTTTTTTTTTACAATACTAAAAATTGCAAGACTATAATAAAGCGTACATGGTCAGCCATCAACACCTGATTAGCATATTCTTGTTTATTGAAACAATAGTTTTTCCTTACAGCTGTACTTCGGTGGAAGCAAAACTTCTTAAATTGCTACTTCTAAGAAATTAATTTTTATAAAATTTGCTACAATGTGGCTTCTAGAATCTAGAGGGGTGCACGTCGGCCATCTATTCCTATTAGCCTACTATTTTAGCCTACTATTAGACCTAGACTAGTCAACTCCAACATTAACTATCCTTATGATTGTACTACAATGGAATTACTATTTGCTAAGTGGTTGCTAAGAAGTTAATTGATTTAATGTTTCAAAAAATTGTATTGTCTACACTTTTGCTACTCAGAATCCAGGGGGGTGCAAGTGCACCCCCTTGCACCCCCCTGCGGGCGCCCATGTTGTGCACGTTCAAAGGGGTCGCAGGGGAGTGGTATTTCCGTATAAAAGGAAACGAGTTCATTGTTGGAGGCATGCAGTCTTTAGCGTATTTTTGAAACTTGCCTCTTACACAGTTAGAGGATGTTCTGCAATCCATGGCCTCCACCTTTCCTAGGTAGGTGTACCTTATGCAGGTCAGTGTCAGTCCATTTGATGACGGTGAATAAGTAATGGAGCACTGGGACGGCCCAGGTATTTATTGCACTGATAAGGTTACTGCTAGACAGTTTGGTGTTGATGATTTTAGTAAGCCTTTGCCTATATTTATCAAGGAACTACACTTTTAATTTTTTAAGGTTTATTATTATGATTATGAATTATTATTATGTTAGAAAAGAACGAATATTCATTCTCTTGTTCAGCCAGGGTCGAGTTTGTTAAAGGGAAACAAATTTCATCGTATTCCCTTTATCAGTTACCACTGAGGAATTTTCTGGTGATGTGGCAGGTCTGCAGCAGTACCGCCCTCTGGCAGGCAACGAGAATGTGCCTATAAATGCTAAAGGCCTTGAAGGTATCTGTCAGGTTGGCTGATATTATCCCCTCGGTTGATACAACAATGGGGTATATTTTCGTTTTAAATAAATTCCATACACGCCTAATCTTCAAGTTTAGGTTTCCATATTTTCTTCGTTTTTCTCAGGTTTTCTAACATATGACCCAGTGAATCGGTGATATCAATAATGGTATTGACTATTTCTTTTTATCGATAAGAAGCAAATCAGGGCGATTAAAATCTACCGTTTTGTCGGTCAAGATAGGCCTGTCCCATTATAGCAAATGATAAGTAGACTCATGAACCTCTTGTGGTGAGTGTTTGTAATAAGTAGGAGTATAATGTATCAAATTAAGTGCCAAAGCAAAGTGATGATGTATTAGCTTTGAAACTTGGTTTTGGCGACCTAGATAGTTAGATTCCGATAGTGCTAAACATCCTGCCATTTTGTGTTCAATTGATTCACCAACATATTTTCGCAATTTATCAACAATATTGAATTTTAGGATATGTTTCTCGTAATTTTTTTTACTGATTACTTTGTCCTGTCCTGTTACAAAGCCTACAGTTTCAGAATAGAGATAGCCTGCTTTGAGCCATGCTAAGAAAGCAGTCATGTCAATATTGTCCCCTTCTAATAAAGCCGGAAATGAAATTTTTTTTAGTGTTTTTTCTTCCGATTGGCAAATCTCATAGCCTACGTCGAACCAGGCCAACATTAACATCAATATTGTGTAGGTTAAGAGGTTCGCATCGAAGTCGTATTTCCGTAGGAAATTATTATTATAATTATTATGTTAGAAAAGAACGAGTATTCATTCTCTGGCGCAGTCAGGGCCGAGTTTGATTAAAGGGAGTCGAAACTGATCGTATTCCCTTTATCAGTTTCCACTGAGGAATTTCTGTTGATGTGGCAGGTCTGCAGCAGTACCGTCCTCTGACAGGCAATGAGAATGTTCCTAGGAATGCCAAGAGCCTTGAAGGTATCTGTGAAGTCAACTGTTATTATCCCCTCGGTTGATATGAGAATGGGGTATATTGTTATTTTAGATAAACTTTTAATCTCCAAGCCTAGGATCCCATACTTTCGTTGTTTTTCCAACTCAGTTTTTCTTAAAATATGAGATAGTGGTACGGCAATGTCAATAATTATAGCGGCTTTTCTTTTTTATCGATAAGCAGCAGATCAAGGCGATTAAAATCTACCGTTTTGTATTTTTATTAGTATTATTATAATTATTATTCATTGGCCTTCTTTAGTCGTCGAACGACTATGTTTCATCTCGCACAAAGAGAGACGAAAGCCTGGGCATTGTTTATGGTTGGAACGATATCGCTCACACAGCATTTTCCTTTCCTCTCCGCGAATCTGATGTGACCAAAGGAACGAATGTACGATACAGTTTGGGATAATTATTATTGTTACGAATATCACTATCCAGGCTCTCTGCTAACGGCTTCATACACCACTAAATGAAAGAACTGGACAATTCATGGCTCCACGTAAAGGTTTAATGTCCAATAAATAATAGCCAATACTGTACAATTTGCAGCATGTAACACAGACTGTAAAAATAGCTCTTCGTTAATAGACGTACCGACGTATCAACACTTGCACTGGTCTCTCTGTCTCGTTCCGGGCTTGCACAGGGTTCAGCAGTTCAGGACTGACTTCACACACTAAGCTCGTTGTGTCGGACTCGATCACAGACTAAGATCAAGACGCCAGCCGTCTCAACTGTACTTGAAAGTACTCCCCCACTGAAACTTCGTAATGCTCCGTACAGAACCGCACCGCTGAACTGTGCTGTAGTCGACCAGGCTCTGAACCTTTTTCTTAAGGTCTCCGCTCTTTATATAGGGTCCTTGCTGGCCTTCTCGAACCGGACAGAACGGCGCTCGACGTTTCTGGGTGGTCAGATGGCTACAATTATCGTGACGCTCCAGAGCTTTGTTCACAACGTCCATCCTTTCCGAACCGTCATGTTGACACTCGAGTCGGCTGACCGGGATAACTCGTCACGCTTGACCGCTCATCTAGCGCCTGCCTGGGGCGACTTGGGTCGGCTGACTACACACACCACTACCCCCATCTGTGTCACCACCAGGTTTATAACATTATTATTATTATATAAAGATAAAGTTATTAACATTTACTATCAACGACAACAGAAAATGAATTTTGTACAAAATATTTACTTTTGCCTATCAACACTCTGGCTGGCAAAAAGGAGGCCTTATTAACACTGTGAAAAGACGAACATTGAGTTGGTTCGGAATAGTATTTGTTATGACTAACTTTAAAAAAAAATCATCCTTCAAGATGTACGGCTGAGGGAGAACAAAAAAAAAAACGTTGTCAAAAGAAAATCTGTCTGGACAACGCGAGTAATAGACCGGCTTCCCTCTTGGTGTCGTGTTGAGTACAAGTGGTGATCGGGGAAATGGAGGATTTGGTTATGCGGCAAAGATGATTATGATGACATGCACATAAAAACATTCCAGATATTGTTTAAAATACCCAAATACGGAGGTACTGGAAACATCCATTAAATGAATTGACCTTTAAAAAAACGTTAGTGACGATCCCTTATTAAAAAAAAAATTAACCATCACACTGTATGAATGAATTAATAGGTCTGAGTTTAGCCTTGTGTTATTATTACATACTGAACTGGTCACTAAAATGTGTCGCGAATGTCCTAGAACGCTTCTTAGAGTCACACTTAACAGGAGATTGGTTCTCGTTTCTTGGAGTCAGACTTAACAGGAGTCGAACACAGATACTAAAGATCGACGTAAATCCTCTTTAGCAGACAAGATATAAAATTTATTAGTGATAATAATAATACCGCACCAGTTACATCGGTTCACAAGCAACATAATGAGATCCGCAAAACAGCGGAATCAAATATACATCCAATATATTGTTGTAATTGAACTGTAAGGGGGTCATTGTAACCCTACGGCTGGTCAGCTGACACAGATTACTCAGGCTGTGTACCTAAAAAAAGACTGGGCTGATGTTAACATCCGGTGTGTAATGAAAGGTTTTGTTGTTGTTCTGACTATGAAAGTGAAGAAAATACAAGATATATTTCATTTTAATAAGTGTGTACAGTTATTCTATTCAGACATTGATTTCTACAGATTTGTAAAGTATTTGATTATTTTCTATTCATCATGTATTACACGCATTAAAGCATCTCGTTTTATTAGAACCTAAGTTGTCTGGTTCTTGAATTAGCCATATTGTTTTGTTCAAGGGTCTGTAGAGAAACGTAACAATATTAAATTCTACAGAGTCGATTAAAATAATGTCCGCATCCATAATACAGAAAGATACACAATAATATCTTTTAGAAATACAAATCTCACAAAACTATCTCAGAGTTATAACTCGACTCTCTTAGTCCAAATTACTAAAATAAAACTCGACTGCCATATACAGAGGATAATACATTAATAACTTGACTTTATTGACTGGCGCAACTGACTAAACTAATTTTAAGTGACTGACTGAACTCAAGTCAATATTATCCATTCTATTGTTCTGTTTTCTACATCAGGATTCACACTTGTCTTTTTCTCTGTCTTAACCAGAGGTAAACAACTAACAGACAATGTCGAATGAGACTGTGACACACACAAAATTGCGAGAAAATAAAGTTTGTACAGACCTATGAAAAAAGGCTAGAAAAGTTTTACACTCATTGCAGGCAAATCAAAGTGGTTCCGAGAGTAAATTTCTTGTTTGACATTGTCATGGATATCTCCACATTGCAATTCCGCGAAAAACGATGCACGACGGCACTCCTTTCGTAAAAACTAGGAGCTGTTGTTTCATTAGTATAGTTGCATGATTGGGGCGACTCCCAATAGAGCTTGAAAACGAGTTTATGTAGGTAATACGTATATATATATAATAATAATAGGCTTGTCTTCGAGTCCGAAGATTAGTGAGGAATACAGTGTTTCCCGTGGCTGTGCAGTCCCAGCTGTGACCTACATATTTTGCCACATCCAGGGCAAGCTAAACCATTGTCCGCAGGTGGTCGGTTTAGATTTTCTTTTCGTCGTCTGCGTTTGTCCTCGGCGGCAGATTTTCTTTTGGTCTCAAATGTGTATCCCGCGACCTTTGTGAGTGACCTCCAGCTGTCTCGTTCCGACGCCGCATGCAGCCAGGTGCTCTCCTCTATGTCAGCCAAGGAAAGTTGACGCCTAAGTTGGTCTTTGAAGCGCTTCCATGGGGCGCCTCTGTTACGTCGACCACCTTTTAGCTCACCAAAAAAGACTGCCTTTGGCATACGTTCGTCTCCCATACGGGATACGTGCCCTGCCCAGCGTAGCTGTCGGATCATAAGAAGTCCATCTATACTGGACTTTCACTTTCAAGGGAAGTTGATAAACGTCTGGCCAGGGCCAGCATTGCTTTTGGACGCCTTCAGGCGAGAGTTTGGAAGAACAAATCGCTCCGCCTACCTACAAAAATAAATGTCTACCAGGCGGTGGTTCTCTCAACCCTTCTATATGGCACACTTTAAAGAAAATTTGCTGATAGACTTTTACAATATTTGAGCCCAATTAAATAACAATAGATGGGAGAACACGTGGGTATTCACACGTCGTTACGGATGGCTGCGCGCTGGTCTGTTAAACATTGTCCTAACCCCCTTCGTCCTGCGGGAGGTTCGGACTACATTCTTTAACTATGAAGGAACAACCGAAACATGTAAAACAAACATTTCACAAACACTAAATAGCAGGGCCGGACTTGGGGCCATATTCGAAACGGATTTCGAGGGACAAAGTTTGGGTAGGGAAGCGAACAAAAAGTGACATTAAGAGTTTGTATTAGAAAATAAATTCGTCTATGAATTTTATTTATTCTTTATAACGTACAGTCATACAGTATATCATAATAATTATGTTCCTACATTGATCCCGCTAAATAGCAAGATTTGCCGAATGTTTCAATCTATCTTTGAGAATTGTTGACCTCAGTAATTCTTCATTAGTTTGTGGCGTGAGAAGTTTCTCTCACCTGAATATACAATTACGGCTAATGGAAAATGCCGTTTTTATTCATGACACCCCAAAATGACAATGTTTTTCGATATATTTCAGTATATTTTAAGGATTTTTTTCGTATATTTTGCGATTTCGGGAGATTTCCAGGAGCTCCTGGTTAATCGTCGTGAGGGCTCAGGAAATCTGTTTTAAGTCATAAAATGGTTTAATTTAATAATTTATACACCTTAAATTAGCTCAGGTGCTAGGAAAGTGCGATTGCCTAGGTTACAGTAGCCTAAGGCCATCCTGCAAAATAGCGGCGTGTGTTACGCCGCCGTTCGCATAGTGTTTATTAGTTCACTGACCTTTCTCTGCAGTGTGTTACACACACACACATGTACATATAAATATATTAGGTGTGCACCGGATAGTCGCTACGGCTCCGGCTTCTGCCAAATAATCGGCATTTTTTCACTTTTTGGCAATATTCGTCTCCGGATGAATATCCAACTGCATAGTAAACCGGATAGTAAAAACTACAGCTTAGTACCTAAATTTCTATTAATATTGTTAAGCGCCTCTGCTCTAGGTCTTTTCCAGATACGCCTAACGGTGATAACACTTAAATATCGTAACAACACAGGCAAAAAGCAAACAATATAAAGGTAGTCGACGTTGATAAACGATGTTGAACAAGAAGCACATTTTAAAGCACATTTTAAAAATTGTCTTGACCTTAGAGAGGTCTAATAAACATGTAATATTCCTTAAGTACGTTACGCTAATAATCTGGCAAGATATCTAGTATCGAGAGGTGGAGATGAGCATAGTATAATGTTGTTCCATTGGTCTATCTGTGCTTTTTTAAATATTTTTTTTAGTGTTGCAAGATATAACTTAGACAGGACCGGTCTTAAACCACTGCAACCTATGCGGCCGCAGTGGGCCCCGCGCTTTCATAGGCCCAGCGCTAATTATATGTTAAATTGCAAAGATTGCATGATGATGTAAAATATAAAAAAAGTCGTGGAAATTATTATTAAAATCTGCTAAAATATAGAAAACATTAAAGGCGTTAATTCTGGAGTTCAAAAACAGATTTTAATATTAACAACAGAACATTTTACTATTTGTGCGTGTAATAAATACAATCTGGTGGTAGCAGACATGCAGGCCTGGATTAACCATTAGGCAAACAAGGCACGTGCCTAGGGCACCAAGCGTTTGGGGGGGCACCACAAGTCCGCAAGAAAAATGTGTATATTGTCCCGGTAGCCGCGCGAAATCAACATGACATTAGCAAACGCAAATGTAATATTGAATCGCACATAATTTAAGCCCAAGATGAAGGTGTTCAGTTAAGTGGTGCACAAAAGAGAAAACTAGCTAAACAAAAAGCGCATAGGTTTCAGTTGTAGAAGAGCAGGAAATTAACAAGTTATTTAGTTTCAAGCAACAGGTGGAACAGGATTTTACTGACACTATCAACCCTCTTGATAAGTCTACTATAGGCTGTTCTGCAAATCCATTAGTGCTTGAAAATGAAATTTGTGGTGACCCACTTCAGTCTGCCACCAGAAGAGAAGCAGAAAACATTACAAAGAAGATGCAAGAATTAGAATTTGCTTTCATGCTTGTCTTTTCGGAAGAAGTGTTACAACATTTTCATAGGGTCAGTCAAGCTCAACAAAATGAGCATGGGAATTAGAAAACGTGTGCTGATTTGTATTCCTCACTAACAGATCTAGGAATGAATTTGAAAGATTTGAAGAAGCTGCAAAAGAACTAACACCATGTGTGGAATATAAGGACACTTTGACCCTTAATCGTAAACGAAAGATAGTGGTCATTGATGGTTATGCCCATGAGGTCTCACTGAATGCCAGAGACAATTTTTGTATATCTAATAATTCTACTTTCTACGCGATTGTTGACAAACTTGAGACAGAGATGAGTAGACGAGTGCAGGTATATAATGATATAGTAGTTCGATTTTCTTGTTTGGTCGATGTACCACAAACATTTCAGTGTTGTGAAGCACTAATTAATGCTTATCCTGAAGATCTGAACAATAATTTATATACTGAACTACAACAGTTCCACTCATATATTTGCCACACGTTTCGTGAATCAAAATCTGAGAACAACACGTTCAGTCATGCAGAACTCTACAAATTAATAGTTTGAGACAACATCGAGTGTGCTTTTCCAAATGTAGAAATCGCCTTGCGCATATTTTTAACATTAATGGTCACGAACTGTTCAACTGATCGCTCTTTTCCTCAGTTGAAACGTACACAAAATCCAAGTAGATCAACAATGAAACAAGAAAGGCTTGATTCCTTGTCTCTGCTGATGATTGAGGCGGACTTGTTGCGCAAAATTAACTTTGATTATGTACTCAAAAACTTTGCCAAACGTAAATCTAGAAAAAAGAACTTTAGAAAAAAAATGTGTGCTCTCTCTGACTTTCTTATACTGAGTGACGGTAGTACAAACATTTGTGTTAATAATCGTTTGTCTTTGTTAGTTTTTTTTTTGCATAATATTGAACATACCAGCTGTCAGTGAGGATCGGGCACCCATGTGGGTTTGTGCCTAGGGCACCAAATTGGCTTAATCCGGCCCTGCAGACATGGTCAAAACTTGCCCTGATGCGTTAACCTTTTTTGGAACCATACATACACTATCTTTTCAGCATCTACAAAGAGATGGAAAGCATCATTCCAATCTGTGTGTAAAAACCTCTGTGCGAAACGAAGTGGGAGTGTAGAATAGTTTCAAAGCAATTAGTTATCAATGGCCTGAAATTTGTGACGCACTCGATGAATTAGCTGATGTGACTAATGATGTGATAATTACAAGAGAAGAAGAAATACTGTATGATTCATTAAAGCAGTACAAAGTCTTAGTGCAAGGCGAGCTCTTCCAAATCGATTTTGTGAGTAAAGAACTGCAAGCTGAAACAGTAGATTTGAGCACTGCAATGGATTCGTACAACAACTTGATGACTTGGCTAAAGAAACTGAGAGTTGATGGGTTTGTTCAGATTCTTGAAACAGTAAAATAATTGGCTAAAGACTTAAATGTTGTTGCAATCTTTCCAGCCAAACGTCAAAGAAAAAGGCGGTTTGATAATTCTGTTGAAAACTTGACAACTGGAAATGCTGAAAATGACTACAGCATAAATTGCTTCAACAGAATTGTTGACACTGCAATTCATTCCTTGCAGCCGAGATTTGAACAGCTGAAATTAAACCACAATCTATTTGGGTTTCTTGTCAACTTCCAAACCAGCCGGCAAATATATGTGGGCGAGAATCAACAGTTGAAATGGAATCTTTAAGGCACATTCTACTAAATACCACCAAAAAGTTCCCCTTTCAGACCTTGTGGTCTATAGGGCAGATGATGTAAAGGTTTTCTGATTCTGTGGCATACGGTTAACGAAGGTTTTTTTTGGCCAGCACAACGACCAACCGCCTTTACATTTTCCCAACTAATGTCAGGTACCCATTAAATACCACCAAAACCCGAGTAGAATTTTTAGCTTATCTGTTTACTGCCTACCCAAACCAAACTACTTTGTTGCACTCAGATTTTTTTTTAACTGTTGCATTTGGTGAAAGAATATTCTCGTGCCTTAAACTAATCAAGAATAACTTGAGGTCAACAATTAACGAAGAGAGATTGAACAAGTTGGCAATGAGCATGGTCTATATAGGAAACAAAATTTTGATGGTAGGCCTATATTGTATGACTTCGCTTCATGCAAGACTTGTAAAGGAAAGCTAATTTCATCATCATTTTGTACTTAGTTAAGAATGAATAAAATGCAAAGAATAATTTGTTTTCCCTTAAAAAAATACTTTATTGTCACTTATTATCCTTATGCCTACCTAGACTATGCCCCGCGCTTCCCGTTTCGCATAGTGCCCCGACATTGCTTGGACCGGCCTGAACTTTGAACTTTTATTTCATGTTGTAATTTCTGATTCTCTACCATTAATTGTTTATTTTACGAGAGTAATAGAATTCTGTATAATATAAATCACAGTAAAAAATATTACTTTACATGCATAACATACTACAGCATAAAGACAAATGGGAGACAGGAGTGCAGCTTACTTCTCTTCCCCCTAGCCATCAACTACATAATAAAAGCTATGAATCAAACTGCCTTCAGTATTTAATGGCGTTGACAAGAGGGACAACAAGGGCAGCGACTTTTTTTTTAACTTATAAGGGTTAGTTCCCTTTAGTACTTGATTTAAGTCCATGTTAACTGCCACTCTCTCTTGAGTTTTAAACGGACCAGTATAGTTTGAACTAAAACTTTTTAATGTTTAACCAATAATTGTGCTGTTGTTCTATTACTATGTTACTCAAGAGGAGTGGGCCACTGTTATGAGAGGAGTGTTTCTATAATGAGCTAAGTAGATTTCTTAGTAATAAATTGGTTTATGTAAATATTATATGTCTACTTAGATTCTTATCCTCTTCTATATGTTTTTTTTTTTTTTTTGTAAAAGACATCTTTTGTTTTGATACGAGACAGTAGAGTGTCTATTGGATGACGTCATGCCATTGTTAATATAATATTATTATAATAATATTATTAATATATAATATTTTGTATAATAATATTATTGTAAACCATCTTTTTGTGTTGTTTTTTTTTTGACATAAGACGTTGTTGTATCTCTGTGGTGGTAGTTTATTAATTATTTGGACCTAAACCTGTCTTACTACTTTGATTTGTTACATTATTTCATTATCTTTTGTCAACCTTTATCCACACACAAATATTTCATAATCTTTTTTTTTTAAATAAATTCTTTTTTTTTGTTTGTTACAACTGTAATCTTAGACTTATTACTTGTCGTCTCAGTAGTTATGTATACCTGGAGGGTATTTAATAGCCTAGATAATACAATTTGGTAGAACAAAGTACCAATGAACAAACTTGCCTACACATGAGAGGTCACTGGTCTTAATAACAAATCCTAATACAAGGTCACATATGACAAGGTCCATTAAATGTGTAAGATTAATTATTCAAAGCAACTATAATGAATGGACTTCACCTACACATTCATGTATGAACATGCATGAACCCTTAACTTAAATTAATAAAAAAACATTAAGAAATTAAAAACAGACACAAACTAGACAGTGATAAACATAACAAACGAATATTCGTAATTTATTACAGCAACACCTTTTAAAAACACCTGTTAAAAAAATATTATAAGTATTAAAGTCACACACATTTTTAATTCTAAAATAATTTTGTGTGTAATTGTGTATCGGGAAATTCCGGGTAATTAAAATAAGCTAGTCCTAAAAAAATACTCAGATCTTGGGTACAAGACTCGTCATATAAAGTACTGTAAATGTGTAGTTTCAGGCACTTGCTTCAGGTCTATTCTTTCTATAACTTCTATCGGATTTGATAGCAACTACCCATATATTTGTACATAATTTTTTTCTCTATCATGCACACTTAAAATTTTATAATAGTAATGTAAATTTGATTTAAAAAGAGAATGAAATATGCAAAGATATAAAAGGAAAAAGGTACTTCCTGCCCAATTTCTAATTCTAGTTTTGAGCAAAGAAAAGAAACGCATAAGAGCAACAAAGCCCATTATAAGATCCTGATCAAAAAATTAAATTAAATGTTACATAGTTCCATAAATCTGGTGGCGACACAGATGGGGGTAATGGTGTATGCGCATTATACTACGCAAATCGCCCTGGGCCAGCGCTAGATGAGCGGTCAACTGTGATGAGTGACGCCAGTTCGGCAAAGACCAGTGTTGTAAATATTACTCATGCAAGTCACGGCGAATGTGATTAATCAGTGGTCAAGCGACGCTCCATCCGTTTCTTTTTTGTTTGTTAACAGCGCTTTATAAATAAAATTATTATAGGCCTGTGGGGACTCTATATAAGAGCGAGTGTGTTAAAGTCAAGACACTTTAAGTTACCTCGCAATGTGACCAGTACGAGGCGAAGTCAGAACAAGCACGGAGTGTGAAAGCAGTCCGCAGCAAACGCTAGGTTTTGGGACAGTCAGTGTAATGTTGTTGACAACTGTACAGTATTTTTTCATGCATTTGAAATCAATCTGTTACTGTTACTTTGGAGACCCGAGTTGTGAGGTTGTTTTAGTTCGTTCTGTCGTGTGGTGCATTTAGCAGAGAGCCTGGGTAGTGGAGAATATTACAATATTGTTGAACAAAAAAACACTTTTCTTCTTTTATCTACTTTACCAATCAACGCCTTGTTGATTAACATGAACAAATAATACCTAAACTATAAGTATAAGCCATAGACACCAAATCCGCTGTTTAATCCATCGCCATATTGGTTGACAACAACAGTTACAAAGAGATGTTACTAGCAAATACCAAGTGGTGCAACATATATATATATATATATATATATATATATATATATCTAATATATAAAGTTGAATGTTTAGCGTATGTATGTATGTATGTATGTATCGAATGGAAATCAAAACCGCGTGACCAATTTTCATTAAACTTGGCAGAAATGTTCCTTGGGTACCAACTTAGGCCGTAGTGTATGTATTGTAGTCCTAAAACAAACTTAAGACCCTCAAAAAAAAAATAAAGTTGACCAACTCTATTAGACTATTGTATCTAACAAAAACTAGGTCACAAGCCATGTCTAGATCTACATGTGTCGCGCAGTGGTACAAATGAAATGAACGTCATAGGTCATAATTATAATATCGCGCATTATAAATGCATATTATTTAAGTAATAAACTATATACATAATACAATTTACTTTTTATTGTATTTTTTCATAACATTTAAACCTACAACTACCGATTTGGTTTAATTTTAAATCTTTATTTTTAATTTACTTTTTTTTTCTTTCAGATTTACTTACTTATGCGCATTTAGACCTGATAACACCGTTATTGTATCTAGATCTAGGTCAAATCTTAGATGCTAATGTGTCACACAAGTTTTTATTTATTGACTAGATTGCTGTGGCATTCAAATTGTTAGGATTCAAGAGCTATACAAAATTAAACTAACAATATTACATAAACAATTACATTCATGCGTATGATTTGCTTTTAAAATATAGGCTAGATCTATTGTATTGTTGTTGTATCGTTGCGTATTGAGGTCACCAAGGAGACGCGTCAAGGGGTCATGAACTTACATAGCTACACAACAATAAAAACAGATGTTGACCTTTGAACAATAAATTGAATAATTAAGCTCTATTTTGCGTTATTTTTTAATTTAAATTAATGAGAATTCAATATAGACTACTCTCTTATATACATGACTATACTTTTAATTAACAATAACTATTTTAAAATTAGATCTAAAAGCTTTCATTTCATTCATGACCTAGATATAATAAACTACTTTCTTCTCATTTGGAGGCTTGAACTCTATATTTCTAAAGATAACTTTTCAGTTTCAGACGTGAGTGTATTCAATAATTTATAAAACGTAAATAAACAAGACAGCGAGCTCAATATCTTTACTGATTGTAGATCTACAATATTCTTCAGTAAAACATTTAAACTACTATTGGTAGGAACAATAAGGCCACTTATTAGGCCTACTTCATATAGCTTAAATAGTTGAATAAAAGAAACATGTAAATCTATAGAGAGAGTGAGATATCTACTTTTTATCAAAGTTAATGGCTTTACGTTAGCGTGTTGATCTACGTCAACACAAACTCAAAAGTGTTTTAGTCATTGTGATTGACTAATTTGATCACAAGCTATTACATGGATCTGTCTCTCTCGAAAGAAATATAACGTTCAACTATTATACATTTTTGTATAGGAAAAAGGGAAAAATGTGCAGATATCTTTGGGAAATTAGCAATGAATATAAACTTTTACTAAACATCGTCTGCATGTGACAATTTTCTCACTGGGATAGTAAGAATCTACCATAAGCTATTAATCTACTCGGCTATGGAAAGACACGGGCCATCACGTGAATGTATTATGCTATTATTGCTAAATTGTGTATATTTCCGTCTGAAAAAAAAGGTTTATCATTGTATTTTATAATGAGATCAGCTGTTGACATCGAGAAGTACATAGAAGTCAAATTCATAAAGCGCTGGTTGTGAATGTGTATGTGTTTCGTATGTTAATGTTGTTCGAATTTTTCATCAATATTGTTTTTTGTACAGTAGTTACGCTGAGGTTGTCAATTGTAATCAAAATGAATTTCCATTAAATTGGATCAATAAAAATTATCTTATCTTATCTTTATTATTATTATTTGAAACATATGTGGTTTCTCCAAACGTTGTAGCCTACCTTTTGGACTGGTAAAAAATGAAATGGGTATTGAGAAAACTATTTGTGTTAACAGGTTATGCAATAAAACGTCACCTATTCAACTTTTTACTTTTATTTTTTTTAGATTCATTATGCCACCAAAAAAAAGATGTATTGGAAAAATTACACCTGGGGCGAAAAAAATTGATTATTCAAAGGGACTTCATGTATGCTATTTGTAGAAAGAAAAACCCGAGCAAAGCCGGGTAAAATTTAGCTAGTATATATATATATATAACACATCAACACGCCTCTTTTTAGTTTTGCAGTTTTTTGAGACATTTTCGTAATGTCCAGTCTTAGTATTATATATCTGTGGACCCCATGATGACCTGCTAAATACTGTGAAGAAACGAAAGCTCAAAATGTATGGCCATGTAACAAGATCTTCGGGACTCGCAAAGACCTTCCTCCAGGGAACAGTACCAGGAAAAAGAAAAAGAGGCAGACAGAGAAAGCGGTGGGAAGACAACATCAAAGAATGGACAGGCCTACCATTGAACGAGGTTTTAATCAGGGCAAAGGATAGAGAGGAATGGAGAAAGATGGTCCACAAGTCTTGCTTGGTGCCCCAACGGTCCACCAGACTAAGGGATAGGCAACATGAAACATATTATGTCTTAACACTCTTTTAAAATAAACGATAGTGTAACAATATAAAAGAAACATAGCATTTCGTTTCATCATCACTAAAGTGTCGTGATTTTAAACTTTTAATAATTAGAGCATCTATCCAATATTTTTGTTGACGACCAAAATCTATTTACTTATGTAAAAAAATACTTTAAGAAATGAGTCTCTTACTTTTACTTATCTGTGTAACATGGACTTATGGTAAATTGTGTTATAAATGTTATAAAGTAATGAAATTTGATAATGATGTCCAAGTATATCAGAAATATGACCAACAGTATAACTAGATCTAGATAATACTAATCGTACTCTATGCCAATAATAATTATCGGATATCATGATTTCAGAAAAATAATGTAGATCTAGATCTGACTTCATAGAGATTTGTTACTGGCTACGTCGGCAGTCTCTTCTTGTGTTATTTAACTTAAGGTTTTTCATGAATGTGTGGCGCCAAAAAAAAAAAAAAAGAACGCCCTTCTATCGTACTCTAAATAAATTCCATGTAGTTAATACTAGGCCTATGTCACTGTCATGTACATAACGTAGATCTAGCTTTGATGTAGTCTAGACCAGATTGTAGATATGTCTAGATGGGGTTATTAGATCTTAGTTTATCAACATATACATATACGTTATTTAGATTACAGTAGATCCTCATCGTATAGAAGGATTCTCAAAGTAAGTCTAATATGGATTTTAGATTACGAAAGATTTCCAGTATGGATGATTAGACATTATTAAGATGAAAATGTAGATAATATTCAGCTTCTGTATTTAAATATGTGACAAGTCAAAAGCTTGCTGACAGATTCGCAAAATTTTATCACAGCATTAATTATTTTTATTTTATTTATTTATTTTATTTGCCACCTATTTCATAACAATCACCACCTTTTTCCTTTCTCGCTAAACTAGGTCCACGCTTTGTCTATTACTGGGTCACTACTTTTCGCTTATCTCCACTTGTGCATATATCTCACTGGATATTATCAAGTGTATTTTATTTATTTCATTTACATTTAATTAGTGCATTGTCGTAAGTAGGAAACTTAGCCATTACATATGTATATATTGTTATAAACCTGGTAGCGGCACAAACGGGGGAGTAGCGGTGTGTGTAGTCAGCCGACGCAAATCGCCCCAATTCAGACGAGTGGTCAAGCGTGACGAGTTACGACGGTCGGCCGAGACGAGTCGGTTCGCGAAGAGTCGGCGTATTGAACAGAGCTCAGTAGCGTCACGAAAATTATAGTCATCTGACCACCTAGAAATGTTGAGGGGCGTTCTGTCCTGTTCGAGAAGGCCAGCAGGGACCCTATCTAAAGAGCGGAGGTGTCGCAGTCAAGACAGTCGAGAAACGGTGTTCAGAAAGGGGTTCACGACAGAAGGTCCAGAGCACGGTCAGCTACAGCACAGTTCAGCGGTGTGGTTCTGTACGGAGCATTACGACGGCTCATAGTACTGTCAAGTACAATTGAGTCGGCTGGCGTCTTGATCTTGATCTATGATCGAGTCCGGCACATCGAGCACAAGTGTGTGAAGTCAGTCCTGAACTGTTGAACCCAGTGCAAGCAAGGGACGAGACGGAGAGACCAAGAGTTGATACGGCGATACGGTGCTATCGGAGAGATAATTGTACAGTCTGTGATACGTGGTGCCAATTGTACCGTATTGGCTGTTCTTTATTGACATTAAACTTTTACGTTATTTTGGAGCCCGGAGTTGTCAAGTTCTTTCAGTTGGTGGTGTATGGTGCAGTTCTTTAAAGTGACCAGTCCCTTCCGACAGGGGAGGATGAGGAAGGTGTTACCTGGTGAAAGGAGAGGAGGGGCAAGCTCCGTCCAATGAATACAACAGAGAAACCGCACAGGATGTTTGTCCGGATAAGAAAGGGGAGCTTACTCTTGTTGATAGACTGGCTGTGTCAGATTAGGAAGATATAGTGTGACATCGATGCTTAGAGAGAGAGGGTGGTGGTGTTAGTAGTGTGTTTGCAACGCCAGACGGGCTAGGTCGAGAGAATAAAGTAAATAATAGAAATAAATTAATTAAATGCTTAGGCCCGAGTGATACCTTAAGTGGGCGAATTTATTTTTGTCACAATAGCCTAATATGTTTACCTCTAAGACACCGTTATTTATTATGTATAATTATTTTTATAATTTAGTCTCTATTTAGTTTAGCTAATTATGATGGGGAATTGAGTCTATAGACTTTATCAAAGCTAACAATTTTGAAATATGTCATATGATAATTGCGACTCAATGAAAAGACTTGGGAAAAAATGGAATTTATGATTATTACTTAACTATATAAGCATATGAATACATAGTGGATGCTTAGTATATTTGGTTCAACTGCACTTCAAATATTAAAATCTTTCCTTATGGACATGATCTCTATTATATTACTACTACTGTATTATTATTTATTGTTGTAAAAAATATATCTGGATAGTACTGGCTAGTACCGATAATGTACATTTCATCCATTTTTATACAATATTTTAACATAATAGTATTATATGTACATTTGCACACTAGCGCGTCAGTGCAACACCGTTGGTGTTTACGTAATAAATGGAGTTTTAAATATGTCTTCCCTCTTAAACACTAGTTTGTTATTTGTGTACTACAAATATTTTACTTGGTGTCAGAAGTAAACTTAAAAAGCTGTCCAGACAAAGTTTTTTAGTAATCTAATAATGGCTTCTTTTTATTTTGAGCAACCAATCTTGAATTGGAATGCTAAAGATCTGTTTCAAGAATTTTTAAGATTCCAACAGCAGGTGAGCTTTTGTTTCAAAGGACCGTTAGCTGCTGCCGATAGTAAACAAAAAGCCGGATGGCTGGGAATGTGGATAGGTAAACAAGGCCGTGAAGTTTACAAAACTCTAAATATTACTGACAGTGAAGAGGGAGATCCGCAATTGCTATTAAAGAAAATAGAAGACTACATAAGGCCAAGACAAAATAAAAGAGTGTCTAGATTTAGAGCACATCAGAGAAAGCAGATAGAAGGAGAAAGTTTTAATAACTTTGTGAAAGACCTAAAGCTTCTCATTATGGACTGTGAGTATGACAACCCAGATGATATGCTAATTGATTTAATCATTAGTGGGGTCATACACGAAAAGGTACAATTAAGACTACTTGATCAGGGACAGAAGTTGACCCTTAGCAAGGCTATAGAAATTGGACAACAATACGAGATGTCGCAAAGCCAAGTGAAAATGTTTAGGGGCCAAGAAGTTCTAGCAGTCAAGAGACAGTCAAACAATGTATTCAAACAGAAGTCTAATGCTAAAGACAACTCTGATAAATTATGTAGTAAATGCGGCAAGAACTACGAAAAGGGAAAATGTCCAGCAGTAGGAACCACATGCAATTTCTGCAAGAACTGGTATCAAATGTGCAGAAAAAGACGCAACGTTAATCTAGTAGAAGATGACAGCCACAGTGATGAAAATATTATACCTATTAGCACTTCAAGTAGCCAGTCTAAGAAGGGTAAAGTTGAGAACATCAATGTCATTGAAGACAAGTGGACTGTAAAACTGGTCGTACATGGAAAGACATTGGTTTTCCGAATCGACACTGGAGCAAGATGTAACATTCTTGTCAAGTCAGAGCTTGAAAAGCTCAAAGACAAATTAAAACTTGCTTACTCATCAAAGTCACTCAAGTCTTATACTAATCATGTTATTAAGACTTTAGGAGTAGTGGTGCTACCTTTGAAGAATTATACACAAGATGTGAAAGCAAGGTTTGATGTAGTAGACATATGCCAAGAGAACATTTTGAGTGGTGACACTGCAGAATGCTTAGGACTACTACAACGAACTGATACGCTGACATGTGAGTGTACAGATGATTCAGTGCATATGATCTCTGTAAGTGATACAGTGAAATTCAAGAATGTACAAGCAAGGAACTTTCAATGCTTCGGGAAGTAATAATGACTGGTTGGCCAGACACAAGAAGCGAGACTCCAATTGAAGTCAGGCCATATTGGGATTCGAGAGACCAGGTATCAACTTCAGATGGTATTATTTACAAAGGTCTGAGAATTGTAATGCCACCAAGCTTACGTAAATACATGCTGAATCTGATTCACAAGACTCACTTAGGAATAGTGAAGTGTAAGCAGCGAGCCAGAGAAGTCATGTATTGGCCAGGCATGAATGCAGACATTGAAGTGACAGGGATTGTAGCAGGTGTGCTGAACATCAGAATCAAAATGTGTCAGAACCGCTAATGCCTACCAAGACACCAGACCTTCCATACAGCATGGTTGGGTGTGATCTATTTAACTTTGAGGGGGAAAAGTATGTTCTTCTAGTTGACTACTTCTCAAAGTTTATTGATGTCAAAGAATTGTCACAGGAAACTACATCAGATGTCATCGAAGCAATGAAGAGTATATTCGCATGCCATGGGATACCTAGAAGATTAAGATCAGACAGCGGGCCACAGTTCACTTCTAGAGAATTCCTGAATTTCTGAAAGTCATACGGAACAGAGCATGAAATGTCGAGTCCTCATTTTCAGAGTTCAAATGGCGAAGCTGAAAGAGCTATTCAGACAGTGAAGAAACTGTGGAAGAAAAGCGAAGACAAATTTCTGTCGCTATTGGACTACAGAACTACTCCGCTGACCAATATTAATTTGTCGCCAGCACAATTACTCATGGGACGCCGACCAAGAAATCTGTTACAATCGAGCGAGGAAATACTCACACCTAAGGCACCAGATCTTAAGGTGGTGAAGAAACACTTTGACTCCGAGAAACAGTCTCAGAAACACTATTATGACAAGAGGAAAGGAGTTAAGAGTCATAATCCACTACAAGACGGAACGGCAGTCAGAATGCAACTTAATTCAAAGTGGAAACCAGGGACAATAGTTTCGAAGCATTCTAAGCCTAGATAATATAATGTCAAAAGTGGAAATCAGGTCTACAGAAGAAACAGAAAACACATCCGAAAGTCTTCTGAGAAAGCAAATAGACATGACAATAATTATGACTTTCCAGATGACATGTCAGAACAACTGGAGCCACAACATCTAGAGAGTCCAAGATTAGAAACTACGCTAGATATTGAGCCGCCATTAAAACACTGCTTCTTCTAACACCTCTAGACCTCACGAACCTTACGTATCACGCTCAGGGAGAGTAGTTATCACACCTGTTATGTTATAGTTAGAGAGTATTAGTTTATTTAGTTAAGATATATTTTGTGTATAGTTTTAGCGACAGTAAAAGTAGTGACGTAGAGAGACAGACTAATGACGTAGTAGACTAGGGCGACGAGAAGGATAAACATGGCGAGTTTTCTATATTAGAACTAGGAGTTAATAGATTAAAGAATATGGTATAGTACGACATAGACTGTGTCCTTTTGACGAATAAACCTTGTGAAAAGTTATCAAGTGAACTTAGTTGGTTATTTATAGTTTTAGTCTGTTGCTGTGTGTTTAACGAACTCGCGGTTTAAATAGTAACTACATTGAGAATCAAGTATCAAGCAGAACAGAACAACACCAGAACACACCTAATAGACTTGATCTGTGAACTTGATTTGTGAATTGACTTTTTAGTTAACTAGTTTAGAGTTTGTTAGTTATTCTGAAAATAGATTTTCTAAATTAAAGAAGAGAGATTTAACAATAGTATTATATGTACATTTGAACACTAGTGCGTCAGTGCAGCAGCGCTGGTGTTTACGTAATAAATGAAGTTCCTAATATGTCTTCCCTCTTAAACACTAGTTTGTTATTTGTGTACTACAAATATTCTACAATATTGTTATAATTTTTAGTAAATAGAGCATTAAAAATATACTTTTTATTTTTGCATTTAAATAATTAATTTGTGTGTTTTTAATGTTATAACTAATCTGTTTTCACTTAAAGATTGTAAAAAAAAATAAAAAAATAATTTAATGTTCCTCACGGGGCCACTTGCTACCATATACACTGCCAGTGTAGATTCTCACAGAATCTTTACTATATGGAATTTTTCAAAAATTCTTTTTGCAATGTCTTAGTTTGACCAATAGAAATTGATATTTGATAGAAAAAATATATTTAAAGCAATAATAAAGTTTTGGCGGCAAGCCATTCTACCCTGGCACTGACCCTGCTAGGAAGCCACGAGGTGAGCAAAACGCCGCCACTCGTGATGATCCTCGGAACTCATATCCTTCAGCTCTCAAACCACTCCACCCTGGCACTGACCCTGCTAGGAAGCCACGATGTGAGCAAAACGCCTCCACTCGTGATGATTCCCTGAACAAATACCCTTCAGCCTTTAAACTTCTCCGCCCTGGCACTGACACTGCTAGGAAGTCACGAGGTAAGCTGAATACCTACTCTCGTGAAAGTTCATTTAACTCAAGCTCTTCAGCTATAAAATCACTTATCCCTGACGCTGACCCCGCCAGGAAGTCACAGAGCAAAGTGAAATTTGGCTCTTGTGAAAATAAGCCTCATTATGGCTCCACTCGCAATATTAGGCCACTCTTCCCTGACACTGACCATGTCCGGAAAAATAGAGATAAGCCGATTTATCGCACTCACGAAGAAACGCCTCACTATGGCATTAGAGATAAGCCCCATCGAACCTACACACCTTGTGCACTGAGCCATAACGTCTGTCCCACTTGCCAATCTGCCACACGAGGAAGATGTACCCAATCCTATCGCCCAGCCTGCTTTCCCAGGTCATCAAAATTGTCCCTCACGAGTGACAGTCCGCCTGCGAAAAGAAATTAGGCGAAGGCGGATTCTTTAGGACGGACACCCTCTGGACGTCGGCGACTGCTTGACTCTTGGGAAAATTTTCTTAAATGCTACGACCAACAAGTAACCTGAGTGATACCAACGTGGGCACTTCACAGCTCTTCTAACGAAGACCTATCTTTTGCGGGGAGGGTTGTGACAAAAATAAATTTCGCCCACTTGAGGTATCACTCGGTCTAGGCATTAAACTAATTTATTTTTGCTATCTTATTTTTTTTATCTCCGCTTAGCCCTTATGGCTATCTAAAGCTATTACCTCCACCCCCTTTTCTCTAGGCATCCGTGTCACGATGTAATTTCTTGATCTGACGCACACGTCTAGCACTTTCTTTGTCGACAAGAATAAAAACGCCTTTAACTATCTTGACCTAACATCCTGCCGCACCCCCCTTTCAGGGAACGGGTCAATTCAAATGGACCCTCTTCAAATTGACACCTAGATAACGTCGTGGTCATCGGACCATCTTGGAAAATCGCGAGTTGACCATATTTGCCTGTGGACGGGCAGTCTAGACGCGAGGCGGCCCATATTTGCTTGTCTTATCAATACACGAGGTCAAGCGGAAATTCTTTGTCTAGACAAATCAGGCAATCTGTCACATTTGAAAGTATGTCTGTCCCCTTAAGCCCCACCTCCTCACCCACGTGGGAAGTAGAAATATAATTTCCTATTTTCTTGTCATTCTCATTCTGGAGAGCGGAGAGCGAAGACATATTTCTGCCTGAGCTTGCTTATTCATTTACTATATCCATTTCACATTCCCTTTCCTTACTATTGGACTGGTGGTACGTGCTTTTATATGGTTTGTGTTTAATGGCCTCTTACTATGTGTATTTATACATTTGTGCATTATTTAGTGCATTATATTTGTGTACATATTTGTGTAATTCTTATCTTGGATTATGTAAGTAGTAACTTTATGTATTATATTTTATTATCATGACTTGTACGACTAAATAGTCAAAGTCATCCACTTTATCTGGACTAGAATTTATAACAATTCTTGCCACTTGCATTTAGCTCTTTAGCTACCAGCATTTACCGTTGATAAATCATCGCTCGGCACGAGCCCTATTACTATTGTTGATAAATTCCTTGACCGGGAACTATCATAATATTTATGTAACATGTATTATTACCAAGTATATATTCATACTCATTCCGTGGCAAGGAATGAAGTAACTGTTTCTATATTCTATTTCATCGGCCTGTTGGCCAGACTCATTGCTTAGGTAAACCATGTATACATTATCTTATTTATCTTATCCTGTCATTATCTTATCTCGGTTGATCACCTTGATTTTAAATGGCGCACTGACCCTGCGCTCAGAATAGATATGAATTATTTCCCCTTGTACTTAATTTCAACTTCTAGAGATTACGTTCCTTGAACGAGCCCTGTCTCCATCCAAGCGTGCTCTATTGTTCGGGCCCAACGGCCAGATGTAAACAATGGACACCTGGTCACTGACCATCAGCCATCTCCCCCCCCCTTTTTCCCTTTCATCTCGTCATTCTAGCCACTCGTGACGATCTCACCTGAGCAGATGTACATCACTGTTTACTATTTATCCTCCTTTAGGAGACCCTCCATTTATTGTAGTCTCCCCTTATAGAATACAATACTCATGTGTTAGCTCCCTTGATATTTGTGAAACTAAGTTATAGTTTCTTCACATCATTATTACAATACTTTGTATTATCGCCCTTGTGAGACTTCACTATTATTATTACTGTCTCCCCTGATGAGATGTAACATTTAATTGATTAACTCCCCTTACTATTGTGAAACTTTATTATGGTTTCTATTTAAACATTCTGAAGATGTCCTTCACGGAAAGGCGTCTACCTCCCTGTGTCATCATTGTGGCTAAGTCGATCTACGCATCTCGTTGCAGCTTTTATTACAGGCTACTTCTAATAGAAGCCCTAACTTTGTAACGCGGATACCAGTCTGCTGATACCAGATCTGGAGATACCAGCCTCACTCACTACTCAGAAGAGTCCGACCAACAACCGCATGCCAGAAGACCCGCCCCTGCAGCTACGTGTAGTTGGACTGTCCCGTGCGCTAGGACCGATCAAGCCAGCCCACCCACAGACAACTCAGCATCAGTCACGCCGGTCTCGCAAGAGCAGCATAGGACTCAAAGCTAAGCAACAAAGCCCAATGACATTCAGACCACTTGTTTCTCAGTTCTTATGATGATAGTCCCATTTAGGTAAATAATTAGGCCCCGCCCTAACACTGTACAGCCTTTTACTCTTACTTATTTTTATTCTTATTATTAAACTGTACATATGTTTTACATAAAAAGTATTTGTTGCCTGCATTCATAATATTGTGCCTGTAGTCCTTATGTGCAAGTTAAGGTCCTCAAACAATCTAAACCCCCTAGACACCTAGACGGCCACCATCTTTGACCTACTTGTCACATAATTGGGGGCCCGCCTGTCTGGGTGCAAGGCCGGTCCTAGCAATTGCGGGGCCCTATGCGAAACTGATTGCGCTGGGCATAGTGTTGGTGTCAATAAGGATAATCAATGAAAATTAAGATTTTGTATTAGAAAATGAATTCGGCTTTGCATTTGATTCATTCTTTTCTATTAAAGTTAAATTTACTTTACGAATCTTGCAACTTGTGGTAAATGTATATGCCAGTGACTATAAAAGTAAACACCATAGACTTATATATTAAATCTAGACGGGACATGGAGACTTTTTAACACTACAAAAATGTCAAAATCTTTTAGAAAGTTGGATCAAGGCTTTTTTTTTGTAAAGTAGTTAAAAGAAGTAAAGTCTTTTTTTTTAAATCCTAACCTATGTAACATATAATTTTTAGATCTAGATCTAGTAATTAAACATAAAAAAATAAGAGTACTTTCGTCTCATAATTATTATTTGGCAATTTTTAGATATTTGATTAAGAAAGATCTAGATAATCAATCTATTTAAATGTACATAAGATGATTAAAATCAACATGAATTATTTCGATCAAGAATTTCTGAAACATTATCTCAATGGAAACAAACAGGAAATGGCTTTGTTTCATATATTTGCCCGAATATCTGAGAAATGATTTTGCATTATTTCTAAACTTTGAAAACTAAAGATCATTACTTTTTCTAAGATTTATTGGGGCGACTTCCCTTTGCGCCCCAAAATAGAGTATACGTACATAAAAATCTATATATATAGATGCTACGTGAATCGAACAGTCGCGGGTAAGGATTTATTTCCGGTTTCAAGTCTAGACATAATACATGTCTATGGTAAACATATTGAAACTTCCGGTTAAAGTGGACGACTTCGGGGGCCGATTTTAAGTTTTTTTGTTTCCAAACAAACTGTTTTTGTAACCCTCAGTTCTTTGAGTTATTCTTAAATTATTTTGAATCAAAGAATGTTGTTTTTTTTTTCAATTTATTTTAGCTCAAAACACGCTGCAAGCTTTCCTTTCTAAATCCGTTGTCATCGAAGGAGATCCCGTCACTATTATCTGTGGTACAAGACACTTTGAATCTCCTTCGTCGAGACTTATATGTACACAAGAGATTGCACTTTTCAAACTGAATGTAACATCAGGGGAGCTTTTTTATCTCTTGTCCTATACAAGCGTATCACCCTCACAGCACCAACAAAATATTGTAAGCTAATCTCTAATATTGAGTCTTTTCGTCTGTTCATCTGTCACTATTAAATGTAGAGGTAGTACAAATGTTACTTTACCTTCGTCTGTTTCTTTCTTTTATTAATTGCCACTTATCCTTTAGTCGGACTTTTCAATCCATAACTTTAAATTGTTTCAAGTCAATAAGCAATTTCGTATATTAATCATACTTAATTGTAATCTCATATACTTTCCCTCAAAAATGTTCCATGCGTATCGGAGAGATTTTCTTCTCGTGTTTTTTACTAAGAAAAATAAAGTGGGTTTTTGTCCTGACTAGTTCAGGCAACTACTCGAGGTTTCAATTGCATTTGAGAAGGATTCCCTTATTCTCCTATTTTACGTTAAGGATATGAAAAAGAAAGAAGTGGCTGTGGCAGTTTACTTTTATGCTATTAGCCAGCAGATATGACTTGGGTTACTTCTATAAGATATCGTTCATGACATAGACCTTTTACAGGGTTTAAGACTAATGGCGATTTGTACAAGTTCACTAACATCGTGTAACGTGATCTAGAGAACAATAAAAAAAAATATGAATAATCCATCGCAATTTTTATGTCAATCTAGTATGTAACTTATAATGTATCTTATTCATTGGCGTAAACATTGCTCAATCCTTAGTTTTCCTGGTTATTTCATGTCCTAACGGCACTAAAAGAAAAAAGCGCTTACAATACAGGACAACAATTGCGCCTTTATCGTTGTGTTTAATTTCTGTTTGTTAATTTTTTATTTATTTTTTGCTATTATTGCTATACTTTAGTTTTATGTTTTCTGTTTTATTTGTGAAATATTCTTGCTATAAAATAAAATGCTTTGTTTGTTTATATTCGTCATTTTGTAAGTGTATAATATCTTTTATACCTATTACAACAGCTATATTTTAAAATAATAGTCTGTGTAACTAGTCAATGGTGGCTGAACGGTAAAGTGCATGGCTTCTGAACCGGAGGTCCCGGTTTAAAATTCTGTTGAAGGCTCTTATTTTTATTTTCGGGATCCTTGGGCGCCCATGAGTCAACCAACCTCTAATGGGTACCTGACATTAGTTGGGGAAATGTTAAGGTGGTTGGTCGTTGTGCTGGCCACATGACACCCTCGTTAACCGTAGGCCACAGGATCAGATGACCTTTACATGTCAATGAAGTAATACATCAAGTATTAAATACAAATCTGTGATCTAAAATGTACTAACCCGTTAATTTTCTGACTGATTTCATTTACATATTGCATTTGGGAAGACTGGGCACTTATACTAATTTATACTAGTATATGGAAAACGAAATGCCTTTAATTATTTTATTAGTTCTTTTTTTCTATTTGTAAATTATGGTTCAGTGTTTCGTGTATTATCGCTAATTTACTTTTATTTTTATATCTTCTGTCCTGATGTCTCTAAATTTATTGATGTTACTAAAGATGTTACTCTTATCAAATTTTAATATATTTTTTTAATCTTGCTGTTTTATTTTGTATTTATTATAGTTTGTTCGTTTTTTAAGCGGCCTCAAAAAGGGGAAAAAGACGCAATTAGTTTTGTGTGGCCTGTCTGTCAATCTGTCCGACCCGTTTAGATCTCAGAAAATCCTTCACTAGGATTCGAATTCCAGACCACGGTTCGCAATTCAAGCGCTTTACCGCTCAGCCATCGCGCCTCCATTGATGGCTAAAATTTAAAATTTTATGTGTATCTTATTTTATGAGTAAAGAAAAAATCTGCTATTTAGTTACTTTGTGCTTATTATAGAATACTAGCATTTCGTGTTTTACGTTGTCAGAGTCCTGATATTATTTATTTAAAAAATATTTAAAAATCCGAATTTTAAAGATTAATGTTGTCTAATTGAACGACGGCGTAGCATACGCCGCTATTTTGAGGGCCAACCTTAGGCCACTGCATGCAACCTATGCGACCGCAGTGGGCTTTGCACTTTTATAGAACCCGCCCTAATATTAGGTGTGACTTATAACAGATTTCTCGCGGCCTCCTGAAATTGCAAAATATGCAAAAAATTCCTGGAAATATCTGGAAATTAATAAAATCTTTTGAAAACTCAGACAAACCTCCTGAACTGTATAGACAAAAATTGTAATTTATTTTCGCCTCTCAAAATACCTTGGATAACTCCACCGTCCGTGTTGCAAAAATAAAAGAGTGATCTTTCCATTGTGTCCAAAGTTGCCTCGATAGTTAGTACGGATACTCCCTCCCCCCCCCCCCACCTTTTTAATGTGAAGTAGAAATTTTAAAAAATAAGTGATATTGCAACGGTCCGCCCCTGCTATTTTTCGACTACGTGTTCTCCCCCCCCCCCCCCACCACTAGTTTTCTCGTGGATAATCCGCAGAGTGATCTTTCCTTTACTTCTTTCTACTCGACAAAACTCTTGAGAAAAGAAAACAATTATCTATTTAGATTTGTTGCACTGTGCAGAATGCGATAATGAAAGTAGTACACCAACTCGTGTAATCTCAAGACATCTTTAATTATACTAACATTTACAATCAAAAGTCGCATAAGAAGCATTACAAGACCTAGTCAAGATTCTAGATCTAGACCTAGTCTCTAGCTAGACCTTGTCTAGATTCTAGATCTAGACCTAGTCTTGATTCTAGAATAGACATTTTCTTGATTCTAGAATAGACCTAGACAATATTTAGACCTAGTCTAGATCTAGACTTAGTCCTTGTCCTTACACCTAGTCTTTATTTTAGGTCTAGACCTAGGTATCTAGACTACATCTATAACTTTTCTAGATATCTATACTACGTAGTCATCATCATCTTTTTTGAAGTAACGTCTGTATTGTATAAGATAGGACATCTAAAACTAGTCTAGATATATAGACTGGATCTAGAACTTGTCTAGAAATATAGGCTAGATCTAGTCTAGCAGTATATTGAAGGTTGTAGATATATTCTATATTTTAGATCTAGTCTAATAATATAAAGTAAATAGAGCGATTATGATTAGGATGAGTAAAACTGCTAGTGTGAAATATTGCACTATAATGTTCACACCGGAAACCAGTTAGGTGTGAGGGTTAATCCTAGCCCGTCTATTCCAATATATATGAATCGGAATTATTGGAAGAGGTACGTATCTGGGAGCAGTGGCGTTACTAGGGGGTAGGAGGGGCGAGGTCGCACCAGGTGATACCATTTAGGGAATGACAACCAGGTTTTAAAAAAAATCTTGTCAAGAGCAGACATATTAGAAAATATAATTATATTGAATTCTCTAGATATATGCCCAAACATGCCTAGACACGTCTGGATGGTAGTTTAGATTATAAACGTTATACCATTTCTGTCTTGAATTATACTGAATGAAACCTGTTCAGTTGATGTTATGTCTGTTTCTAACCACTAACCACTACTCGGGGCTACAAATAAAAATAAAAGTATAAAAGAAATGACGGAGAGCCTAGATAGAGAGGCACCCAAAATTGGCCTCCGCATAAACTTGGATAAGACAAAAATTTTGCGAGTGGGATATAAGGCAAAGGGTGCCCCTGTCAGACTTGGCAAGTCAAGGCTTGAAGAGTTGGACAAGTTCACTTACCTTGGCAGCATCATAACAAATGATGGGGATGCATACCATGATGTAATGTGCCGATTAGGAAAGGCAGGGAGCATTTTCCAAAGGCTGCAGCCTATCTGGACAAGCCAAGCCATTGGACTCGAGACAAAAATACACCTTCTCAACAAAATTGTCATTCCAACTGCAACATATGCATGTGAGACATGGAAGTCATCTGTCAAAATGGAGAAGAGACTAAATGTGGCTCCACAAAAATGGCTGAGACGGATTCTGAGAGTCAGTTACACAGATCGAGTCTCAAACAAGGAAATCCTATGCCGAACTGGGAGTCGAACACTCAGTGAGGTTGTGACAGAACGTCGTATGAGGTTTGCGGGACATGTTCTACGACAAAATGAACTACGCATACCAAGAATTGCGATGACATGGAGGCCAATACGAGGAAAACGCAAACAGGGACGTCCTCATATAACTTGGCGTCATACCTTCATGGAGGACCTCAGAGCAGTGGCCACAAGGTGGGAGGAGGCTTCAGACATTGCCAATGACAGATCTTTATGGAGACAGCTTGCCGCCCAATGCGCCGAACGGCGAGGGAGGACCTAAGTCTAAGTAAGTCTGTTTATAATTTTAATTAAATATCATTCTAAAATTGGCAATGACATTTGAATAAACAGTAGGATTTCATAACAGAACTGACACTCATTTTACATTTGAGTAAAAAATAATTATAGTAGATAATTAGCTGACTGTATTTGTTCAACAAAAAGAACTAACTAGCAATAGTGTTTAATGGAAAATATTTGAAGTAAGTTGATGAGGAAGGGATGACACTCTGAGCTACCTCATCAAGTGCCACCGACATTGTCTGTGAGGTTTCCATTCTTTTTTATGAATAGTTAGGTCAAAATTTTGTTCTGTTAGCTTTTACGTGATTAAAAAAATAACGCTAAATGATTCTGTTTTACAATTTTATTAATTTAGATAATCAAAACAAGACTAAGGCATAAATATTCCTGGTCCAATAGTGACTTCGATGGGGGCCACCTCTGAGTTTCATAATGTTTTCCTGAGTTAAGGATCGTTTTTTCTCCTAATAATTATACCCGATATCTCATAGCAACCTTTGTTACACATTGGTCCCAAAAAAAAGCTAAATATTATATGCTTATGAATAAAAAAAAATATTTACTAATGGGGTCCACTCTGTTATATTTTTGGCACTTCGCATGTGTTATTGGATTTCGTTATTTGAGTTTTACATTCATTTGTTTTTTCTGCATAAGACAAAGCGCGGAAGAATCAAACCATAGACATAAATAAATATAGACTGGATAAATGAAGTAACTTCATGTAACTTGAAAACATGTCTATTGAATTCGGATTTCCGAATTATGAAAAAATAAAAAATTGCATGATCTTCAGTCTTAGAAAATTAAAAAAAAATTATAGACATAAAATAAAGTACACACAATTGCAATTTACAAATTTTGGTTTCATAAAACTCTCTTATTTGCCAGTCTATATATATTTATGTCTATGCACCAAACACATTTGATTTTTGTATTGATCTAAGTATTATCTTTCACATTTACACTACCTTTTGTTTAGATATGTACAAATTGAGGTTTAAATTAAACGAAAAGATCTATAGAAAATAAAAATTAAAGATTGCATAGGTATTTTCTTTCTTTGGTTTCATTTTTAGTTGGTTCATAATCACTGGAGTATTCAAATGAAAGGGTTTCCTGAGTACTATGAAATAGACATCAATGACTGTAACAAAAGAGGTCTCATAGATGGCAATATAACAGTCAAGATAGACAAAGTCAAGCTTCAGGATGCGGGAATGTATATATGCGCCTTGCATGAAGACGGTGATCCTGAAGAGAGACGTTACAGCCAGAACTCTACTGCTAACCTTACCGTGAAGTGTAAGTATAAGTTTACCTTTAAGCTCTTGTTCACATGGCAATCAAATCATTAAATACCAATGATGATAACCAATGGCTTAAATTTGGACAAGTCATTGTTTTTCCTGTCTCACTCAGGCAACCCATTCCATGCTCTAATAGCACTAGGGATGAAGGGACATTCCATGCTCTAATAGCACTAGGGATGAAGGGACATTTCTACACAAGTTTGTCCT
>JADKLZ010081101.1:6609517-6622962 GCA_021533235.1 Biomphalaria straminea
AAGTCTGAGCATGCTCTTGAGAAGTCACTGACGAGGCTTTGTAGATCGTCTTCAGAGCAGGCATTTAGGGCGCAGTCGTCAGCAAATAGCAAGTCTCTCTTTACTGCTGAATTTGTTTTTGATTTTGCTTTGAGCCGCCTCGGGTTGAATAGGCCACCATCAAATCTGTATGTTATATTTATTCCTTTGTTTTCTCTATCCGTGAAAGCATTTGCCAGCATAGCGGAGAACATGATACTGAACAATGTAGGTGCTAGGACACAGCCTTGTTTTACCCCGTTTGATACTTCAAAGGGCTCTGATGGTTCACCACTTTCTTGAAAACGGGCCTTCATGCCATCGTGGAATAGTCTCACCATGCTAATGAATTTTCGTGGACAGCCATACGTTGACAGAATCTTCCAGAGACCTTCCCTGCTGACAGTGTCGAATGCCTTCGTTAGGTCGACATACATTGAGAAGAGGTCAGCATTTTGTTCTTGGAAATTTTCCTGGAGCTGCCTTGCCGCAAAGATCATGTCAATGGTTCCACTCTCTTTTCTGAAGCCGCACTGGCTTTCTGGTAGTAGACCATGTTCTATGTGTTGCATGAGCCGATTTAGTAGAATGCGTGCAAGGATTTTCCCAGCAATAGAAAGAAGAGATATACCTCTATTATTGTCGCAGATTTGGCGGTTTCCTTTTCGCTTGTACAGATGAACAATTGTGACATCTTTAAAGTCTTGTGGTATTGACTCATTTTCCCACATAATTAAAAATATCTCATGAAGTCTTTCGATCAGGGGTAGTCAACCTTTTTAGTACACCTCTGCGGGAATGGAGTCAGCTCCTGGGGCTTTTCCGCTTGCAAGCTGTTGAATGGCAAGATCGGTTTCCTTTAGCGTGGGAGGGTCATCCATATTTTTTATTTATTGGTACTTGCTTTAGCCTGTCTATGGCCGCTTCATTTATGATGGAAGGTGTATTGAGAACCTTTTCGAAGTGCTCGGCCCAGCGTTTTAGGATTTCTTCCTTATCTGTCAATAGGATTGTCCCATCAGCATTTAATAGAGGAGATGAACCTGACTTTGAGGGTCCATAGATTTCGTTTATGGCATGGAAGAAGTTCTTCATGTCGTGCTTGTCGGCGAATTCCTGTATTTTTTCCACTTTCTTGCTAAGCCAGGTATCTTGCATTTGGCGTAACTGTTTTTGCACATTTTTGCGAATGTTGGTGAATGCATCTTTAGTGGACTGGGAGTTTGGGTTGTTCAGATACAGTTTATGGAGCTTGTGCTTTTCATCTAACAGTTTTCTGATCTCAGTACTGTTTTCATCAAACCAGTCCTGATGCTTTCTCTCCATAGGTCCGAGTATGCTTAATGCTGTGCTATGGATAGCTTCTTTGAAACATTCCCAGCTTTTATCTACATTCGATTTAATTAGAGAGGTGGACTTGAGGCAGTTCTCTATCGCATCTGCGAACGACTTTTCAGTTTTGTCATCCGCTAGGATGGCAGTGTTTAGCCTTTTTAGGGGTTTAGATTTTTGCGGACGTCTCTTAGGTTGAATACGAATGTTGAGCTTTGTGATGATGAGGCGGTGGTCTGTTCCACACTCTGCACCACAGCAAGATTTGGTGACACGTATGTCCTGACGGTCAGATTGTCTGGTGATGACGTAATCTATGAGGTGCCAGTGTCTTGAGCGGGGATGCATCCAGGAGGTTCGCTTTCTCATTGGAAGACTGAATATTGTGTTTGATATGAGCAGCTTGTGTTCAGCACAGGTCTGGAGTAGTAATAATCCGTTGCTGTTGCATTGACCTATCCCAACTTTGCCTAAGACTCCTTTCCAGATGTGATGGTCAGAACCGACTCTTGCATTGAAGTCACCGAGAATGAGTAGCTTTTCTGTTTTTGGAATATCACGTATGGTGGAGTTTAGTTCTTCGTAGAACTTGTCTATGACGTCATCTGGGTTGGTCATGGTGGGTGCGAAACAGCTAACAATGGAAATGTGTTTCTTCCCGTTTAGTAAAGGCAGCTTCAAGATCATTAGTCTGTCACTAATTCCTTTGGGAGGCCCGACTAGTTTAGGTAATAATGATGTCTTTATGGCAAAGCCGACTCCAGATTCACGTCGTACTTCAGTGCTTCTACCGCTCCAGAAAAAAAGTATATCCAGAACCTCTTTCACAGAGTTCACCTTCATCTGCAAGTCGAGTCTCGCTTAGTGCTGCTATGTCAATGTTATATCGGTGGAGCTCCGTGGCTACTAGTTCCTCTAAAGTAAAAGGAGTCCCCAAAAATTCTTCATCAGTCTGATTTAAATGCTTACAAAATTGTAAAAAATATTCTTGAGCTTCCTTATTCACTGGTTCCAATTTATATATATTTTCAAAGTGACTCGTAAACATCTCTTTAATGGTTTCTTCATTTTCAATTTTTGTGCCAAGTATATCGAACATATAATGTATAGATTTACTTGACTGAACATTTTGCTCTATTGATAAAAACAGTTTATTGGGACCCTCTTGACTAATGTAATTCCTACATCGAATTTCAGCTCCCTTATAAATATAATTATTTAATTCTTCTAGCTTCAAAAGTGCCTGTGTTTTATCTACTTCATCTTCATTATGTAAAAGTATGTATTTAAGTTTTTCTATTTCTTCATTTTTACGTTTTTGTACTAGTGTTGATACTAATTGACATTGTTTTTTTATTGAGTTTTTTAACTAGTTCCCATGTTTGTGTTAAATTGAACTGTGTATTGTTTATGTCTTCTAGACAAGATTTTAATGTGTTAGAAATTAAATTTACAAACAGAGGTATTTCTAATAAAGAATTGTTAAATTTCCAATGATTAATTTTGTTTTTTCTCTTATTAACTCTATTATTTATTTCAACTAATATTGCTTTATGATCTGAAAAATTTAAAGATTCTTCTAGATGAACAGCCTTACTTATATGATATTCTTTAGAAACATAAATTCTATCTAATCTAGAAGCCACAGAATACGTTTTACTTTCCCAAGTAGTCTCAGTACCAGTAGGATTAACACTCCTGTAAGCATCAACAAGTCTAAATTCATTTTCAACTTCTTGTAAAAAATTATTAATAGTAACATTAACTTGTAACGGAGGATCTAAAATTGCTGTGCTCTGTTTGTCTAGTAATGATGTAATGTAATTGAAATCCCCTCCTAAAATAAATCTATCCCCTCTATATGTGCTATGCAATTTTTCATTTAAATATTCAAAAAAATCCCGTTTCTCTTTTGGTTGTGTCGGTGCATAAATGTTTGCCAGTGTAAATGTTTCATTTTCTGTTTTTACCTTTATGATTACTACCCTTCCCTTATCATCACTATATTTATTAATTATTTTAAATCTATCTGACACCTGAAAAATAGCTACCCCTCTAGCTCTGCTACCGTAACTAAAAAAACCTTCTTTAAAACCCATATCTGTAGTGTATTTGTGTGCTTTGTATTCTGTTCCTAAATTTGTCTCTTGTAAAAAAATAAAATCAGGTTTATGTTTTTTAGCCAAGTATACGATATATTTTTGTTTATTTGTGAGTCCCTGAACATTTAGGGACAAAACCTTAATGTCCTCCATGATTATAAAATTCAAAAAGATTTATATATTTATTTCAGTACATAATAGTGATTTGATTACAAAAGAGTTTGTCCTATACTGTGCCGATGTGCCTAAATCTAAAACCAAAAAACCAAAAACCAATGCACTCGCCCTATAGCCCATCCTTTTCCAGATTTGGTCAAGACGTCCGGGGACAAGTTTGGGTGCAGTGGATGACCAGAGACTTCCTGCGTGTCTTGTCCTGCTCTTAAGTGCTCCACAGCACTGTGCTGGTATATGCCTTTCTGTCCGATTTGCCGAGTTTTTCACGTTTCGCACAGGCCGCCAAGTCCAGACTTCACATGCTAGGTTTGACAAAAACCTCAGTGTACTGAGTGCCATGGGCACGTCAGATACCCTCTGCCTGGTTTAGCCGGCCACTCAAAGCCGTTTCCGGGGTGTGGCCGCTGTGCATGCTACAGCTTCTGGGAGCCACAGGATAGAGTTGGGTACCGAGTGGGGACCAAGAGTGGACCAAGCCACTCTCCAAAAGAGGGTATGACTGCCTGTCCACTAGTGGTGCTACCCCTTCTAGATACCCCATACACCCCAAGAGAAGATATAGATGCCTAGCGAAAAAGGGGGCGGTGGTAGGAGTGGTACTATTAGTGATTTATATGGCCATGTGGGCCAAGTTGAGGGAACAAAGATAAGATAAAAAAAATTATTAATAAAATGCCTAGATCCGAGGGATACCTTAAGTGGGAGAAATTTATTTTTGTCACACCATATCTTGCAGAAGAGAGGGTAGAGTAACTTCACACTTGTTTCAATGTCTGCCTTTAGTGCTTCAACTGGGATGCTGTCAGGTCCTGCATATTTGCAATTCTTCGATTGTTTGATTGCTCTGCGAATTTTTTTCCTTGGTGGGTGCACTACACTTGATAAGTAAGTCTCTTGTAGCTGGCGGTATTTCTGGTGGGTTTACAGGTGAAGGTCTGTTTAGCAGCTCCTGGAAATGCTCAATCCATCTCTTTTCTTGTCCTTCTTCGTCTGTTATCGCGTTACCATTTTTGTCCTTTACTGGTCTCTCTGACATGGCAAATTTCCCAGATAACTTTTTGATGATTGAGTACACGTCCTTGGTGCTGTTCTGATGGGCTGCTTCTTTTGCCAGCGATTCAATGTAGCTCCTCTTGTCTGTTCTGATGCTACGCTTGACATTCCTATCTATTTCAGTATATTCTTTTTGTGCCTTTCCTTTTGCTGCCCTTGTTTTACTGTTGTTTACATCTGCTTTCTTGTCTCTTCTCTCCTTGATCTGCTGAAGAGTTTCTGATGAAATCAACTCCTTGTGGGTGTATGAAGTGGGACCAAGGATTTCTAGGCATGTGGAGGTTACTGTTTCTTTAACTTTCTGCCACGTCTGTTCTACTGTCTCTTCTTCTAGCAGCTCTTTAAGGAGCTGGAACTTGTTAGATAAGGTGACTTTGAACTCTTCCTGTTTTATGCAGTTTTTTAGCGCAACAGGATTGTAGTGTTGGCGTTGGCTGGGCCCACTTGCCCAAGTCTTTTTCAGCTTCAGTTTCACTCGAGCGCACAGAAGATTATGATCTGAAGAAACATCTGCTCCTCGTCCTACACGTACATCTTGAAGAGATCGACGGAACGTCTTCACAATACAGAATTGGTCTATTTGGTTCTCTGTTACTAGGTCTGGTGATATCCTTGTTGCTTTGTGTATTCGTTTGTGTGGGAAGACAGTTCCTCCAATCACTAGGTTACTTGTGGCACATATGTCCGCAAATCTCTCTCCATGTTCATTCATCTCGCCTAATCCATGTTTTCCCATGATCTCTTCATATTCTTTGTTGTTATTGCCAACCTTAAACTTAAATTGCCCATTATGACGAGGATGTTCCTTTTTGGTTTGTCCTGTAGGATGGTATTCAGCCTATAGTAAAAATTGTCCTTCTCCTTCTCTTCACTGTCATTTGTAGGGGCGTAGCATTGGACAATGTGTAAGTTAATTCTTTCCTACACTGTGTGGAATGAGGCTGTTATTATCCGTGGTCCATGCGCTTCCCATCCTATAAGTGCTCTCTCTTCTTATTGAGGGATATGATTAACGCATCTCGCATAGAACGAAAACGTTGGTTAGTCTTTTGATTAGGGCAAATCTCCTATTTTAAATATTTCAGCTGGAAGACCAACATGTTATAAAATTTTTGTTTTAAATTCCCTCAGATATCGGTGAATCATAGAGCTCCTCTCTCGTAATTTTATTAGAAATATTGGCCAGCGATTCCTCCGATACATACCTATAGCAGACTAGAGTGTTCTGTCCAAGGCTTAGTATATCACCTTGCTAGTTTATAGGATGGAAATATAGGAGGATATTTGCGGCGTTGTAGTCTGGAAAGTTGGGCCATATGCATATCATCCGTTGTCTGCAGAATGTGACAACACATGTGGGAAGCAGCGTTGTCGAGAGGCTTAGTGCGCTTGAACTTAGCTTGGCTTAGATACCTAGAAAGGGGCTCTAGGATCGAGAGAGGATTCGGGCAGAGTTGAGTTTACCGAGCTCCTAAAGGCAGCACGGAAAACAAACTAATAGATACCACCAATGGTCCACAAATGAGATTGGGCCAAAGCGCCCTGAGCATGCTAGAAACATGAAAGTAGCGCTATATAAAAGATATAACAATAATAAAAATAAACATATTAATTTGAAAAAAAAATAGATTTGGACTATAATGTGTAATATTTTCGATAAAAAATTATGTCTGAAAAAAAATATCTTCGGCATTGTATATTATATAGTAGTAATTAGATGGCTCTTAAAATAAACGATATATGAATCATTTCATAACACTATCTTTCGTTTTATCATCATTTACGTGTCTGGATTTTAAACTTTGGATAATTACAGCATCCATCTTATAATAATTTCTGACGACCAAAGACGCTAAAATACTAAAGTAACAAAAACACTTTTAGAAATGAATCTGTTACTTTTACTTATCTGTGTAACATGGACGTACGGTAGTATTCGTTTTAAGTGGAGAATAACATAATTTTGTAAAATTAATAAATACAAGAATATCAGATTAACGAAAAACATTTTTGCTAGATCTATTAGATTATTACCATAATCATCTATGCTTATATTTATATGATATATCAATATATAGTAATAATGATTTAGATCTTGAAAATCACAATGTTTGGAAATAGGGCGGCATGCTTTCCTTGGCTAACTGTTTCCACCAGTGTTATTTAAGGGGTCTCTCTACTGAGATCTACATAACCTAGATGCACAAAATACTATGAGTAGTTAATCACTGTTGTCTAAATAACGTAGATCTAGCATAGATCTAGAGACTAGACTAGTTTGTAGATTATGTATAGATTAGGAATATCATATCTCAGTTGATATACATCATACATATTAATTCATTTGCGACTAACGATACATCAAGTAAACCTATTAAAAAGTTTTACCTTAGTCGAAGAATAGATTAAATCGCAGTCTTTAGGCCTTTTATGAAATTCAATGTTTAGATGTACAGTTGCAAAGATTCAAGAGCATTAGCAAAACCTACTCTGGAAGAATAAGGTTACCCACTACCTCTCTACCCCAAATTAAAAAGACTTTGTGTCCAACATATTTTAAGAACCTAATCAGATTGATGTAGTGTCTCCTCCTGCACTCCTACGATGTGTCTATAGTTGATGATGGTGATAAGCGACGAAGGTATAAGCTAGCCAACAGCCCTAGCTCTAGATTTAAAGCAATAGATTAACTGATGAGAATCCTTAGGTCTATCATTTAACCAAATTTTCCCCATCCTATTAGGAAACTTTCTAGAATATGATTAATACAAAATTATATTCGAACCGTGATTCTGGGCATGAATCCACGAATAGACCCCAGCGATTCGACGCGGTTGTTGGGTCCATGGTTAAAAAGTGAGCTACCAAAAACGAAGGCTTTATGATTCACTAAATTTACGGTAGTGACATCGATAGCTAAAACAGGGCGTTTGACGGGCTTCCGAATTCCCCCGGAGGCGGACCGGTCCAAGAGAAGCTGCTTAAACAAAGACGACGGAGTTTTGATGGTCACCCCACCTAATGTGACAACATCATGGAACAAGAAAAAAGGATTATCCAACAGCTTAACGTAATGCAACTAAACGTGAACAGACAGCCTCGGCACAAGACACTGGAAATCGAAAAGTTTTGTGCTAAATACGAGGTGTGTAATGACAGAGAATGTTGGCACGTCCAAATGCAGTGTCACCTTGCTCTTGGGGATTTATGTCTTTTTAATGCTCTTGCGAAAAGTGTCAAGTGTTAGTCACATTTGTCAGAAATCTACTACTAGCTTTTATAATGGAAACCACATCAAAGGGGAGCTCGACACTTCAGTCCAGTAATTTTAAAATCGTAATGATTGTTTAAAAGGTGTTTTCAAAAATGTGTTTCCGTCAACCTTCTATCTACATTCTTATCTGTCATTTGTCTTTGATATAATTTCATTCGGATGCTCTTTCTGATAATATTGATCCTGCCTGAGACTTCAACGCCAAAATCAGTCCTAACCGAACTGGCTTCGAATATGTAATGGGACCATATGGCTCTGCATTGATAACGTCGAACGGTTGATTTCTCTCTGCGCATCCAACAGCCTTTCAATTGGAAATGCATATTTTAAGCACAAACAAATTCACAAAAAACATGGCGGTCAACAAATGGAGAGATCTTCAACGAGATAGATTACATTTGCATCTCCAAACGATGGAGGTCATCTCTATTAGACGTGCGGACCCACAGAGGAGCAGATATTAGCTCAGACCACTACTTTGTCAGTGGAAAATGTAAGCTCCGACTGAAACGCCAAACAAAACGAGCCACACTACCCCGCCCATTTAATGTAGACAAGCTTAAAGACTGCAATACTGCAGCACAGTTCCAACTGAAACTACAGAGCCGCTTCGAGGCTCTTGCAGATATACTGACCCTTGAAGAAGAGTGGGCCAACTTTAGAGATACCACTATTGAGTGCGCTGAAGAAATTATTGGAAGGAGGCGAGGTTCATACAAGGAACGGTGGATACAAGACAGAACATGGAAACTGATCGATGAGAGGAAAGAGGCCAAACTTAGACAAGATCAGAAAAATGAAACACAGGATCGCAGCCTGACAAGTTGCACGATTTTCAGTCTTATAGATTAAACAAAACTACACTGCCTCCTTATTTACAAAATATATAGGTGTGTTTCATTGTGTATATTAAAAAGAAAGTTTTAAAAAGCACATAATGGTTACCCATTATCTGTGTATGTCCAAATAAATTAAAATTAAAAAACAGTTTCTGTACAAAAAATGAACATTATGATTAATTGACATTACAGTTACGCTAAGAGATAAAAAAAACACTAGTGAAAATGTTGTAATACTTATCTGACTTTTTATAGAGGGAGAGTAGTCCTTAAGGGACTACGGGCACGACATGGCCTATACTGTGCCGATGTGCCTAAAACTAAAACTAAACTAAACTAAACTAATAACTTCTAAAGTATGCAACTCAACGAAAGGAAGTATATAACAATTTACTAGGCGTTTATTTACACTACAAAACTAACAGGCCTGGACTCCAGCTATGAAGTCCCAGAATGTCCTACTTGCCACTAAACTACCACTGCAGACCACCGACACATTCCCAGTGCCACCCCTGGTCCTCCACACAGTTCATAGCACAAAGGACGTTCTCAAATCAAGACAATAACACTGCAGCCGGATCTATCCCAATTGTCTTTCCTGTCTCTGTTCACTAGTGCGCTCGGGTGCCCCACAAGTTCTGGTGCAAGGCAGGGTTACAACAATATGAATACTTAACTTTAATACTGCTCATGCTGTCTAGTATAGTACACAAAATTGCAAGTCACAAATTTTCTCTTCATAAAACTCTCTTATTTGTCAGTCTATATTTATTTATGTCTATGATTCCTCCATTTCTAAAACCCCTCTATCCTTCCTTTCAACATGTTTCGCACTACTCCACATTCATGCTGCGCACGTAAGATTAATATCTTCAATAAAGTTTTCCAGGCAATAGTAGACAGTTTCACAAGGAACTAGAAATACCATTCACGGGATTATTTGTCAGATAAGTTTGAACATTAAAACTTTATTACTTATAAGAAAACAACGTGTTCTAATGCTATTTTCTTTTGTCTTGTTTAAAGCGCCTGGTCTGGACGGAAATTTTACTGAAAAATGGCAAGACTGGAATTCCTCAAGAAATTCAGAAACAAGAAATGTGCTTGTATTGATTAATACTATCTGTGTATTTATTGCTGTCCAAATTATTGGATTCATCTCTGTAGAACATTTCCAATTTATGATGTTGAATTAGTTAATTAAATAGTCCTTAATGTATACATCGATAAATATGAAGCATTTAACTACTTTTGAAACACAAATTACGACAATGTTGGGGACCTTTTGAGATAAACACTTGATATGGTTTAAATTAAATGATTATAAGAGAGTTGGTGATGTAGAAAACTATTATTTTAAATTTTTTTTAATTGTTACTCTTTCAGTGACTATGACAAGTCATCAAGTAAAATACAGGCTAGTTGTTGTTAAAGTTGTTGTTGAGGTTTGAAATGACCTATTTATTTATATATATCTATTTTAATCCAGTCAATACAAATGAACACTAAGTGTAGCAGTACCCGTGCAGTTGAGGCTGAAATAAAGAAGTTAGAAATCTCTTGAAAGAAATGTTTTTACGCTTCAACAAGTTATTATGTATCGGGATTTCTCTTCAAGGAAGATCAATCTATAAATAATATAAACGTAATAATTAAATATTTTTTATTTGTCAGATATTTCTTTTTTCATTTTACATCTCATATTTTCACTAGTAGGCTACATAACAAAGATAGCCATAGCCGCTGTCTTTGATTCAAGACTTCAAATTTAACAATTCAGAACAATCCATTTGTCCAGTGTCTGACCTGATGAGGGTAAGGCACAATAAAATTAGCTGCTCGGGGTGGGGGAGGATAATGGTTTAGACCTGGAGATGGTGGATATGGTCATTTAAAATGGTCTATTCGTCAGTCCCGATACTACTTTCTGTGAACGTTGAACGTTGAATTAATGTAAATAATTTTAATAATATAGACTAACAATTTAAAAAATTTGATTGGAAATGTTTATTAATTGTTTTTATTTATCACAACTTTCATGTTTATCATAACATCTTCACAGTAACATATGCTGATTACTTTTAGGAAAGGCACTATCTGCGAGGTTTACATTCATTATAATTAACGTATTAGGTATTGACATGCTAACCACTAATTACACAAATAATTATCAAGATTTTTTAAACTATTGTTACTTTAAATTTCTGCGAGTGAACGAAATATTTATCTACACATTATACTCTCTAAATATTAAAAAACATAATATTACTCTCTGATTTTCAAGTTTTTTATTGTTATTAATTCATATTTTGGCATAAATAATGTTAATGAATAATTGCGTAAATGAAAGTGGGAAAAAATACGTGTATAAGATTCAACCAAAATAAAAATGCAGACTGACAAGTAGGCAGACAGGTGAAGAGACGAGTTCATATTCATTTTACCTTCACGTGCCTCTTAGTCCGCTCAACCATTGGGGCACCACACAATATCTGTTGACCGTCTTTTTCCATTTCTCTCTCAGTCTCTCTCTTTTGACGTATCTAAAATTCCATCCAATTACAATCCCTTCAGTTATCTTTTCTTTCAACGCGTTTGCTTTCAGCGTCTTCTTTTTGCTTTTGCAAGTACTTAGGATATTGTAATGCTGCTATAAAATTTGCTTTTTTTTTACATTGGTTAACATGTCATCGTGAGGTCCAATATTTGTTTTATTCCTATTTCCAATCTCTTCATTCGGGATGTTGTTATTGAAAGTGATACCTAGGATCTTACTGTAGCATCTTAGTGTCATATCAGGATCTTCTTCTCTGGATCTGACGTCAGCGTTCAAGATTTGCAAGCAGAATGTTAATTAAGAAAGATGTTTAAAGTAAAATTATTTACAATCCAATATTTACCTTTAAAGATTCCGAAGATCAGTAAGCAATGCAGTGTTTCCCTTGGATAGGCAGCCCTAGCTGTCACCTACATATTTATCAAAATTGCTGCAAGGAAAACCATTGTCCGCAGGTGGTCAACTTAGATTTTCTTTCCGCCGTCTGCGTCTGTCCTTGGCAACGGAATTTCCGTTGGTCTCAAATGTGAATCCTTCGGCCTTTCTGAGTGACTTCCGGCTGTCTCGTTCTGAAGCCGCATGCAGCCAGGTCCTCTCTTCTATGTCAGCCAAGGAAAGTTGACTCCTAAGCTGGTCTTTGAAGCTTTCCTTGGGGCTCATCTGTTGTGTCTACTACCTTAGATCTAACTGCATTTGGGATACGTTCGTCCCCCATACGGGATACAGGCCCTGCTCAGCGTAACTGTCGGACCATAGGAAGTCCATACTTCCAAACCAGCGTTCGCATGGACATCGCTGTTTTTAGTTCGGACTTGCCATCGTATGTCCATGATTGAGCGGAAGCATCTTTGGTGAAAGCGCTCAAGAAGTCTTATTTGCTTTCTGTATAGTACCCAGATCCATATAAAGGGTTGATTTTTTGTAGGCAGGCGGAGCGATTTGTTCCGTCAAACTATCGCCTGAAGTGGCGCTTGACAGACGGATATAAACTTTCCTTAAAAGTGAGGCGTCATATGATACTATACTACCTTGATATGTGAAGTGATCTACCACGTTAAGGGGCCGTCTGTTTACTGTGATCCTTTGGGTTGAGTATGTTTCATTGGGTGACTTCATTAAAATAGTTTGGTTTGGTTTTTGTTTTAGGCCCTTCTGGAACATGACTCTTGTTTTCCCGAGGTTTATAGATAGACCGAAAGAGGCGGCAGCGTATGCAATTTCGTTTAACGCGTTCTGAAGGTCATGTTCATTGTAAGCTAACAGGGTGCTATCATCGGCATAGAGCAGCTCCGTTATGACCATCTTTTTTGTTTTTGTGTGGGATAGTAGACGTCGATGATTTAAACACGTTGCCGTCAGAACGAAACCTGATGTATATGCCTTCGTGCAATCGCTGCTCATTTGACCCAACATTATGATCACCAAAAAGAGTTCAATAAATTTGAATACGCTGCCGCCTAATTTGGTTTATCCATAAGCCTTGGGAAAACAGAAGTCATCTGAGATATGGACACTATACAGACAAAAAACTACGACTACTTGAACGCTCCATCATGGGCATACTGTGGCAGGACCGCACTAAAATCAGCAGTGTCCTTGTGAACGCTGGATGTGGCAAAATATGTAGGTCACAGCTGGGGTATATGAAGATGAGACTGTAGACAAAGTAAAGGAAAGGTTTGAGAATCATTTTTTGCCTAAGTCCAACACTGTGTATGACAGGTTTAAATTCTTCACAAGAAATCAGAAGGACCGTGAAACGTTTGAATAGTATTATACTATGTTGAAGAATTTGGCTAAAGAATGCAAGTTTGACAACCTTTAAGATGAAGTTAACAGAGATCGATTGGTAATTGGCATACAGTCAGATCGAGTGAGAGAGAGACTTCTGAGAGATGTGGAATTAACTTTAGAGAAAGCAGCAAGCATCATTCGTGGGGGGGGGGGGGGAAATACACAGAACCAAATGATGGATATGTAAGGACTACAAATATATGCTGTTAATAAACTAAAGAGGACAGAACATAGAAAGCCAGATAAAAGCTCTGTGACAAAAATAAATTTCGCCCACTTAAGGTATCACTCGGTCTAGG
>JADKLZ010081101.1:6668203-6682414 GCA_021533235.1 Biomphalaria straminea
TGAGAGAGTGGGAAAGAGTGAGAAAGAGAGTAGGAGAGAGTGAGAGATTGTGAAAGAGTGAGAGAGATTGTGAGAGAGTGAGCGAGAGAGCGTTAGAAGAAAAGATTGGAGATCAAACAAAAATGAATGAATTCACATTTTACTTTTCACTTAAAATTTATATGTCAATACCTTGTCCTGTGCAGCCATCTTTGTCTTTGTGTCCATCCAATCATTAGCGTCCAATCGTAAATTCATAACCATCTGCAGTTGTCTCAGCATGTTAAGTATCTGACATCATAATGGTATAAATTGATTACTTTTAATACATATATATATATATATATATATATATATATATATATATATATATATATATATATATATACTGTCCACAGCACTTTCTGTTCATAAGCTAGGTTAACGAAGCAGGTCCAGAAGGCAATTAGATATTCAAGTTGTAGAAAACCAAAACCTTGATAATCTAGCTCAGGGTAAAAGCCTTCTTAAAAGAAACGACATACGCGACAATACAGAATAAGTATCTCTATTAGTTAAATAGAACTGTGACGTGGTAATGAGCTACAGGTCTACATTACCTAGAGTTGCGATGTCGCAGTTCACGTGTTGAGGTTTACTATCATGATTGGTTTGATCCAAATAACTTCCAACAGTCAGCTGAGATCAATTATTGTCAGATAATTAAACTAATCTTCACAAATTTTGCCAAAAAAATAAATATTGTCTTTGACATACGGTCATCCCCGACACATTAAGGTGCGCAATAGCCAAAGACAAAAAAAATGAACTATCATAAGCGCTTTTAGCCACCTGAAGGTTAATGTAGGAGAGCAATAAAAGGAACCTTCGACGCATAAAACAATAATTGCTTCAAGACTTTACTAAGCGCATTGAGCGGCAAGCTATCTCCTTAAAGACCTGTCTTTGGCAACGCCTGAAGCCACTTCCTATCTGATATTCACTGCTCTGAAATTCTCCATGAAAGCGTGGCTCTATGATACACGAGTACATCCTTGTTTGTGCTTTCAAAGTCATTGGCTTCAAAGTCATTGCAAATTTTCAAATGTGTAGTTCATTGTGTCGTAAGACATGCCCCCCCAAAAACTTCTTGCAAGCTTGTAAAGTGGTCAAGTTTGGCATAGGATTTCTGACTGCAACAAATCCCAAATCCGTCTTAGCCATTTCTGCTGAGCCACATTTAGTCTCTTTTGGAATTCGACGTATGATGGGATGATGATAGCTTAAAGAGCTCTCCTTATTTCAATGTCAACAAAAGGTTTGTGAACTTCCATATTAACATTCAAAGAGTTACTCACAATATCTTTAGAGTCTTCATGGAAATATTCTTTAACGTACATCATGTCCACAGCGTACTTCATCGCCGCTTTGGTGGCGTCAAAACAAACTTCAGAACGCTGAGTACTTTCATTCATGTCACTCAAGTGTCTCTGAAGTCAATCACATTTCTTGATTAGGTGCAAGTCTTTCAAACTTTAGTAGAATGGCATTATATGATAATAAGTACGAACGAAATCTAATGAATTAAAAAAAAGCAAAACATAATATAATAGAGCGAACAATTAGTAGCATCTGTAAGTACATTGTCTAACCATATACCTTTCTTGTATTATCTATATATATATTTCTCAAAAGACAAGGTCAAACAAGCAACAAGTAAATGGGAAGATCCCATGGCGCAGCATGGTGTGAATGGAAATTGGTGCATCCCAATCCGCACTATTTTCATTCACAAAATAGCATAGACATAAATAAATATAGACTGGATAAAGGAAGTAACTTCATGTAACTTGAAAAAATGTATATATATATCTACTATTTAATTCGGATTTCCAAATTATGAAAAATTTAAAAATTGCATGGATCTTCAGTCTTAGAGATTTAACACAATTTATAGACATGAAATAAAGTGCACACAATTGCAATGCACAAGTTTTTGGTTTCATAAAACTCTCTTATGAATTTGTGTAGTGAATGAAAGGGAAGTTAAAAAAGTGGAAGCCGGAAGAGATTATATTGTGTCGTAAGACTCTTGAAACTAGAACAATACACAGATAGATACTACTCTCAGGTTTGACTTTAGAAGTAGGCCTACTTTTAATTAATATCACAAATTACTTTACTTTTACTTTACAGAAGATTTCAATAATTTCCGGAGATTTCCAGGACTTTTTCGTAGGCCTATATTTAATAACATTTCAGGAGTTATCCAGGGGCTCCTGGTAAATCAAGAGGCCGCGGGAAATTTGTTATATCATGTTATAAAATGGTTTAATTTAATAACTTATGCACCTAAAATTAGCACGGGTCCAAAGAAAGTGCGGGACCCACTGTGGTCACATATGTTGCAGTGCCTAAATCCTGCCCTGCAAAATAGAGGCATATGGTATGCCGCCGGTCGACAAGTTTTTTTTTTAATTTGAAAGCTCAATGAGAACCATTTAAAGTAGTATTTTTTAAAACTAAAGTCGGAAATTATTACAAGACGTCGAAAACATGAATATAGTTTTTAGACTTAACATTCGAGTGATCTCCCAGTTGAGCATGAAACAGAAGCCACACTTGTCCATCCAGCTCTTATTATTTTAGAACAAATCTTAACGTAGATCTAAACCAGGAAATTAAAAGCAGTCCGTCTTATCAGTCTATAGATCTTCATTTAGACTTGAACTATTTATTATATATAATACGGTTTCACGGCAGTGTGCTTTGGACTGTGGTTTTTATGGTCAAACATTTTAATTTTTCCGGAAAGAGATTAAGAGAGAGATTTAACGAGTCAGAAGTCAAATATAATAATAAAAATGAAGAAAGAAAGAGATGTACATACACTATAATATAAGTGTAATGAGCCTATATTCATTGACTAATTAATCTACCACTAATTCTCTAAATAAACGTGGACGAAAAAATTCGAAACTAAAACCAGTTCGTACATTCTGTGTGCGTATAACAACTAAACACCTGACACAATGGAAACCACAGCGGTTTATTTTACTTTTTATTCGCGATTTCGACACAACTTTGATTTTGTAAATCTGACATTTAAAAAATTAAAAATAATACTTCTGATTATTTTATGCGTGCGCACTTTTCCACTGATGTTAATAACATATGGTTAGCTCAATCGGCTAAGTATCAGACTCTAGGTCAGTGGTACAAATATCTAATCACCCAAACACTTTTTTAAATATATATTTCAAATAAAGTTTTTGCACACATTAATTTTAATAATTTGATCTAAATAAATGTTGAAACGGAAATTAGATCTATAACATTGTTCCTTTCAAATAACTGAAATTGCTTACAAAAAAACATATAATATAAGTGGGACTATTTTTTTAAAGCGTAGATTTGTTCATAAGTGCATTGAGTATAAGTGATATTTGTCATCGAATTCACTGCAAAAAATATGTGTTATGGGTTGGATAACCTTACAATGTAGATTGTGTAATTAGATATAACAGATAGCAGATACTAAAATTCAAGTGTTTTTAAGTGGTGGAAGCAGAGAAGTGTGATATCGAGTTCGCACAGACCAGAAGTGTGTTTGTTTGGGGTGGTGGGACGATTTAAAGTGAGTTGTTTCTATAATACTAGACAGACAGCAAATTGCATTGATCGAATTGTTGAAAGTGAAAAAAAAAACGTTGAGGGTTAAGGCCGACGTATTATGTAAGCATTCGCAACAAGACAAAGAAACCATTCAACTGGCGAATTGGGTAATGCGATACTTGGAACATTGTTTTGACGAATGACTAGATAAGAAGTCTGTATGTATGGTTTGTTACATACAAATTTAAAATATATATCTCCCTTAGTATAACCTTTATCTACATGTATGTGTTCTTATAAAAGTGAAGTTCCTTAATAACAGCCTTGCATTATTGGTTTAAAAGAGTTCACATTCCGAGTTCAAAGATAGCTGCTGTTCTAGAACTTTGCAAGCTGCAAAATATCAACGAAAAAGATTTTCAATAATTTGTTCTAGTTGCTGGGATGAGACTTTGACCGACTGTTTGACATTGCATAAGTAAATGCAGCTTAACACTTTTCAGTGAGTCACTATTGTGACATTGAAATGTGCTAATCTTACCAGATAGAGGTCAAAGTATTTCTTGGGCAGCGTCATCTCTTTTATACAGTTGAAAAGAAATCTCCAAACTAAATAATTGGCGATTGTTCTGATGGAATTAAACAAAGTAAATATATATATATACATATACATATAACTTGTTTGTTTACAGCAGGTGCAATACACAGACAGGTGTGTGTGTGTGTGTGTACATGTTCTTACTAACAGGAGAAGGGGCAAAGGCGAGTAACTGGCGCCTTAACCAGTAAGCTTCGGGCAGGAGGGGCTCGTTAGCCATGGCTGGCTACCCACCTAGGAGAAGGAAAACTATGAATTCAAACCTCTGCTGTCTAACCTCATTGTGTTAGAGAGTATTTGGCTGAGAAATGAAACGTAAAGAAATGGATGAAATTAAAGTCAACATTTTGTTCTGATCTGTTCAGTGACCTACTAACATCTCTACGGGGTCTCTATACATAGTCTTTAACTTTTGTGTGCTGTTTTTTATGTTATGTCTTGATCACTTTTAAATGCAGGAAATACTTCGGATGTGTATACTCTGGATGTGCCTACTCTACATGTGTCTACTCTGGATGTGTCTACTCTGTAATTGTTTACTCTGGATGTGTCTATTCTGGATGTGACTACTCTGGATATGTCAGCTAAAGGCTGCGTAGCTACGTGAACTACTGCCCTTCTCATTAAGCTTCGGACTCGAATGAAAGTCTTATTATACTTGTCCATTATAAATATGAAGTTTTAATTTTAAAAAGTGGATGGTTATTATTTGTGTAATAGTTCCTCTGTTCCGAGGCAACTGGAGAAATGGTTTTTGCTTTGAACTGACCAGAGCCCAGTTTGGCAAGCGCTTCAAGACCCAGCTTGTTTCTACTGAAATTTTTTCATAGAGTGATATCTTAAAATTCTATAAAATATCGACTTGTTCTTGAATGACGAAATAAAAAAAAACAGGAAATTTCTGTGACATCAAGACGCTTTTCCATTCTAATAATAGGCTTGTCTTCGAATCCGAAGATTAGTGAGGAATACAGTGTTTCCCGTGGCTGTGCAGTCCCAGCTGTGACCTACATATTTTGCCACATCCAGAGCAATCAAAACCATTGTCCGCAGGTGGTCGGTTTAGATTTTCTTTTCGTCGTCTGCGTTTGTCCTCGGCGGCAGATTTTCTTTTGGTCTCAAATGTGTATCCCGCGGCCTTCGTGAGTGACCTCCAGCTGTCTCATTCCGACGCCGCCATTCTAGAACTCACAAATAAAACAAAAAACACACACGTAAGCACGCACACACACACACCAAATAGTAATTTTAGCGATGTATAGACAGCATTACCTGTGAGAAGAATTCGTTATCACATTGGCCATCTTTTGGAAATACTCAGGATTCAAACAATAAATTTCCTCATTCTCCGTGACATCATAGACACCTATTTCTGATGACGTCATAACCAGCGTGATATACTTCATCCAATCAAATGCCTTGGAATTGTTCAATAGTTTTCAAACGTTTACACATAAACCAAGCAAGAATATAAAATAAAATTTACTGTTCAAATAAATCGTCACTTGACTGATGCCAACAATGTGATAGTGTTTGCAGTTTTTATGCAGAGACCATGGCAGTCTGTAAAGCCAGGTCATTGACTCTCAACTCGGCAAGTGGCATTTGAGGGCTGTACAGATTGTAGTGGTCACTGACTCAAAATCTGTACTACAGGCCTTGCAAAGCACTGGATCATGGCCCCCAAATATCGACACTGCCATCATGGCCTCATACAACATAAAGCAGCGCTATGGGACCTCTGTGATAATTCAGTGGGTACTGAGTCATAAAGGTGTGACTGGCTATACTATTGCAGACTCCTTGCCCTAACAGGGAAGGCAAATTCCACCCACGGAATAGGCTGTAAGTTTTCATCGTGCCCTGCCTATAATTAAAAAAACAAATGGAAAAGTGGTTTGAGTACAGGGACAAGTCCCAAAAAGCCCGTGGAGTCTGGGAGCGCATGAGGCGCCCTGACCACACTTCCCCGTGGTGGAGGCTGTCCAGGCCTGAGCAAGCTATTATAGCACAGTGCAGGACAGGCCACTGTCCTGTTGGCTCATATTTCTCACGGTTATGGCCAAATTTTAATTTACGGTGCCCCCGCTGCGATGAAGAAGAGGAAACCGTGCCTCATATTCTGCTTGACTGCCCCAGACTTGCTGATCTCTACCTCAACAAAAAATATCTCGACCTATATGGTGACGCCTACGCACTACGCAAGACAGCAGGGTTTGTGTCCAGGGCTTTTGCAAGAGAGGATTTAAGCCTCTCAAGCCCTCACTCAAATGGAGTTTGATAAGGATAATACCAACTACGTCAAATCCATAATAGCTTCGGTTCCTCTTCGCTTTTAGTAGTTGAAGTTCTTTGTCTTACAAATAAAAAACTCAGGACAAAAAAAAGATGATTCTTTTATAGTTTGTCTCCCGAGAATTTGTTCAATTTTTTGCGCTTTTGTGTTTTAATATTTAGTAGTTAAAGATAATGTATATAAATAAATTAAAGATAATAACTGAAGTAAAGCCTGTAACTTAAATATAGGCTGTTACTTAACTAATACCTATAACTAAATAGTTTCTATAATTTAATTTATATTGTAACTTACCAGTTAAACAACAATCATTGATAATGTGGCACATTATTTCTTATTATTGCTTAAACACATAACATGTACGACCTTTTAACAAGGTCCACAGGGCTCACACAAGCATTTCTGCAGTGGACATTTCCAGGCAAAGAAGAAAAGGCAGAAGAAAAAAACCAATGAGAGAGAATGGACGGGCATAAGACTCTTACCCTGACAATAGACAGTGAGGAATGTAGAGAGAGGTTTGACAGATCATTTGTGGCACCCCAACTGGTCCTACTGGTTATATGACAGAACAAAAGAGCTTCATTCAATATTTTACTGAAAGATTTAAAAATCCCTTTATCCCACTTTTGGTCAGTGTGTTACGAGGTCAGCTGTCGTCATCGAGAAGTACATAGAAGTCAAATTCATAAAGCGCTGGTGGTGAATGTGTATGTGTTTTCGTATGTGAATGTTGTTCGAATTTTTCATCAATATTGTTTTTGTGCAGTAGTTACGCCGAGGTTGTCAATTGTAATCAAACCGAATTTCTATTTGATTGGGTGAATACACATTATCTTATTTTATCTTATCTTATCTTACAACTTAATTATCTAGTGCAACTTACGTGACCAGTAACGTCTTGTATATATTTAATCGTGTAATAGTTGTTATTCTCTACAACGTTCTACAAGACAGATGGAAGATTCATTACACATTCATTATAAATTTCTTTTTTTCTTTAATGGAAACAGTTCAATGAACAGAATGTAATCAATTACATCTATGTTACACATTACCGTACTAAAAGCCAACAACATGTATTATAACTATTACTAAACCGACATCTACCGAACTCGAAAATATAGAAGAAAAAAATTACGACTCGAATTTTTTTTATCTGAGACCTGATATGTTCACACTTTTTTTTTAAAGCGTGAAGCATGGTCGAGAGGCTTAGTGCACTTGAACTTGGCTTGGCTTGGCTACCTAGAAGGGGGCTAGAGGCTCGACACCCGACTCGGGCAGAGTTGTCTTTACTGAGCGCCTAAAAGCAGAACGGAAAACCAACTCCAGATACCCCCTCTTCCCACTGGTCCATAAATGAGATTGGACCAAAGCGCTCTGAGCATGCTACAAGCATGAACGTAGCGCTATATAAAAGCTATAATAAAAATATATATAAATAAAAACAAGGCTATATTGAAATGATTGAACAAAAATGTATACAAACTTTCTTCACTAAAGATATCAGCCTGGAGCGCAAAGTTTGATACAGCTTGAGACACTAAAGGTTTGATTTGTTAACAACAAAAAAGAAGACACTGACTGACACACGAGTTAGAAGTTACGAACAAGAAACAACAGATCCTATATCAAGTTAAATTGTATCAATTAGTTTGGATGTCATGTCGTTAAATTTGTGAAAAGATCTACACTCACGATAATAAGTATCTGCTATTAGAAATATTTTTACCGATTGTTTTTATTTTGCGCCGTTTCACTGTATTAGTTTTTCCAATGCGCTCTGATCCTATCACCTGTCTGGACCTGTTGGTAGGGGGGAGGGAGATGGGCGTATGTTTGTGTATGTTACAGTGAACACTTTTTATATATGAAAACATCAGTTGTACGACCTGTATGCGAACTTCTCGAGTACACTAAATACTTTACCAACGAAGTGCTTATGAAAATAGAAGATTGTATAGTTGACTTTTGTTTGTTTCAAACTTTAAAGCGACGACCTAACTCCCTACGCAAAGTATAAAGGGGACTAACTTTTTGAGGTATTTTAAAGCTGCTATTGTCTCGGATGAGGGAACAAAACCCGAACTACTGGTCCGAAAAGCAGCAGCCCTTTCAAAACTTAAAATAACATGGAAAAAAAAAGGCTTAGCCCTCGGCACCAAAATCGAACTGATGCGCTCCCTGGTCATGGCCACATTTCTGTATGTGTGTCTTGGACGCTGACTGCAGAGCTAGAGAGGAGGATCCTAGCAATGGAAACTAGATGCTACAGAAGGATCCTAGGTATCACATGCAAAGACCGCATCACAAACCAAGATATTAGAGACAGGGTCAATGCAGCGATCGGATCACATGATGACCTGATAACTACTGTGAAAAAACGCATGCTTAAAATCTATGGCCATATTACAAGGTCTTCAGGGATCGCAAAGACCTTCCTTCAGGGAACAGTACCAGGAAAAAGAAGAAGAGGCAGACAGAGAAAGCGGTGGGAGGACAACATAAATATTGTAAATGTTTTGTACATGTGTGTGTACACATACATCACTGATTGCCTTCTTAATAAATAATTCTTAAAACATAAAACAGATTTTGAGTCTATTTGACTTCGTACATACATGGGTAAGATTACCATCAATTTCTTCCATTGTTTGAAAAGAAAAATTGTTTTGGTTTTGGTCTTGTATCTGAAAAAAATTTATAAATTTTGTAAAAATTGAACAATTTAAAAACGTAAAATATAGATAAGTTTAAAATTCACAGCTTTTAATGACATATTTAGTAAAGTTCTTCAATATGTTTGTGACGATCCCGATCCATTTACTTAACAAAAACAATGAATGTCAATAAATTAGGCAGAGATTTTTTTTAGACATATTTAACGTCGTAAATACGTGTGTATGGCTGGACTATTTCCAACACCTTTCTCCTTAGTTTACCCCATTCGTCTTTCTACACGAAACCAAAATTACAATTGATCGGCTTGACTGCATGGGCAATGTCTCTATTGTTCATGTACAATCCTTACTTCTATATAGACACCTTTCAGAGCTCCTAACATGATATTGACATCGATGGCTAGGAAACACTAGCTCTCAATCACTCTTCATGGTGTGAAGCTGTGAGCGTAATGCTGGGTCAAATTAAGCTAGCGATTGCATGAAGGCATCTACATCCGGTTTCTTTCTGACGGCAATGCGTTTAATCTCCTACGTCTACTATCCCATAAAAAACAAAGGAGATGGTCATAATGGAGCTTATCTATGCCGATGATTGCGACCTGCTAGCTCACAATAAACATGATCTCCAGATCGCGGTAAACGAATTTGCCTACGCTGCCGCCTCTTTCCGTCTGTCTATAAACCTCGGGAAAACAGAAGTCATGTTCCAGAAGTCACCCAATGAAACATACTCAGCACCAAGGATCACAGTAAACGGACAGCCCCTTAACGTATTAGACCACTTCACATATCTAGGTAGCATAGTGTCAAATGATGCCTCACTTTCAAGGGAAGTTGATAACCGTCTGTCCAGGGCAGGACCGCACTACAAACAGCTATCTCCTTGCGAACGCCTGTATGGTCAGTATAAAGCAGGGGTCTCAAACACGCGGCCCGCGGGCCGCATGTGGCCTGCGAACCTATTTTGTGCGGCCCGCATCCACGTCCGCGAATAAAAAGATGATAACATTTAAAATGACCACATATAAGCCATGAAATGATTTACAACTGCACAAATCAGTAAATGAGGTGTCACTGTTATTTCTAGCTGATGCTGTATCATACGGAAGTCATATGGTTGAGTCGTGGAAAAGTGCTGCAGAGATTTTTTGAACTGAGACTGGAAATGGCATTGTTCATGGCAATGAAAGAAAGAGACATACCTCAGCTCAGTAACCCAATGTTTTTGTCGGATCTTGTTGACATCACGCAACATCTCAATACGCTCAATTCACAAATATAGGGCACATAGCATCTGATTACCGTGATGTTTGAACGCATTAAATCATTCAGATGCAAGTTGACTTTGTGGGCCACTCAGCTGGCACATGAAAACCTGTCTCATTTCTCTTTTCTACAGAGCATAACGGTTGAACCACAGCGCCTGAAATACTACGTTGCCATTCTCTCCAGACTACTGAAGATTTTGAACACCACTTTCAGCAATTCACTGCTCTCGAACCACAGTTTTCTTGGTGCCATTCCGTTCGCATCTGAGAGCAACCTTGCGGCTTGCCACTACACGCGACGTCAGGCCTAACGTCGATGGTCTGGTCTCTGCCAAACGCTCTGAACTGAGTGGACAAAAACATGAGTGACGAGCCATCTGCAGTAGGCATAGTAGGCCTAATTATAGTTGAGGGGGGGGAACTAGAGTTTCTGCTTTTGTATTAGTGACAGAGACAACGTCAACTTATTTTAGTAAACTAAACTGCCTTTGCATGTAATAAACTACACTAAATGTAACTAATAATTATAAAAACTTTATTGTGCATTTAACTGCAGTGACATTAGTGTTCGTAAAATTTAATGAAGAAGCATTCTCTTTTCGTGGTGCGGCCCGTTGACTGGTTGTTACTTTCCACTGCGGCCCACACGATGATATGAGTTTGAGACCCCTGGTATAAAGGGTCCGACAGCTACGCTGGGCAGTGCAAGTATCCCGTATGGGAGACGAACGTATGCCAAAGGCAGTCTTTTTTTTAATGAGCTAAAAGGTGGTCGACGTAACAGAGGCGCCCCACGGAAGCGCTTCAAAGACCAGCTTAGGCGTCAACTTTCCTTGACTGACATAGAAGAGAGCACCTGGCTGCATGCGGCGTCGGAACGAGACAGATGGAGGTTACTCACTAAGGTTGCGGGATACACATTTGAGACCAAAAGTAAATCTGCTGCCGAGGACAAACGCAGACGACTAAAATAAAATCTAATTCGACCACCTGCGGTCAATGGTTTTGCTTGCCCCTGGATGTGGCAAAATATGTAGGTCAGAGCTGGGGCTGCACAGCCACGAGAAATACTGTATTCCTTACTAATCTTCGGACCCGAAGACAAGTCCCCAAAACTTCGAAGATGTACAAAAGCGACCAGGCCATTTTAATCTTAATTTGAGTTTTTAGCTGTAGCTGTCGTCTCCCTACGCGCTGACGGACTAGAACATTCTGTAGCAACAAGACAGAAGACAACCACTAAACGCAGGATCTGATTCTTATAAACAATAAGACACTCACCAATTTGTTTAATCAGTAGTCAAAATGATTCAGTCAATCATTCACTTAGTAGACAGATCACTTTAGGATTTATTTTTCTCCCCACCATTGTTACCCCTCCTCTTTATACCCTTTTGTTACATTAAACATTTCGTATCTATTAAACAAAAAGTAATTATTTATTTAGTGTACGCTACCCGTGTTCTGTTTCTCGATATGTATTGCTCTCTGGTCTATTGTGTCGCTAAAAACCCTAAACGTCAACAAAAGTAAATTATTAATTGATTTTAATTACATGCACTTCCCAGAGGCGCGTATGAATAGGGTTTTTTTCCCCAGTGGCGCATGACAAAGTTACTAGAATTAACATTATCATTAATAGTATCAATTAAATGTGTTTTGAAGTACGAATAGAGAATTAACACTCGCTGACAGACTCTAAATGCTAATATTTTGTTTACATAATGAAATTAATTGATCTAAACGTAGACAAAGTAACACTAGACAGCCCTTACAACATTGTACTTGTATTGTAATGTACTTATGTGTGTATTTATAAACTATAGATCCATTATTTCATAAAGTATAATTCAACATTTACTCTAGAGAACGTCGTGTAGCCAACTTACTTCCGCTAACTCTAATTCAAAGGCCACCATTTGTTGAATTTCTTTCATAACTACAGTTTCATTGTCCGTATACAATCCCAGCAGTTTCCCCACTTCAAAGATCAATAGTTTATAACTTTTTAACTCTTCCTCTAAGTTGGACACATTCATAGATTCTAGACCTGAAAATTCTCCACGCTCAAGCTAAGGAATAATATGAACAAACAAAATAGACTAGTAGCCAGAAACAAAGAAATGTAGGACTTCAAAATCTTTGTATTACTTTTTGTTTACCCTATGCGACATAATAGATACATTTCTTTAATATTAGTCACTATGCATGACATTTAAATAAACAACAACCCTAGACGTCTACTAAACTACATACTTATAATAAAGAACTAAATATTTATAATAATATGCAATATCCTCATTATGAGATGACTGCTACATAACTTTCATCATTTTCATAGCGACGTTTACTCTATTGTTAATAGATGAAAATTTGTTAGCCTTCTACAAGAATAACCCAAAAATAAAGTAGATTCATCTTTGCAAAAGTCCATTAATTTTTTACATAATAAAATATTTGTTTAAACAGTGCTTATTATTAAAGCGCACTAACCGTTTATTTATGACAACATCTTGCTAAACAGCCATAAAGTTTGTAGTGAATTTCTTTAACTCATATGAAACATTTCCAACGCTTTGCTTTATCACCATCAACATTAGTGCGCTAAATGTGTATTGAGACTTTACCGAAAATTTCGTTTAAACGTTCGCATTGTTTTTAGCGGCCCCCGTAAGGGGAAAAAGCCGCTATTAGGTTTGTGCAAAATGTCCGTCTGTCCGTCTGTCACACTCAGGGCGCCAAATCTAGAAGAGATACGAAAAATATTTTTTCACCATTGAATGCGGCTTGAAAAATTTAGATGCAATGGCTACTTTTAGTTTTCTAAACGCAAACCGTTTAATTTTTAAAATTAATTATGCAAGCGATTTTTTAATAACAAAACACCAATTCTAAAACAATTACGTAAATGTAAGGAAGGAAATGTTACTATAAGAAATACTCTAGACATACAGATATCACGCACATTTTTTAAAATGAACTTTTAGCAGCGGGTTTCGTGTACTAGCGTAAAGACCGGAAATGACATGATTCTAAACTAATTTCTTAAATTTAAAAAAAAATCAGATTTTTTAAAATAAAATTGTATAATGCCCCCATTAAAATGAAATTAACATATTTTTGTGCGTTTTGTCTGTTGGTTGGTCTGTCCGTCACGGTTAGAAAAAAACACTAAAGGCTTTTGAAAATATGATTTAACCTTTACTGTTCTTTCAGAAATATTGCGATAGTTTAAGGATGGGAGCATACAGGAAATGAGCCAGGGACTTAGAAGGAACATTCGAAACATCTTGCGAATAGGCTGATCTGACAGGGATCCGACTCCGACGGGGGCCGCCTCTGAGTTTGTGTATCACACAAACTCTCTTTGTAATCTTGTTAAATTTGTCATTACTACTTATTTTGTGCTTTTGTATCTTAAACGTCAACAATCATTTTCTATCACTGATGTGTTCTTGTTTTCTTCTGCTCTTCAATGGCCCAAATCTCTACACAAGGCTTATCACCACATAGATAAGTACATTTTCTATATAACAAAAATTGATTAATTACACCAAATTGATTAATATACTTGATTATGCTTTCACTGATTTGTGTTTTGCCACGAAGCATAAGATCGTATTCAAAATTCGATGAAGTTTGGATGAGTAGAAATGGTAGAGAGTTCTATCGCAAAAAATACAAAGTGAGTAAAGAAAACAAAACAAAACTCGTTTCACTATTTCCAAATGTTTTTCTTGACACTTACAAACAAGACATACTTACAAACAAGACATACTTACAAACAAG
>JADKLZ010081101.1:6686312-6701253 GCA_021533235.1 Biomphalaria straminea
CTGTGAGAGAAGAACAGTCGTCAGGTGTGTTAGCTGTGAGAGAAGAATAAAGGTCAGGTGTGTTAGCTGAGAGAGAAGAATAGTTGTCATGTACACTGATTATAGGGGATTACATGGAAAAGTAGAATGCATTGTTTAGTTGTTGTAACTTTGGTATGAAAGAGTTACAGTTATATGCCTTTAATTAGGCACTCCCAGGTTATGAATGTCTACACCTAATGTGAACTGAATGGCTTTAGTTTGCCTTTTATGTGTGGTCTTGGTTTCCAATCCATTAGACACTTGTTTGCTAGGTGTAGCAAGGGCTGGTGTTTGTATGCACTCACTGCACATTATTTGTAGTCATTAAACATGTTAAGTCTTAAATATCCAAAGTTTTTGTGGCTGATTAAGTATATCTTCCTATGTTAAGTTTGTAAACAAGCTATATTTTGTCTTTTTAAGTACCTCTAGAGCCAAGTACAAACAAAAAACAAAATTAACAGCTGTGAAAGACGAACAGTCGTCATTTACATTGACCATAGAAAATAATTCTTACAATATGTATTAAGATGTGTGGCAAAGAGGTGAAAATCGCTTGACAACATTTCAAGGGAGCTGAAGCTTGATATCCAACTCGAGCAGAGTTGTGTTTGTTGAGCGCCTAAAGGCAGCCCGGAAACCTACTTCCAGATACTCTGCCACACTGGTCTTCAAGATTTGTTTTATTCTTATTGCTATTTTTTTAAATAATAAAATAAATAAGATATCGAATAGTGAATTTAAATGGGGATTTAGTGAAACCAAAAGAAAAAAGAAAATGAAAAGACTTTTTAGATTTTTTGGCACATCGGCATTGTTAATGACATTTTATGTCCTTTAACTCTTTCTCTGCGCAGTCGATACAAACATGACGTTTAAAGCTAAAGAAAATATTTATTATTGAGATAAATAAAATTCGATCTAGCTTTAGTTAATAATCTAATAATGAAAAATTTGTTGTGAAAAAATAGAGTAACATTTTTAAAACACGATACCTCCATTATAAAATTTAAACAAGATTACAAAGAGAGTTTGTGTGATACACAAACTCAGAGGCGGCCCCCGTCGGAGTCGGATCTCTGTCAGATCCGCCTATTCGCAAGATGTTTCGGATGTTCCTTCTAAGTCCCTGGCTCAATTCCTGTATGCTCCCATTCTTAATCTATCGCAATATTTCTGAAAGAACAGTAAAGGTTAAATCATATTTTCAAAAGCCTTTAGTGTTTTTTTCTAACCGTGACGGACTGACCAACCAACAGACAAAACGCACAAAAAATGCTTGTTTCATTCAAATGGGGGCACTAAACAATTTTTTTTTTAAAATCTGATTTTTTTTTAAAATTAAGAAATTAGTTTAGAATCATGTCATTTCCGGGCTTTACGCTAGTACACGAAAGCCGCTGCTAAAAGTTCATTTTAAAAAATGTGCATGATATCTACATGCCAGAAGCATTTCTTATAGTAACATTTCCTCCCTTACATTTACGTAATTGTTTTAGAATTGGTGTTTTGTTATTAAAAATTCGCTTGCATAATTAATTTTATAAATTAAACGGTTTGCTTTTAGAAAACTAAAAGTAGCCGTTGCACCTAAACTTTTCAAGCCGCATTTTATGGTGAAATAATATTTTTCGTATCTCTTCTAGTTTTGGCGCTCTGAGTCTGACAGACGGACAGACAGACAGAAAGTCATTTTAAAAAATGTGCGTGATATCTACATGCCAAGAGCATTTTTTCTAGTAACATTTCCTCCCTTACATTTACCTAATTGCTTCACAATTGGTGTTTTATTATTAAAAAATCGCTTGCATAATAATTTTTATAAATTAAACGGTTTGCTTTTAGAAAACTAAAAGTAGCCGTTGCACCTAAACTTTTCAAGCCGCATTTAATGGTGAAAAAATATTTTTCGTATCTCTTCTAGTTTCGGCGCCCTGAGTGTGACAGACGGACAGACGGACAGACGGACAGACGGACAGACGGACAGACGGACAGACGGACATTTTGCACAAACCTAATAGCGGCTTTTTCCCCTTACGGGGGCCGCTAAAAATACTAAAAGGTTTTTGAAACAGTTACATCCACCAGCTTGGTTCTAACCGGGTACTGAACTCGTCATTTTGATACGGACAGACACTTGAATGAATGATGTTACCGGCCAGTGGGCAATACATACATTATTTTTTGGTATTTTCGTTATGTGGACGTATAGATTTAACACTAGAGCTAGACTTCTGATTGAGAACTCTTTAAAATAGGCTTAGATCTAGAATCAAGATGTAATCTATAATAGATTTATGTAAAATAGAAGCAAAACTTAATCTTTGAATAAACTTCAGACAAATTTAAGATTACTCAGTTATCGCATAATATCAATACACTACGTCTGACTACGCCATGTTTTTATTATTATTGAATAGTTCCAATGTTAGATCCTTAAATCTAGACTTAATGGCGATGCGCAAAATTAATTTATTAGACTCTTGAATCAATAACAACATACATTCGGAATTTTCCGAACGCGATAAGCCTTTAAAGAACGCCATTGTCCATCCCTAACCGTTTTTGGCTCTAGATTTAAGTCTAGTAAGCCTACTTAAGCTAAATTTACATTTATCTATTTTTACTTTAAAAATTACAACGGTCAACCTGCACGAACCACTGAAAACTACTTTTGTTTTTACAATCTACTAGTCATACAATGATACATTTGATGCGACTGAAAATAATTCTAAACTTATTTTTAACAATGTAAGTTTTATTAGTGTATTAGTTTGAAAAAGGCGCCATTGTACATCATTCAATAGGCCTATTACTAGTTTTTTTATTTATTTTTCAGTTCAATTTTAGCTTTGCTAATATTTCTAAATAGATTAAGAGCATCTATGATTAAGATCTAATCCTCATTTTGAATATGTCAGGTAGAGTTGAGCCTCTTGGAACTTCAGGCCAGCGAAAGTGAACAAGAGCTTCCTCTCCCCGAGATCTACTCTAGATTATATTCCAGACCTAGGTTGAGAGATCCTTTAAAAGTTGGATCAACTTTGAAACATGAAACAGCTCGACCGAAAAGATGTATATAAATATGTATATATAAGAAAGCTATTTCGAGTCGCTACCACGCGTAATCTTACAATTATTAACTGCTCATTGTTTAATCATTTTTAAACTGTTTTCTATTAATTAGTTAACATAGATTTAGATTTGGGTTCCATTTAAAGTGATGCCAATTGCAAATTAATGTGTAAGGACTGCGCAATTAAAGACAAAATTTTCAGATCAAACTCATGAGAAATAAAAAAAGTTTAAAATAAAACTTAGTCAGAGGTAAAGAGCTCCACATTTTCAAACATATCTCTCAATAATGTAGAACTTATTTCCGTATTTTGATATCAAGCAAAATAAAATAATTATAAAAATTAATAAATCTGTTAATGTTTTAATTTGTCTAATGCATTCAATCATTGTAAGGTATAATAAATAACTTTAAAGGTTGAAGAGCATTATAGAAATGGGTTCGGGAAAAATAACGTGTTTGATTAAAAGTCAGACAGACAAAGTGAGTTGATATACGCTATGTAAAAACAACAACATTTGAATGTGTTATTCTTAATATGTTAGTTAATGTATGGAAAAAAAAACTAGGTCTAAAAATGCACCTTTAATATTTTTTTTTCGATTAAGACCTTACATGCGAATTGCTTGTGTTTCAATGTTCGACTCCATCAATGAAGCCTATTGTTAAGACGTACCTCCCCTGATGTCCATTAAAATAAAAAATTGTCTATTTTTATTAAAACAAAACTTCAACAATTAATAAACAAAACTGTTCATTTACAGAAGATAAAAATGTAGCCATTGCACCAGAACAACATCTACACTACATGATATCTTATTCTCAATGTCTTTTCTAGTAATGGCGATCTAAACGGGACGGACAGACATAACAAATAGCATTTTTTTTTCACTTTCGTGAGCCACTAAGAAGTAGTAAGAACCACTGTCTTACATCTATGGACAATTAGTCAACTAGCTCACACCCACCTTGAAATGTCTTTGACTCAGCTGTTGTTGAAGGCACCGCAAACATTGCGACTGTTATTTGATAAATAGCAAACATTACACTGACAGCAGCGGTCGAGACAATAATAAATGCCAAGACGGTTCTGAAATACGTTTCTGATTGAGACTTCTGCCTTATAGACAAAAAAAAAACAATAATCAGGTAAAATGGTTGGTATGCTGAGAATCAAATAATAATTTTTTTTTTTATTTCTCGAGGCTGTTTGAAGTATTCAAGATCTTATTTTTACCATTCAAAAAATACCCAGAATTGAATATATGCTTTTTTAAAATGTGTTTTTCCGTAGCATATCTTTTATGGGGCTGTGTTTGTGTGTGTGTGGGTGTTGGGTGGGGGTATATCCTGAAAAAGGTTTCCATACTCAAAACAAAAATTGAGCAACACTTTTAACCATGTGTTCATAAATAGCAGTTGATTCTCATCTCACGTTTTTTCTTTATCCCTTCTGGTTTCCCTTTTTTTGGCAGGTTCAAAATAAAAGAGTGAGAATCTATTCATTCGTACATATTGAACTAAGTGTTAGCTACAAAATTGTGATTCTGGAGTACTAAAAATTACACAAAAAATGTCATATACATTTAAAAAATGAGGCAACAATGTTATCTATCTAGAACACGGCTTATAGTGCTATCGATCTATTCAAGTTTAGATCTATAGATATGATTGAAAACATGTAAACATTTATTGTGTCTCTAACACGAGTACTATTTATATTATCTCATGTTCATCGAACGTATTGATTGTATTTTTGAAATCAAGACTTCATAATCAATGTTTTATTGTCATTTGCTAAGATTTTATTGAGCCACTGTGAAGCCATAAGGACATTAGAGAAGTAATATTTCGAGACAATGAAGGAGAGATAGGTCATTCACTTTGTCCGTAGTTTAACCATCAATAATCGCATCCAATAGGCCAGGCTCACACTGAACCATTCTTCGTATTTACAAGTTCATTGTAAACGTATATATATATATATATATATATATATATATATATATATATATATATATATCACGCAAAAAAAAAATAACACTAATGGCACGAGCAAACAAAACAAGTAGCTTAGCAACACTTTAGCTTGGCACACATTTTTTTTTTATAATTGAAGGCAAGGATTTGAGTGTTAATAGATTTAATTTCACATAGTCTGACTTTTGTTCCCTGCATTGCTTATCTAGCGGATAACCTAATGTTAGAAACTACGGGTGCCGACTATGAGTTTGTCTGGAAACACAATCTCTCTTTTTCAAATCTTTTTTTTTTATTTTGTGTGTGTGTGATATGATGCTAAGGATATTTTTAAGCTTATTTATGACAATATTTAAAAAAAAACACTTCATGTTTGTGATATTTTTATTATTTGACATTTTATATAACGTTAATTTTGACTTTATGTATATGACTTTATATGTATGATTGTTGATGATAAATTCATGTTTATGACATCGTGGTATGCATGCTACTACGAGTGTGCAGCCTGTGTCAGAGTTAAAAATATTTGTCATTCACATTTCTGTCATCTTACCTTCGATTGACACTTTCCTTGTCACTGTCGTTGACACTTTCCTTGACATCTTCTTTGACTCCATCCAGTTTCTCCGTTTGGCTTTGATTTAATTTCATCGCTGACGTAGCTGGTGACGTAGCTGGTGACGTAGGTGGTGTAGTTTCTTTCCGAACTGAAATGTTCCTAAAGTGAACGGAGTTTGTGTTATATGAGAGAAGGGCAAGATTTTTTGAGTGGCCTAATCAAGGGGCAATATGACCTTACGATGACTTCCTAGTCATTGCCCAAAAATGCAAGCCAAGACTGTACGGCCATAGCACAAGATCTTAGCAAGACTGTGTGTCTGTGTGCTTTAATAAGTAAGTGTAAGTGCCGTCAATGAGTAAGTGTTTGTGTTTGTGTGTTTCAATGAGTACGTGTTTGTGTTTGTGTGTTTCAATGAGTAAGTGTTTGTGTCTGTGTGTTGCAATGAGTAAGTGTTTGTATCTGTGTGTTTCAATGAGCAAGTGTTTACTTGACTTGATGTTCGACACCCGAATCTGGCAGATTTGTGCTTACTGAGCACCTAAAGGTAGCAAGGAAAACCTCCTGTATACCCACTCCCACCACTATTAGCATCACAGTGGATAATCTCATGGGAATAAAATGAAAGCCTGGGCATCAGCTGTGGTCGGACTGATGAAGCCCACGCAGAAGTTCCATGCAGCTGGTGTGTCTAAAGGAACTGCAAAAAACCGTACAGTTTAGTGTCAGAGGCGTTACAGACTCTATCAGAATGTAGCACTGAGTGACCCAGGGTTCCCCGGCTCCTGATGTAACCAAATCTGTTATAAATACATATCATCTAGAACTAGGAGGAATCGTTTAAAATTAATATAGCTTTCGAATTATATCATTTAGTATATTAATATTTATTGAAAAGTATTTTTATTTCAAAGTGGAATATAACTTGCTGTACATTTAAATAGTTATCTACATCTAGATTCTAGATATATTCTACAATCACCTTATCACATTATAGGTCTTGATCGAGACGCGTTTGCGTCAAGATATACATTAAATTTAATTATCGCAGTACAATGAAATAATTTAGAAATCGTATGACTTACCCTTTTGCTTTGATATATTAAAACTATGATCAATAGTATCAGACACATAGACATAAATAAATAAAGACTGGCCAATAAGAGAGTTTTATGAAATGAAAATTTGTGAATTGCAATTGTGTTTACTTTATTTATGTCTATGTGTTTTGTTTAATCTCTAGCCCTGAAGATCATGCAATTTTTAAATTTTTTAGAATTCGGAAATCCGAATACAATAGATATACATGTTTTCAAGTTACATAAAGTTACTTCCTTTTTCCAGTCTATATTTATTTATGTCAAACAATAAAAAAAATGCAAGTATGTTCAAGACCTTGTTTTAAACAGTGCATTACTAAAACAAAGAGCGTGAAAACGTTTGCTTTGAACAATTATTGAATGGTGTAGAAACTATAAACAAGTTAGCCTTTCGGTGTACCAGTTTTATAGAATAAAAACGAGATTGTTGATAAGCAATATACATAAGAATTGTTAAATGTTATAGAAGGTAAGATAAGAAGGGTTTTGTTAGTTCTTGAGTTGGAGGAACTAATTAGTTTCAGACGTGAGCAAAAGATCGTCAAGGCTCTCAAAGACCTTCTTACAGGGAACGGGGCCTGACAAAAATAGGAGAGGCAGACAAAGGGATGGTAATACTGGACGGGCCTGTCCCTTCAAAACCAGTGAGAAAGGAAAAAGACGGTGGACAGAACATGTATATGCCTCAACGGTCCAACAGACAATGGGATAAAGGTGAAGGGGATAGGAATCTGGCTTCAACTAATTTAAAAAAAAACAACTAACGGTTATGAATGAGTTAGAACACGAAGATCAATTCCTACGCATTGAGAGATTGTTACAAATTAGAGCTTAATCATGAGCGTAGCCAAAAGGGGTTTTGTGGTTACTCTCCTCCTCTAATACAAAAGCTAAAGCACTTTACCGTTTTCTACCAGTCGCCGAACTGCAGTGAATGGCAGATTTGGTTATTGAATTTTTTTAAGCGGAAGAGTAGCAGGCTAATTGCATTGTGTATACCTCAGAATATGCATTTTTTAAAGCTTAAAATAACGAAAATAATGCTTGGATCACAGCGCTCCCTCAGAATCCCTAGCTGTCCATTGACAGTGTGTACTGTCTTTACAATTACTATAGGAAGAGAGTATACTAGGATAGAAAAAAAAACGTTTGAAAAAATGAAAGATCAGAATGTAATGAAGATTAATTACACATACAGATACGGTCTCGAAGACAGGCCTTATTATTATGTTACAAAAGAACGAGTATTTATTCTCTGGCGCATCCAGGGTCGAGTTTCGTTAAAGGGAGACAAAATTCATCGTATTCCCTTTATCAGTTTCCACTGAGGAATTTTCTGGTGATGTGGCAGGTCTGCAGCAGTGCCTCCCTCTGACAGTCAATGATAATGTTCCTAGGAATGCCAAGGGACTTGAAGATATCTGTGAGGTCAGTTGTTATTATCCCCCTCGTTTGATATGACAATGGGGTATATACTGGAGGCGTTGTGGATATGCGGTAAAGCGCTTGCGATGTGTAGCAAGGTCCCTGGTTCGAATCCAGGAGAAGATTGGGGTTTTGAACTTCTGGATCTTTAGTCCACCCAGCTCTAATGGGTACTTGGCATTTGTTGGGTAAAACTAAAGGTAGTTGGTATTCGTGCTGGCCACATGACACCATTGTTAACCGCAGGCCACTGAAACAGGTGGCAATTAAATTATCTGCCCCATGGATCAAAAGGTCTGAAAGGGAAACTTTACTCTATTAATTGTTATTTAAAGCATTTTATTTGTATATATTTTTTTCATTTTTTAGCCAGGCATGTCAGGACTGAGTTCTGCTCAGCCTGGGTCTCCTGTTAACTGTTTTGGAGAAGGGAGGGCAATTCAGGTTGTTGACTTTAAAATAGTTTTTGTTTTTGGATTGTTTAACTTTTTTTTTAAATGGAATGTAACTTATAATTAGATAGTGTTGTTTTGTTTCTAGTCCAATAAAGTTGCACTTTCGGTTGTAGATAGAGTTGAAGTGTAGACTCTAATTATTTTCTGCATAGTCATTATTCAGCCCATGGAATATTGAGCTGTTATATTTATCTTGCTACTGGATATTTTTTTGTCAGAACTGAGCCTGTATTATACTGTATTATATTACCGTGTATGTAATAAACATGTTATTTTCGTGAATAGGCATTTTGAATCTTTATTCTGTCGTTATTAGTGAGTTACAGTATTGCCTAGGACTTGGGTACATTTAGTATTTAGCACTGAAGTACACATAAGTATATTAGAGAAGAAAAAGAGCCTTGACACATAGCATTTCCCTTCAGACACATGGGGATCCCATTACAGTTTTTCATTTATTATAACACCTAGGTATTTTGCGTTTTTAATCTGTGTTACTGGTTTACCATGAATAAAATAAGTGGAATTAATTTGTTTTAGTTACATATTGATGAAAATATCAAAATATCAAACAAAGCATTAAGGTTTATTAAAAGAAATTTCTATAAATAAAAAAAGAACATAAAACGAAAATGCTATTTAACCTTGGTTAGGCCTATAATAGAATATGCATCCTCTGTTTGGGACCCCTCAACTCAAGAAAACATTAAGAAACTGGAGCAGACACTGGAATAGAGCAGTGAGATTCATAACAAACGAATATTCACATTTGACTAGAGTAACACCTTTTAAAGTAAAATCACTAAATTTAGAAAGCCTTCAGGATAGAAGACTTAAGAGTAAAGTAGCAATTACACACGAAACACTGAACCATAATTTCCAAATACAAAAACAAAACTTAATAAAAATACTCATAAAGACACAAAGAAAAAGGCACATTCCTTGTCCCATATTCTAGGACAAATTTGTACAAAAGCTCCTTCTTCCGTAGTACCATTAGAGCACGGAATGGGTTGCTTGAGCTAACCAGGAAAACCAGTGACTTGGCAGAATTTAAGTTATTGGTTAATAATGTGCATGACTGAATGCATGAAGCGTATGACATAATCATCTTCTTTTTTGAAGTAACTCTGTATTGTATAAGATAAGATAAGAAGTGTTGAGTATGTGGCAGCAACATGTCCTGGGTCATGAAGATCCTATCTACTTATCAGCTTTGATGTTAATGATGACGATTTTATGTAATTTCATCTTTTTTTTCTGTTGTAGATACATTCAGTTAGTTTAGGGTTAGTGTTTTAATTAATTTGAATGTTTTAACCCACTGGAACCTATTGCTGTAGATTACATGTTTAGGTTTTACTGCAGAGGAATGTATTGGAGGATGCTATTATATTATAAAACTTTCATTTAACAAGAGCTCATTATGTCTCCTTGAGAACGAGAGCATGTAGTCTCTTTTTTTATGTAGTCTACTAAAAATAATAGGCTTGTCTTCGAGTCCGAAGATTAGTGAGGAATACAGTGTTTCCCGTGGCTGTGCAGTCCCAGCTGTTACCTACATATTTTGCCACATCCAGGGCAAGCAAAACCATTGTCCGCAGGTGGTCGGTTTAGATTTTCTTTTCGCCGTCTGCGTTTGTCCTCGGCGGCAGATTTTCTTTTGGTCTCAAATGTGTATCCCGCGGCCTTTGTGAGTGACCTCCAGCTGTCTCGTTCCGACGCCGCATGCAGCCAGGTGCTCTCCTCTATCTCAGCCAAGGAAGGTTGACGCCTAAGTTGGTCTTTGAAGCGTTTCCGTGGGGCGCCTCTGTTACGTCGACCACCTTTTAGCTCACCAAAAAAGACTGCCTTCGGCATACGTTCGTCTCCCATACGGGATACGTGCCCTGCCCAGCGTAGCTGTCGGATCATAAGAAGTCCCTCTGTACTGTCTATACCGGCGTTCGCAAGGACATCGCTGTTTGTGGTGCGGTCTTGCCATCGTATGTCCATGATGGAGCGCAAACACCTTTGGTGAAAGCGCTCAAGAAGTCTTAGCTCGTAGCCACGGTGTATCAGTCCGTACTTGGGAATCGAAGAATTTTCTTTTTTTTAAAGGTCGCAATCTATAATTATATACAATTTGAAACTAGGCATATTTTTCTATATTTTCAAATTGTTTATTGATTATTATTATTGTGTATTATACATATTTTTTTTTATAAAATTATTCTTACAAAATTTCTATAAATTAAATCTAGAAAAAAATGTGGACATGTTATCTCTCCCACACCTATTCTCGGATCTGTTATTTAGTGTACCTATCAAAATAACAATCAATTAAGAAATTAATCAACTAGTTACTTATTGGTAATAATTATTTTGCTATTTAAAAAAAAGAAATAACCCCTACTTTCTTGAGTGAACTCAGAAATCTAACAAACACAGACTTTTGAAAAGGATTTTTTTTTATTTGGCTTCTTTTTAATTTTTTTAGTTATCCCCCTCTTGTCAGATGGGCGATTTTTTTTTTAAATTTATAAATAAGCGCCTTTGGGTTAAATTGTTTAATAAATTTGATTAATGAGAGATCGTGTGGCTGGTTCCATTTGACTTCGTTTTTATTTTGTATTATTATTTTGGTGTTGTTTCTGTTGTTGTTGATGTTTTATTTGATGTATTATTTTTTTTGGTTTTCAACTTGTTTCATGCTTTAGTAACACTAGAGAAGATCATTTAACAAAGTTAAACTAGCCATTAGAGATGTTGTCAATTTTATTGCTTTGTTATATTATATTTTGTAAAATAAAACTTGGGCTAACATTTCATTTCTTATAACACTAATAGTTTAGATCTTTTAAAATTATCTTTCTTTGTTTTGCTTTGTTTGGCAAAAGACACAAGTTTGATTTCACTGGCATAAAAAAAAGACCATATGGCAACACTGGGTTCGGAATGAGACACTTAGAGAACGCAAATGATGAAGTACATAATTTGAGGCACAATGAAAACAAAATTCCGCATCATTCAGAAATTAAACTAGATCAGGAGTTCTCAACCTTTTCGGTCGCGACTCCTTGAGGGGTCGATTGAGTATTTGTCAGGGGTCACCTAAGACCATCAAAAATAAGGATTGCATTTTGTCTATTCTTCTATTGCTGTGTGTGTGAGGGGGGATCGCGGCAGAGTTTGGGTTTGTAAAAAGGGGTCGCCGAGCTTAAAAGATTGAGAACCGTTGTCTTAGATTGACCCTGGGCGGAAAATAGCTTTGGCTTGAGGACTCCACAAGGACTAACGGTCCCGGTATCCGTGTCCTGTCTTGAACTGCCCCTTCTTACACACTGTGTCTCTGGTCCACGCAGGCTTATGATCATATGACCATAACTCGGGTCTTATGTGTGTACTAGCAGTACTGTCCCTTGTCCATCGACAAATAAACCTGTAGTTAACCATCTCGCGCCGCCAATAGGCTTATAACAACACAATCAACGCCATTAAGGCCTTCATGCTATTAAAAACCTCTTTTAAAATTACATTCGAAGAACATGTCATAAAATCATTTAGCAAGTATAAAAGAAAACAAATATCTACAATATAAATATATATGTTTAGTTCCGCTTTTGTCGCCCGGATAAATTATTATATTTATGTTTCTAATGTTTATGTTTCTAATGTAAAAGTCCTAATTGAATCGCATTTGAAGTGAATCAGAAACATCGTGTTATTGGTGATAGTATAGTCATCATGCATCCAACAGCTGGAGGTGGACTGTCATCAGGCATCCAACAGCTGGAGGTGGAGAGTCATCATGCATCCAACACCTGGCGCTTCCCTGATCACAGCCTTGAGATAACATGTAACTTCATGTGGAAACAAAATAAATGACTTGTAACACTACGGGGCTATATTTACCAGCATTTCTTGTAGCTCTGTCAATTAGCATTGACACCAACTTGACTAATCAAATGTCAGCAGGGAATTGTCACGATTGAGAAGAAGCAGGTGGCTCACAAGTTGTAAAGGAATTAACATTTGTGTCTACGCCGCTCACCACCCCCTCACACACAAACATACCAGAAAAAAAATAATTATCGGAATAAAACATTAAATATTAGCCTATTTCATTTTTGTATTACACACCAGCGTTTGACTACGTTGGATCAAATCGGTGTTATCTATATTCATGGTATAGTCAAACATTCTGAATTTATTCGTTAAAACTGGTTGTTTAATTTTGTATACCTTCAAACCCACAGGTAGGCTAATTTTTATTATTGCTAAGGTAATTTTATTATATAAATGATTTTTTGACACTTATTCTCTATCCGCCTCTTCTTCGCTACTTTCATTTCCTTTTAATCCGTATATTGATACTTTATATACGTGAACATATATTACTATGACAACTTTTTGTTCTCTTTGAGTACCCCCCTCGCTTGTAAGATGTTTTGAGTATATCCTCTGTTACTCAAGCTTTATTTGGGTGGGCGGAGCTTCACTAGTACTTCCAGGCTGCATCTGTGACTGGTGTGTTTGGAATATCAACTAGATAGCCTATTGACGGCTGCAAAGCATTAAGCATTCGATGAAGAAACTGTACAGTTAGATGATTGTTATTAAGATACAGTTCAGTAATCTAATTGTTATGAATTGTTCAGTGATTTGATTTAAAGTAAAATGATGTGTACAAACGCGACAATAACATCTGGGAAAGAGTGGCACTAGATATATTCACATGGAAAGAGAGCATATAGGAATGGTCCCTGATTTGCAGATGCATTACACCACAGTAGTAGAAAGAAGGGTGAAAGTGCAACTGCGCCTGGTGATAACAGATGCCCAACCTGTGACTGCAGCTGTGTATCAAAGATTGGCCTTTTTATTCACACAAGAAGTTTCAATTGGAAAGAATTATCTCTCGAGACGTACAATGCCACAGAAATGGTCATCCAATTGAAGGTTCACCCATGGACAAAGTGTTTGGCAATTATACAGGTAAGCGAGGATCTCATGTAAGTGATCGCAGGCAATCATGTTTTTACATACACTTTGTGTAGTTGGATTGTGTTTATTGGTAGACTTTAGTTTTTTTTTATCTTCTTGTTGAAAAAGTCAAAACCTATCTACTACCTTCAATGCGGACGTTTGGGCGTCGGGTGGAGCTTAAGTTTGTGTGATTATACAATCTCTCTATATGTCCTTGAAATCTTAATTTCATCATGATGATAAAAGACAAAAACAGGTTAAACGCATAAAGAATTTCCTGCAATTTGTAATATTCTTAACCTAACAGTTTAATTGGACTTCATACTTTGGCTCTATAGAAAACAGCTAAGACTTCTTGAGCGCTTTCACCAAAGATGCTTGCTCTCCATCATGGACATACGATGGCAGGACCGCACTACAAACAGCGATGTCCTTGCGAACGCCGGTATGGACAGTATAGAGGGACTTCTTAAGGTCTGACAGCTACGCTTGGCAGGGCACGTATCCCGTAAGGGAGACGAACGTATGCCAAAGGCAGTGGCGTAGCATCCATGGCGCGAAGGGGTTCAATGAACCCGGGCCCATGACCATTAGGGGCCCACAGTCTGTGGAGTAGCAAGAATTGTGCAAAGGGGTTCATTGCACTTGGGCCCATGACTCTTGACTAGTTTGGGCCCACGTGAGAACTTACGGATGACACTAATTTACGAATAAAAATTTCGAAACAGATGTTAATTATTCAATTTTCTCAAAGCTCAATATGTTTCTTTTTTTTTTCTGTATTTATAATGTGTTATAAAAATTCTGGTTTATTATTGTTAGGGCAAAAAATGTAATTTACTACTGTGAAAGTTAAAAAACTAATTCAACATCTGTGAATCTAATACTTTTGAATCCGAACCAATGACGTATATTATTTGAAATAGTGTGAAACATACATTTATAATATCACTGTCCTCGGAAATCTTCCTCACATTGTTTTGTTATCTTTGTATTGAGTAACAAAAATGTTTCAAGTGATCATCAGAAAAGGAGATAAGTCTAAAGAAAAAAAATTAGCAAGCTAACAAAACACCAGAGTAAGCTCCATATGTATCGTTAAAGTTGAATATGCTCTGTTACAATGAATGGCGAAACCGAATTGGGGAGCAGGTTAAAAAGATAGAGAGATGTCCAAGTTATCATGGAAGAGTGTCTTTTTCTGACCAATGCTAAGCGTTTGTTCAAGTTCTTAGAGAAAATCAACATCATTAGACCTATATTTTTTTACAAAAATATGATCATGGAATTGTGTCTTTCGGAGACAAATGCCATGGTCGGAACGATGTCGCCCTCACAGCAGCCCCCCCCCCCC
>JADKLZ010081101.1:6740043-6750961 GCA_021533235.1 Biomphalaria straminea
AACTAACAACGTTCTCTCATTCAAACATTAACTAACAACGTTCTCTCATTAAAACATCAACTCACAACGTTCTCCCATTAAAACATTAATTAACAAATATTTTTTTGAAATCAAATCAAGCAATTATGTCCATTTAAAACGAAGTAGCAAGATATTTGAGTTTAAAGTTGTTTTTTTTATAAGTTTTCTAATTCGAAATCCTGAAAAGGAAATTTCAATATTAATTTTCTAAAGTTATTGTAAACTTTTATATGTTAAAAAAATTCTTTAAACATTTTTGTATCTATCAATATACTTTTCATTAAGTTGCTTTTTTCATTAGTTTTCCTCATGAAACTACCACTATATGTGATTATAATATTCAAAAGTTTCCATTAAGAGCTGTTTAATGTTTGCTTAGGAAAGCATGCTCAGTTGGTTTTTAATTTCTTTATATTTAAAAAATCGTACATGTTAATATGTAATGATTAACGATAATATGTACGAGAAAAAAAAATCGATACTCATTTAAACTTTGTGGAGCAGCAATTAACGAACTGTATTATCGCGCAAAAAACAACAACTGAACAACGATAGTTTTTTATTTGAAGAATAAGTGGAACGCTGGGGCGGGGGGGTGACACCCTCATTTTACCGCACCGGGTGACACCCACCCTAGTGACGCCTCTGATGGCATTGCATATTGAACAAACTTTGAACAAATCTAATATGAAACGTATTAAACAGCATGATTGCAACGTGCGCAGTAAATGTGGAATGCTGCATATATATGGTTAAAGACTAGTTAGGGAAGAATAAAAAAAAATCGAATAATGTAAACAAGGCAGTGGCGTAGCATCCATGGCGCGAAGGGGTTCAATGAACCCGGGCCCACGACCATTAGGGGCCCACAGCCGGTAGACTAGCAAAAATGGCGCAAAGGGTTCATTTCACTTGAGTCCATGACTCTTGACTAGTTGGGGCCCAGGCGAGAACTTACGAATGACACTAATTCACGAATTAAAATTTCGAAACAATGTTAATTATTCAATTTTCTCAAAGCGTAATATGTTTCTTTTTTTTCTGTATAAATAATGTGTCATAGCAAATATTTTCTATAAAACAACACAATACCAATGAATTTTCAGAAAAAAAAAAGAAATGATATCCTTAAATTGTAGATATGTAATCTGTGTTATTTCCTGTATCTGATGGACCCTATGAAGTATGTCTTTGCCATTATTACTGTAAGATAAAAGGCCCAGAAAAGAGGCAGGAATGCCCAAGTAAGAGGCCTAAGGCCAAAGGATTCCTAAGAGTGAAAAAAAAAGCATCTTAATAGTTGTGAATCAAACTTTTGAATGCGAGCTAATCAAGTAGTGTAAAACACTCATTTAGGACAACAGCGTCCTCAGAAGTCTTCATCACAATGTTTTATTGTCTTTGTATTGTGTAAAAAAAATGTTTCATGTGATCATTAAAAAAGATTTTTTTTAAAAAAAGGGGCAAAATTTAAAAAAATATATACATAGGAAGCAAATGAAACGCCAGAGTAAGTTACATATGAAGCTTTAAAGATGAATGTGTTTGTTCTGTTACAATCAATGGCAAAACCAAAATTGGAGAGCAGGTTTATAACAAAGATTTAGAAGGTAGAGAGATGCCAATGTTTTCATGGAATAGTGCCATTATCTTTCTCTGACCAATGCATTGTTTGTTCAAAAGTTCTTAGAGAAAGTTAACACTATTAAGCCTATTTTTTTTTTTTTTTTACACAAACATGATCATGGAATAGTGTTTTTCGGAGATGAATGCTGGTGCACTAGCCGTGGTCGGAATGATGACCTCCATACAGCTGATCTATATAAAGGTATATAATTATGTATAATTATATGAACTCTGGTCAATGCGTAGTATTAAAAAAACACTGACAAGTCCTTATTGCTATGAATATATGAAATTTGACAGGAAAACAAAGCCTCGCAGATTCAAAACGAGATAATAGAGCTGTTTGGCTATGCAGTTCTGGCTTAAACGCGGGCACCTTACTTTGTCTCAACGTGGCGCCCGCGTGGAAACGGCTACCAGAGGAAGTGGCTAGGCTAAAAAGTAACAAACAGGACTCCCGTGGGGGTGCCCACGGGTGGACGAGAGTCTACCCCTTTGCACGGTTAGCGGGGTTGAAAGAAAGCTGCCACGACCCTGTCACGAATCCATGGGCAGTTCCTCAAGGGAGCGTTACAATAATGGCGTATCCTACACGGTCAGCATGGTATAGTGAAGGAAAATGGCGGCGGAATCCGGTATTACTTGGCCTTCGGCCATGATTTCTAGTCCATGCGTCAGGAGTGCCAGTGGCATTTGAAAAGCAATGTCCTATAGGCATTGACTTGAGTCACTCCCAGACAGACCTGTGGTCAGACAGTTTTTTTTTTTACTGTTTGATATTTGTTCTCGAATGGATTCAGACAGGTTTTTTTTTTCAAACTTAGAGCTCGAATAGCCTGCGGCTCAGCTCTTAAGACTATCCAGCGGTACTGGCTATAATACAGATGTGCTATCCGCAACATTTTTCCCTTTTATTGTTGAGAGCACTCAAGATAAATTTAAAGTTGATCAAATTAGCATGATTAAAAAAAAAATGTTCTGTGATCTCAATGACGGAATACCCCAAAAATAGCAATTAGAGAATCATTTCTAGTTGTTCTTTTTTTTTTTGTGAGAATTGACAAATGTTCCAACTAATGAATAATCCAAATTTATCTTTAAAACTGCGAGGCTAAAGTTATGATGGTGCTTCCAATATAAGTGGATAGTAGGACCTACAGTGGTCCTCATCAAAAGAAGCCGCTCGTGCATTATGTTTATTATGCTAATCATGATTTAAATTTGGTTATAAATGATTCTGTCGGTTGTGTTCAAGACGTTGCAGATCTCTAAGACTTTGTGTTTTTTGCTCACAGCATCTCAAGATGGGAGCGTCTTAAATCCAATAGGAAGTGCAAAGTATATAATATACTCAAATATTTTTGTCCACAATGTTGTCATCTAGGAATGATGCTCTCACAACAATGAGATTAAGATGTTTTGATGTACGAAAGCAGCTTGTGTTTCTCATAGAAAAAAAAACGTATGGCAGCTGCACCAATTAGAGGAAAATTAGAATTGTAAGGGTGTCCGAGTTGTTAAAAAATGAGAAGGAAAATCTACATAAAGCAGAAAGTATTGGAATGTCTTTTGGTTAACATACCCATACATTCAGATTCTTCAATTGTTCTGTCACACTATACATTCGACTTACTCTGGTAGGGGGCCCACCAACATATTCTTGAACCCGGGCCCAAGGATACCTTGCTACGCCACTGAAACAAGGTTAATATTGATATATCTTATAATGTAATATATATGAGTCTGTTGGTGTATAATTAAAAGTCTCATCTGCTCGTAGCAATGATATATGTTTTATTTAAATGTACAACTAATGCAAACTTTGTACTTTTAAACACACACGCACAAGAATAACAAAATGTTGATCAGCCTCTGTTTCTCACATGATCTCCAAATAAAACCTGATCACTTCTCTAGGATCCAATCTTTTGTATGAACGGAGGAGGTTTCCTTGCGGGGGGCGCTCTGCAAACACATCACAGTTCGGCATTCAAACAGTCTCCTACTAAACTATGGGACATATCGAAATCTTACAAATCCAAGTTGTGAACCAGTACTTATTGATATGTATCCCATAAGTGCAGAAGTATCAGCTGCTTCACATCTCTTGCTAGTCCAGTAACTAATTAACTAATCAATGACAGTCTCCTTAACACCTCGGAACTATTCGTCAGTTTCTTAATTGAACAAACGAATCAATAAAGTAGGATTTCAAACAGTGATGTTCAGAGTCCTTGCGAACGCCGGTATGGACTTCTTATGGTCCGACAGATACGCTGGGCAGAGCACGTATCCCGTATGGGAGACGAACGTATGTCAAAGGCAGTCTTTTTTAGTGGCCCCCGTAAGGAGAAAAGCCGCTATTAGGTTTGTGCAAAATGTCCGTCTGTCCGTCTGTAGGTCTGTCACACTCAGGGCGCCAAAACTAGAAGAGATACGAAAAATATTTTTTCACCATTAAATGCGGATTGAAAAGTTTAGGTGCAACGGCTACTTTTAGTTTTCTAAAAGCAAACCGTTTAATTTATAAAATTAATTATGCAAGCGATTTTTTAATAATAAAACACCAATTCTAAAACAATTACGTAAACATAAGGAGGAAATGTTAATATAAGAAATGCTTCAGAACCATAGATATCACAAACATTTTTAGCGGCCCCCGTAAGGGGAAAAAGTCGCTATTAGGTTTGTGCAAAGTGTCCGTCTGTCTGTCTGTCCGTCTGTCCGTCTGTCACACTCAGGGCGCCAAAAGTAGAAGAGATACGAAAAATATTTTTTCATCATTAAATGCGGCTTGAAAAGTTTAGGTGCAACGGCTACTTTTAGTTTTCTAAAAGCAAACCGTTTAATTTATAAAAATTATTATGCAAGCGATTTTTTAATAATAAAACACCAATTGTGAAGCAATTACGTAAATCTAAGGAAGGAAATGTTACTAGAAAAAATGCTCTTGGCATGTAGATATCACGCACATTTTTTAAAATGATTTTCTGTCCGTCTGTCCGTCTGTCAGACTCAGAGCGCCAAAACTAGAAGTGATACGAAAATATTTTGTCACCATTAAATGCGGCTTGAAAAGTTAAGTTGCAATGGCTACTTTTAGTTTTCTAAAAGCAAACCGTTTAATTTATAAAATTAATTATGCAAGCGATTTTTTAATAACAAACACCAATTCTAAAACAATTACGTAAATGTAAGGGAGGAAATGTCACTATAAGAAATGCTCTGCATATACTGATATCACGCACATTTTTTAAAATGAACTTTTAGCAGCGGCTTTCTTGTACTAGCAAACATCAACATAAGGCAGGTTTATACCCTGCTCGCCATCCTCCGTCGTCCAGCGAGAAGTTAATTATTTTCAACTTAGAAGGAAAATCCGAAACATCTAGCGAATAGGCGGATCTGACAGGTATCCGACTCCGACGGGGGCCGCCTCTGAGTTCGTGTATCACACAAACTCTCTTTGTAATCTTGTTTTTTATGAGGTAAGGATTGTCGACGTAACAGAGGTGCCCCTCGGAAACACTTTAGCCGACTTAAACGAAAGCACCTGGTTGCATGCGGACTTAAATCAAAACAGCTGGAAGTCACTCACACAAGCTGAGGGTACACATTTTAAACCAACAGAAAATCCGCTGCCGAGGACAGACGCAGATGGCAAAAGATAATATTAATAAAACACCGTTGGACGAAGGTTTATGAAACTCTTAAATCAAGTATGCTTTACAATGGAAAGTTCCCGAACGCTATAGTTCTTTCAAGAACGCGTAGTCCTATCTAAACCGATGTTGGCTCTAGATCTAAGTCTAGAACTCAAGCCAAATTTACAATTAATGTTTTGTACTTTGAGAAATTAGAACGATATAACTAGAGATTTTCCCATGTGGCCAGAGAGGTATTCATTCTTTTTCTCAGTGATATAGTAACTATTACATTTCTAGAAAAATCGTTAGAGCCGTTTTTGAGATCATTGTCCTGGTTCCTCCACCCACCCTCCATGAAGTTCTGACTTGAATAGAGGGATTGTAAAAACAGATTTCTAATAATTTCTCAGATGTTAGAGAAACTAATGCTAGTAATATAGGCTATATAATAGGTGAAATAAGGACTATACATCAAAAATAAATTTATAGTCTACGTTTGTACATCTGCTATTGAAATAAAGTTATAATGTGAATGTTTAGAGTGTGTTCATTATTTCATGATTTCAATTTGAGGCAATAAGATGCTTTAGTCCGTGGAGAGGGTTTCAGTTATATCGCCACTTATATAAGTATTTCAATTTGAGGCAATAAGATGCTTTAGTCCGTGGGGAGGGTTTCAGTTATATCGCCACTTATATAAGTATTTCAATTTGAGGCAATAAGATGCTTTAGTCAGTGGGGAGGGTTTCAGTTATATCGCCACTTATATAAGTATTTCAATTTGAGGCAATAAGATGCTTTAGTCCGTGGAGAGGGTTTCAGTTATATCGCCACTTATATAAGTATTTCAATTTGAGGCAATAAGATGCTTTAGTCCATGGGGAGGGTTTCAGTTATATCGCCACTTATATAAGTATTTCCGTCAATGTGGTAGAATGAATGTCCTCAGACATTGTTCTGTAACAAGTAAAACACACACAAACTTCTTTAAAAAAAAAACAAAGCTTTTATTAAGTCTATCAATTAGTTTGGATCATTCATGTATTAAATTGTTATTAGAACTAAACTAAGATTAATAAATCTGTGCCATTAGAAATATTTTCACCAATTGTTTTATTTAAATGCAATTTAATGCTTAGCTTCCTCAGTACGCTATGATCCTATCACTTGTCAGGACCTGGTGAAAGTGAAGGGGTGAGAAAGACGGAGTATCTAGGTGATCGTTTTTTAAATCATTTATTAAAAAAAAAAAAGGTTTCTCAATCCATCACGGTAACCACTCTGCTAGCGAAGAGCCTATGAACATGGAAGCTTGCATAGTTATCTATTGTTTCTATAGGTATCTAGTGTTTCTATTGTTTTCACTAAGCAATGACCTATAATGGAAACTAATTCAGCTTTTATCACCTTTAATGAAGTCCAGTAGAAATCAGCGCCTGCAAGGGCGTCGTGATCCCGTTGATTGTAAGAAAGGCTTTTATCCAACAAACAGTCCTGTCTAAGGGCGGAAAGCGGGCCGTACAACGTACACGGTGCACCGCCCCCGGAATGAGCCCACTCGCTATAAGTGGGCGGGAGCAGCACCTACCATTGGGAGCTTGTCAGTGTTATTACCACTGTTCCGTGCGGGAACCGTCACTCCAGCTAATCAGATCACTGATGACGGCCCCTTTATGGAACGGTGTGGATGACTTGTTGGCCTGGGGTGCGAGCTATTTGTTTCATCCCTGCCCCGAGTGAGAGAGAAAAAGAAAGGTCACCCAGGGAATCCTGCAAGGAATCCTCCGTCAGACTAACACCAGACCATAAGAGCCTTTGCAGTGGAACTATCAAGGACAGAGCATGTTGAGCTCAGTAACTCTGATAAAAGCCTGGAAACACACCCAACTTCCTCATTTTATCCAACATAAATCCAAGGGCATTCACGACCCCCCGTGACCTCTCTGGGACGTAGGTAACGATGAGGACGTTGTGAAACAAGATTTGCACGGGTCCAATCATTGCCCTAATAGGACCAGCCCAAGAGGCATTAAAACCTCGTGGTGCCTATTGAGGCAATAGTCCTTAAGGGTAGTGAAAAAAAAAACACCTACGGTTTCAATTTAGTGTGAAAAATAACAAAAAATGAATAAAATATACGTACATTCTAGTTAACTTCAACGCAATCGGCCAGGGTAGAGAAAGCTCGAGTTTTTTCCTAGATCTGACCGACACACTACACAATCACTACGCAAGAGGAACATTTAATAAGAGGCTTGATTTAAACTACACTGATTCTTAAACACAGCACATACGCAGGGAGTCTCTGCCTCTCAGCTAGCAATTAAAACACATGACTACTTGGAGCGGAGCCATGAGGGTATCTCGACTTGTAGTTGCATACAGGGAGGTAGGACTGTGGGCGGTGAGACCAGGCTTAGGGACAGAGCTCAACAATTAGAAACACAGAGAGATAGATGAGCCAGGCGAGTGCGAAACAAAAAGGAAAAATTGAACAGGCGTTAGAATACACTAGCGGTTCTCAACCTTTAAAGCTTGGCGATCCCCCATCCCACACATACACATATACAGTAATTGAAGAGTAGGCAATAACAATCCACATTTTCGATGGTCTTAGGCAACCCCTGGCAAATGGTCAATCAACCCTAAGGGGGTCGCGACCCCACGGTTGAGAACCCCTGGAATACACTGATAAAAAAAAACTATTGAAAACATTATTTTTTTTTGTAAACAGATTATTTAAGAGAAAGAACCACTAATTACTTCCATTTAACTGTAAATTACAGGGTTAGCTCCCTTACCAAGCGATAAAATAAAACAAAATAAATAAAATTAATTAGTTAATTCTTGAATTGTTTCGTGTATTATCATCGACGTCATAATTCACTCTGTAGATCGCACGTTCTGAAACGTACACTTTGTTTATTTTAGTAAACACTAGCTTAATCGAGGTGTAAAAGCTAAATAATTACAGAATGGCCAAATAACCTTTTTAGCGTTAGAGCAGACCATTCAAACGATCAGATCTATAGCGAAAAACCAAACGTACAGATCTATAGCAAACAGTCAAACTAACAGATCTATCCAGAATAGCCAAACTGACAGATCTATAGAGAACTGCCAAAGTAACAGATCTCTAGAGAAAAAACAACAGTGGCCGATTATTTCGTAGGGTTGTCAAACCTGTATAAGCGTTAGGCTTGTCAAGGATGTATGACAGATTCTTGTGTAGGCTATCTTATTTGAATCATTTTAAAAGATAAATTGATTGATGTATAACATCTAGATGTTTGTAAAAAAAATGTATAAAATGTTTTTACATGTTTCGTATGTTTCTTCTGAGTTGAGGATAATTTACTTCTAATACAAAACTCTCGGGGGATGGAAGCGGGTAGTATTTGAACCCGGAACCATCGATAAGTCTGAACGACAGTCTTGCTCGAAAGTCGCACGACCATGCAGCCCTCCAATCCTCGCAACAGTGAATGTGAAATAGTTCTGATTAAGAACGACAGACTGACAGCGTAGAACACAAAACGGCTGCCTGGTCGTGCGGTTTGCGCGATGGACTGTCGTTCAGATATATGGATGGTCCCGGGTTCTAACCATGTTCGCTCAGGGAAATATCAAAATGTCAGCAAGATGTATGTAACAAATGAAAGAAACAACATCGAGGTTGTGTTTATTATTAGTAGTAATAGTTTAATGGTTACATGAAATTATGTTTTATCATAATTTTAGTTTTCATTTGAGGAAATCTCATTAGAGTTCAGACATCCCATCAAAGTACAAGCAGTCAATTCTCCATTATAACACAGGCAAGTGTTGCAGCCATCAGGAGCTGGTACTCTGGTTCCGCTTGCATACCACTTTAAGAACAAATATATACAGGTATAAGATTTCTTTATTTTAAAAAAGCAATATCAACAAACATAAATACAATAGACTAACTCAGTGATGCTCAACATCATTCGGTCGGCGGGCCATTTTAAATGTTGACAGTCGTGTCGCGGGCCACATAAAAATAAAATAAAATAAAAATAGGTAATAGACATTAAACCATTTTTATTAGAAACTTTTGAATCTATTACTTACATTGATTCATGAAAGTTTATCATAAACCAGCTTTTAAATATCTAGCTGCATAGATGAGACGCCCAGTTGGAGCCTGAATCTAGAATTCTAGATGTTCGTCCGTAAGACGGTTACGTAAAATATGTTTCACCCGATTCATCACTGAAAAGGTTTCTTGTCACAAATAGTAATTATTATCATCGTTAACGCTTGTTTTTGGAGATTTAGAAATGTTTCTACAAGCAACTCAGCGTAGAAATCCATTATCTGAATCACTGGAAATGTGTCAAGCAGGGATGTTTAGCTTCGTAAGTCAACCAGTACCAGTTCTAGCTCTGTCTGGACACTTGAAACATTGGCCGCAGATGGATTTTTGAAACCACGAACTTTGTTCAATCTGAACACGATCATCATCAAATGGTTCAGACTGAACACCTTGCCACATAGATTTTGTTAGTGAATAATTCAGTATAGCCACAGAGGCTCGGTTCCACGTGAATAAACAACTTTTCTAATAACACTTGGTGTCAACCATATTAGTGGTACCATCAGTAGTCACTCCAAGTAATTTCTGCCAAGTAAGAGAAAGTTCTATGTGATGGTTGAAACTTCTTTGAAAGAACTTGAATTTTGCTAGTGGTGGTCCCACGCATACCCCTCATAATTACTAACTTCTTTGAGTTCAAAACTGTTGCTTTTACCGCGAATTAATACCAAGATTTTGAGCGGTATATGATAAGTTTGTAGATTCCTCGGCGGCAACAGAAGAAATTTCGAAATCTTGTTTGTCTGTTAAATTTGAATGTATGGAGATATCTACCCAAATCTTTATCTCGCCTTGTATTATCAAGAGAAAGGTTGACAACGTCAACGACAACACAGTTCATCCCTCTGTGCTAAAAAACACTTTCTATGCATTTGTCGTCTGGTTCTTTTTGGTAAATATTCTCATCGACTCTCCTTTCAAGGGGAAATCTAGCAATCGCGTCTGAACCAAAAATCCCGGTTCATTTATGTGTTTGAATTCATAAAGCTGTTAATGTCCTTTAAAAGAGACACTCTATGGAGTCTATGCTAATAAAACAAAATATAGTGGCTTATTATCAATACCAATCCATTAACCCTAATGTACAGAAAGATACTTTTTTAAAAACTTATATTTATGAGAGTGGATTTTCTACACTTTTGCCAACGCTTCGGCGGGCCGGATGGAGCCGTGTTTACTACTAAACATATTTGAGCTGTGTTTACTACAAAACATATTTGGACTGTGTTTACTAAACATATTTGGACTGTGTTTACTAAACATATTTGGGCTGTGTTTACTAAACATATTTGGACTGTGTTTACTACAAAACATATTTGGACTGTGTTTACTAAACATATTTGGGCTGTGTTTACTAAACATATTTGGGCTGGGTTCACTACTAAACATATTTGGGCTGTGTTTGCTACAAAACATATTTGAACTGTGTTTACTACAAAACATATTTGGACTGTGTTTACTAAACATATTTGGGCTGTGTTTACTACTAAACGTATTTGGGCTG
>JADKLZ010081101.1:6750971-6763964 GCA_021533235.1 Biomphalaria straminea
TTACTAAACATATTTGGGCTGTGTTTACTACTAAACATATTTGGGCTTAGTTTACTAAACATATTTGGGCTGTGTTTACTAAACATATTTGGCCTGTGTTTACTACTAAACATATTTGGGCTGTGTTTACTAAACGTATTTGGGCTTAGTCTACTAAACATATTTGGGCTGTGTTTACTAAACATATTTGGCCTGTGTTTACTACTAAACATATTTGGACTGTGTTTACTAAACGTATTTGGGCTTAGTCTACTAAACATATTTGGGCTGTGTTTACTACTAAACGTATTTGGGCTGTGTTTACTAAACATATTTGGGCTGTGTTTACTACTAAACATATTTGGACTGTGTTTACTAAACGTATTTGGGCTTAGTCTACTAAACATATTTGGGCTGTGTTTACTAAACATATTTGGCCTGTGTTTACTACTAAACATATCTGGGCTTGATTTATTACATATTTCTGGACTGAAAATAAAGATCTGAGTTTGGTTAATTAAGTAAACATTTTTGGGCAGGCATCTTTTGGTTGTCATATCTGTAATTAATTCACTAGACCGCTGGGTAGGCATCTTCAGCTATCGTCTTTGGTATGATGTCTCGGAATCGGAATTTCTGGGCTGGGTATTTTACATTGTCGTCTCCGAGTTAAAATCTCTAAAATGAGCATATATATATCTATACTTCATTTGTATATATTAAAATAACTCTTCAATCTTTCACTGAGCCTGTGGTGCATGCCAGGAGAGTGTTCATTTGTGATGGTTTGCTGACTTAGACAACATGGTGTGGTAAATGGTGTATTTAGATTTACACGAATAAATGGAAGGTAAGAGATATTTATTTGCTTAGCTCTACAGTCCATGTTAAAACAACTGTTTACAATCGAAAAGTAACTTTTTTATACTGTCCACACAAAAGTCACCAGTTCAGATCTCTTATGCAATTACTTTAACTGGTTCTTTTTGAAGTATGAGTGTGTATGTTGTTGTATTCAGAGTGTTTTTTTTTTTTTTTATAAGGGGATGAGTGAGAAATTAAAAACAGCTTGTTGATATATGCATATTTAGTCACGGAACTCATATTAAGGAGAAGGAAAAACTTTTATATATATATCACATGAAATCCACAAACAAAAACAAAACTAAACGCTAAATAGTTGAATATTCTTTTGTCCAGTGTCGAATTTCGGAAAGGGTAGTAAGGACTACTGCCCCGTGAGAACCATTGTGGCCAACACAACTACTTTTTTTAAATATCGTAATTGCGACGTGTCAACAACATATTTTTATCTATAATTCTTGAAATCTTTAAATTGATACTGTCTTGGGTAAAAACTATCCGCTTGTAACGGAATCCCAAAAATGTCCTAAGATTTCATGTCACTTTCCCAAACATTGAAATAACACGAAGAATTGTACTAGAACTTGGTTTGGATGTTCTCTAATTACACTGGAGAGCTGCTCCTTTTCAAACATGAAAATTATAAAGAATAGGCTCCAGGCGACGATAGTACAAACCATACACTCGAAGCTTCACACTTAGTATAGTTAGTATATGGTAATATCCTCATCGATGAAGACTTATAAAGTACAAATCTTATATTTATAGGAGATAATTCCATTCAGTGCAAATCAAGACTAACGACACGACCCGCTTAAGTTAGATCTACTATCGTGGGATCCCATGGATCCCATCTTCTTTCATTCACATAGACCAGTGGTTCCCAAACTTTTTTGTCTCGTGGACCCCTTGACGTGTTTTCTGGTTTTTCGTGGACCCCCTGTTAATAAATTTTGAATTTTTGAAAATTCATCAATTTCAAATTACACATTTTTTAAAAATAATTTCCAACCAGTGAAATGAGGAGTGCAAAAGTAATTTAAAACTACATTTTAAGTTTAATTTATTTTTTGTTTTACAAAAAAAAATATTAACAAAATTGAAATTTAAACCCATTATGTAACAGTTAATATCTATCGTTAACTATCACTAAACACATTGGAAACTTTTTGCTTTTAAAGGTTTGCAAGCTCGACTTCCATTGCTACGGAGATTATTTTTCATATAGACATTTGTTGTTTTAGTAAAAGGTTTCACAAAGAGGAGTTTTTCGTGGATTTCTTGAGCCATAATAATTTGAATTAAAAAAATGCATCATTACCAGACAAGGTTGGCTCGGCCAGCTGTATAGAGAAATATATTGAAGATATATGTCGTTTGCAAAGAATTACATTAGAAGAAAGAAATATTTAGCTATATTCCAACAGAGCTCAAGAATTTAGTGAACTTTTTTACAATACCATTGCCCTAACAGGGTTTTCATGGATTGTTCTCGGAAAGCCACCACAGACGAAGGAGCTGGAATACTCATTGAATGGCCCAATGGAGAAAAATAATTTAAAAGTTAAGATCATTATAACTAATGAGCTCTATGACAACCACAGAAAAGAAATAGGAGCACTGGAGCTAACGGCTATCAGGCAAGCGAATCAGCAAAGTTCACCAAACAGTTAAATTTTTTTCTTGACTAATATAAAAATAGTCCTTCAAAAGCTTCACAAACTCTGATATCTCCTAAATAAAACAACTCACGATGCCTGGACTGACGTTCGGTGGTCACCTTGCCTGCTCGCATATTCCTTCGGGAGGTTTGGGCTAGGATGGATTATGATTATCTACAAAATCTGAAGGAACACCCAAAAGTTTTTTTTACAAAACATATTGTGTGACCTTGTAAAGCTCAATAACAACAGCAATAACACTGTTCTCCAATGTTGAAATAGAAGGAAATAGAAGGCTGACACACTTACCAAATGTGACAAAACAAATACACACTGGAACATCTCTATCCGGAAGAAATTAAGAAACTAATAGTGAATTGTAAAAACGAGAAATGGACAAGCTCTCATTCAATATACAAGAAAGACCTATTATAAACTATCCCGATAGGACCGCCTATAATTTTTCACATCAGTACTATACATAATAATGATATTTTTTTCCGGAAGATCAAAATTGGGACCATTGAAATTTTCCCTTTTGGATTGTCCGCAGAGAATGACGACCATGTCTTCCTAATTGCATTCTTCATCGAGATGCCCAAAACAAGACACCAACCCCAAAGCATGAAATTGTTTGAATGATATAAGTTTGTGTAAGAGTTTTTACAATTTCCTCAACGGCTGGTAAAATCAATAATTTGCCTATCGTTTGAGGTTTTCAGTATTTTACTATGATCATCAACTTCTCAATGTCAGGTCAAAGATAGATTTTGTGGGTGTATTCTGAACTTTATCGTTGAATATTTGAAAGTTTTGCAAATTTTATCTTTTTTATTAGGTTGTATCATCTCAAATGATTCTCCAGTTTAATTAATCTCATAGCATCATAAAAAATGGCACATTAACACTCCCTTGTTTGATAAGGAAGTAATGAAGTTCAATTTCAAATACTTAACGCTGTACAGTCTACAATTCTTTTTGTTAAAGTTATAACTAGACAAAACTACACTATGCAAATATAGTTATTAAATTAAATTAAATAGGACCTAACCAAGAAAGATGCTCCATTTGTTGCTACTGATATAATAGTTACAGGGTTTGCTTTTTCTTCGAACGATTCCTTCAAATCATCAAATGTCTATTCGACTTTATTGTCAATTATCAGTTTTCACAAAACGAAATTTCGTCGTGAATTTCTTTATCCATAAATAAACGAACATGTGTCCAAAAATGCTTCATGACAGGCACAACTCGGTTCATATATAGACCTTTGAACTATTTGTTACTTAAAAGAATTCTTAGCAAATATCAGGTTTGTGTACAAAATAGTTTTGAAAACTTCAGCGGCTGGCTAAATTATTCATTTTTTTTAAACCAATTGTATGTCGTTTTCATAATTTTGCAAGATATTTTAAGACACAGCAAACCATTATATTTCTCACAATGTTTGAAAGCAAATATTTTGTCAATTATAGATCTTTTCTCAACTTTATCATGGAGTGTTCAATAGTTTTTCAAATCTTATCAGGGTGGCTTTGTCTCCAACGATCCTCCAGATTAGGTGGTTTCATAGTGTCATTACATAACATGTTGTTAAATAAAAGACACATAGGCAATATAAGTTCGACGAGAAAAGAAGAAAAAAAAATTAGAAAATTTACACCACCGTCTATTTTATATTTAGATTCACCCATGTTAAATATTAGTTATCTCTAGCCCAAATTACGATATTTAAATGAGGTATTAAAATTTAAAATATTTATTTCATTCTAATAATATCGTACAATTTTAATGGTCTAGCAATAATAAAGTATAAATAATGTATATTTGTATGATATACTAGGTGATTTCATTAATGTGAGATTTATATTAAACTCAATTCCTTCTTAAATGAGATCCACTCTAGTGGACTCCCATTTGCATGTCATGGACCCCCAATTCTTTTTTTTAATTTTCGTGGACCCCTTGGAAGTCCTCGTGGACCCCTGGGGGTCCACAGGGACCACTTTGGGAATCACTGAGTCATAGACCATTTGTAAGTAGACCACTTTGGGAATGGCTGGTCTAAAAAAAACAATGACTTACCTGCCCTTGAACAAAACATCTACCAAAGTCTTCAGGACATAACATCAATGTACATGTCAAACCATATGGAGAGCATCTACAGTTGTTACAGCTGTCATAGGGAACACTTTCTCCGATGGCATAGGTCTAGCGTAAGGATGCATTGAAACGTCTTTAAATACATAATGAAGTGTAGACTAGCAGAGGCTATACATTTAAATGTTCTATCACACTAGTGTTGTAGCAATGGCAAGTTTCTGGTATTATTGTAAATCGCACTCAAGAAATATTTTAAAACGTGTAATCTTCTAATGTTATTACAAGTCTTGTATCAATTCTCTCCGTCTGTCTGTGTGTCTGTCTGGTGTCTGTCTGTCTGTCCAATGGTTGGTACACGTTATTTTTTCAACACATAAGCTCGCATCAAGCACAATTATTTCTTTGACCTGGGAGAGTCAATCAAGAAAATTAACCAATCAGTTAATTAACTATTGGTAATAAATTACTTTGTGTGATATCTTAAATAAGGGAAAGAAATAGTGGCCACATCAGGGAACAGTACCAGGAAGAAGGGAATGAGGAAGACAGAGAAACTGAAATGAAACTCTAAAAAAATGCAAAGGAAAGAGAGGAATGGAGAAAGACCGTTGACAGGTCTCGTGTGGTGCCCAACGGTTCAACAGACTAAGGGATAGGTGAAGGTAAAGTTAAATGTGAGCCTAGTCTAACTGATGTTAGTGAAGGATTATGTAATTGATCTAATTGTTTTGTAAGGGCCTAATCTCTTATCTGGTGTAACACTATATTAAACTTTCCCCTTTAGTTAAATGTCCTGTATGTTGTATAGTGCGCTATGGTATACGTGTATAATACGAAGCACTACCATTAGTTGTTGTTTCAAATTATATTTCACTTATGTGCAAGCTAAATAGATTTAAAAAAAAAACAACAACATAATTTGTAAACGTAGGTAGTTGATACGATATTACATAACTTGGTAATACAATTTAATAAAAAGATTTGACAAGAAATCTAAAACAGTTTACATAAATATTTTAAAAATAAGTAAAATTGTCATCTCCCTTACCAAATAGCCTCCCGTGTTTAATGCTATTAACAGTGAATGGCTGTAATGATGGTATATTTTTTTTGAAAAACTGCTTGCATAGATCATTTTAAAAAAAAATTTACTTACAGAAAAGAAAAACTAGCCGTTGCATCAGAACTGTCAAAGTACTAACTTATAAGGATGTCGCATTTTCAATATATTTTCTTGTTTAAATGATCTAAACTGGACAGACGGACTGACAGACAGACTACACAAAACTATTAGCTGCTATTCCCGCAAAAAATTTCAAGGACACCATATTAAAAGATGCACTGTGGCCAACTAGATAATACAGACTGTTTTTGACTAAAATATAATCTTTTATAAATATAGTTTTACAGTGCTGAAAATGTAAAAAAAATAAATTTATAGTTTATTAATATATATAATTTATTATATTTATAATATTTATCAATATATTTCCATAAAATCTCTAATTAAAAAGAACATTAAAAACAAGCAAATTAAACAAAAAATATTGAAAAACAAAACAAAACTATATAGTGGAAAGAAGGTTCAAAGAACTGCAATATTACTACAAAAAATCTATTAACACTGCCCGATTTATCTCACCACAGATTCTTTAATTTGTTATTTATATATCAACAATGAATACTAACGTGTACAAGATTTGTATCAGACAGACAGAGTTGATATAAGCTTTGTAATAGAAACACATGGCCTGTACATCGTACAAATAGAGAATGTCAAATGGCTTAGAGATTTGTGAAAGTGCTTGCCATTTAATGTAAAGCTAATAAAATAAAAATCATTTATTGTTTATGAATTGAGAATTATTCTAAGAAAAGGTGGTATTTAGTCACACAATTTAATCAAACAACTGACTATTTAGTCAGTAGCTTAAGACAGACAACAGACAATTTAGTCAAAATATTTAGTCAGACAATTAAGACCGAGAAATAAGTCATGCAAATTATGCAATTTAGACAGACTTTAAGACAGACAATTTAGACAGACAGTTTACACAGACAATTGAGACTGCCAACGTATAACCAAGTTCAAAATTCACGTTCGGCTTCAATAGTTCACACAGAGAAAGAGACTGACCAAATATTAGACCAATTCTGGACTTACCACGCCGTTGTGTTCACACGTTGTACGTGGTGCGGGCAAGTCTTGGGCCCCAACCCAGCAAAGACTGACCAGAGCCACTAAAGCAATCACAGCTTTCATTTTTCTGTAGAAACCAAATTATATCATTAAAACTCTGTAAGGCTTGTCTTTCAGTCAGAAGATATATGTGGAGTGCAATATTTCACATGGCTGCGACCTACATATTTTGCCACACCCAACATTGAAATAACGATTGTCCGCAGAAGATCGATGAAATATTGTAGTGAGTCCACCAGCTCTGAGTATTTTGTAAGTGATAACTGCTTTCGCATGCAAGAATCAATCTTTACACTAAATGTAATCCACTATGGCACAGAAGTCTGCTCTGAACAATAGATACCTGTAAGATTGAATTCGGAGTGTCTCTATCTTCTACCCTGGCTGTCGACCAAGGCTATAGAAACCACTCTGCCCAAAGGTCATTTTAATTTGATGTATATAATTTATTAAAATTTTATTTTAAAAAAACAGTAAAAAGAAAGACATTTGTAAAAAATCTTTTTTTAAATTGAAAACACCTTCTTTATGCAACTTAATGAGCGATTGTTTTTATTTTCAAAATAATGAAAGTAAGATTTAAAACATTTGTTACCCCTCCCCCTTCTCTCGAAGAAAGAATCCTGGTGACGTGAACATTTAGATCATGTACAGTTTATAATATTCCAAATATAAACATTTACATTTAGACTTAGAAGACAATGCGCAAAATTGTCCTAAATATTAATATATTAAATTCTTGAATCAATAATATTTAATTTCGGAAATTCCCGTACGCGATAAGAAAGCGAAAGTCTATTCAAAACCGATGTAGGATCTACACTGAGATTTGGTCTCTAGCCAAATTTACATTTATTTATTTTTACTTTAAACAAATGTAACAGTCAGACTAGAGTTTTCCCATGTAGCCAACGAGCTAGAAATTCTTTTCTCATCGATATTCATCAACTTGTACATTTGTAGGGAAATCTTCGTTTTTTTTAGATCAGCGTCCGCCCCACCCTTAACGAAAGAGTGACTTGAATAGAGGTAGGCCTACTATTAAAAAAATTACTTCTCAGACTGCAACAGGCAGATTTGACTTCGTTCTGGCACAGAGGATAACAGATAGATTAGCCCAACACGAATGATTATATAGCTGGCAACATCAGCAATTTACCTTTGCATTCCACATCCCACATGTTACCCCAACAATTAGAACCATTTTGATCTTTTGTAAACAAGGATGAGGAGTGATCAGTCAGTGTAAATATAGCAACATTTGCTTTGATTTATGTCAATGATCTTTCTTATTTAGAACTCACACTTGGTAACTATAATTCTAAACAAACAAACAATAACTATGTTTGACCATCTAATTACTACTAGTATTATTATTATGTGAGAAAACTATAATTGTTAGGGGAGAGAGAAATATGATTTATTTTAGTCCTTTTAACAGTGTTCACAGAGCTGTATCGCCCTCTGACAGGCAACGAGAATCTTCTTAGAGATGTTAAGGATCTAGAAGGTAACTGTGAAATCAGTTGTCATTATCCCCTCAGTTGATATACAAACTGGATCTATTGTTATTTTAGATAACTTCCATAAACGCTTTATCTCCAAGCTTAGTTTCCCATATTTTCTTTGCTTTTCCATTTCGGTTTTCCTTATATTATAGTACGTCAATGTTTCTGATTGTAGATCTTTTTCATGTTTTGTTATTACAATAAACAGCAAATGAAGGTGATTAAAATCTACCGTACTACTAGTCAAACTAGGCCTATCCCAGTATGAATATCAGTTGACTCAATAACTTCTTGTGGAGAGTATTTGTAACAAGGAGAAGTTTTCTTATTAATCTAATTATGTGTAAACGCCATTTGTCGGGTGTATTAATTATGCAGCTTAGTTATGGCGACCTAGGTATTATTATTATTATTATTATGTTAGAAAAGAACGAGTATTCTTTCTCTGGCGGAGCCAGGGTCGAGTTTCGTTAAAGGGAGACAAAATTCATCGTATTCCCTTTATCAGTTTCCACTGAGGACTTTTCTGGTGATGTGGCAGGTCTGCAGCAGTACCGCCCTCTGACAGGCAACGAGAATGTTCCTAGGAATGCTCAGAGCTTTGAAGGTATCTGTGAGGTCAGTTGTTATTATCCCCTCGGTTGATATGACAATGGGGTATATTGTTATTTTAGATAACTTCCATAAACGCTTAATCTCCAAGCCTAGGTTCACATACTTTCGCTGTTTTTCAAGCTCAGTTTTTCTTAAGTTATGAGATAGTGGTACGGTAATGTCAATCATGAAAATCATGCCAGCGGCTTATTCTTTTTATCGATAAGCAACAGATCAGGGCGATTAAAATCTACCGTTTTGTCGGTCAAAATAGAATGAGTATTCATTCTCTGGCGCTGCCAGGGTCGGGTTTCGTTTAAGAGAAACAAACTTAATCGTAGTCCTTTATCAGTTTCCAGTCAGGAATTTTCTGGTAATGTGGCGTGAGGGACAATGAAACAGCAGACGCCCTCGCAAAGGGAGGGTGCAATGGCAGTCACACACTTCTAAGCACCAAGCACGTTTTTACAAGCTACGGCAGACATCCGAACACTCATTCATGAGAAGTGGTTAAAGTCCTGGGAGGATTCCGATAGAGCACGTAGTGTCTGTCAGTACATGCGTCACCCAGATCGCGACGATCCATGGTGGCGACTGAAGAAGTCAGAACAAGCTAATGTAGCACAATGTAGGACAGAACCTTGTCCTGTTGGGGCTTACTTTGTCCGGCTCCTCCCGATGTCGCCACTGTGAAGAGAGCGTCGTAACAGTGTTACATATATTGTATGAGTGTCCCCAGCTCCGAGAGCTAAGGGGGGGGGTATGTCTAGATAGTCACTCGACTTGTATGGTAGCTACGAGGCATTACGCTGCACGGCCCAGTTTCTTGCCAGAGCACTACGGGAAGATTGAGTTCTTCCTGCTCTAATTTTTCAATACGAGTTATTTTCATGTGATGTGGCAGTTCTGCAGCAGTACCGACTTCTTACTATTCTTATAATTATCATTCTTATTACTGTGTATAACGTATTCCAGTCTTCTATAACGCTCGGGTTCACCAGATTTCATTAGGTGACCTAATTGATTACGACATTGAAGATACTGGTTCTCTTTTTTCGTTGTTGTTTTTGTAATCTCTTATTTGGTTTGTTTAAAGAAATTAATTAAATACAAAACTGGGGTTGACACAGATGGGGTTAGTGGTATGTGTGTAGTCAGCCGACACAAATCACCCCAGGCCAGCGCTAGATGAGTGGTCAACCGAGACAAGTTACGAAGGTCAGCCAACACAGTTCGGGAAGGATCGGTGCTGTGAATAGAGCTCAGGAGCGTCACGAGAGGTGTAGTCATGTGATCACTAGAATGGTCGAACGATGTTCCATTTGGTTCTAGAAGGCCATTAGGGACCCTTTATAAACAGTGGAGGTGTCGCAGTTAAGACGGTTCACTAGAGTCTGGTTCACTACTGCTTGGTTCACTACAGCACAGTTCAGTGTGGTTCTGTACGGCGCATTACAGCCTTTCAGTGCGGGGTACTGTCAAGTACAGTCAAGGCGACACGGAGTCTTGATCTTGGTCTGCGATCGAGTTGGACACAACGAGCCCTGTGTGTGAACTCAGTCCTGAACAGTTGAACCCAATTCGAACGAGACGGCGAGACCAGTGTAAGAGTTTTCGGCACGGTGTTAATGGAGAAATAATTGTACAGTCTGTGATTAGTGTTGCCGATTGTACAGTCTGTGATTAGTGTTGCCAAGTGTACAATATTTGCTATTATGTATTAGACATTTAACTATTACGTTATCTTTGAGCCTTAAACAGTCACGTTTTTAAAGTTGGTGGTGTCTTGTGTTTAATAATTATTGTATTAAGCTTTTTAAACTCGTATAGATAGGCCCTACTTAGTGACGAAGAGCAGCCTCTACAAATCACAGAAACTAATGAGATATCTGGCCTTGTTTTGTCTGCAGGAAAAACTCTTTCCTTTATGAGATGTTAGCCAGGGGTGGGCAAAATACGACCGGCGGGCCACATGCGGCCCGCCGAAGTGTTTTATGCGGCCCGCGAAAACCTTAATAAATCAAGTGCCCACACATTACACATATGAAAATGCAAATATATTACAAAACACAATTGTAAATATCTATTGAAAATAATTGATTTTTTTATTCTTATCACTTATAAAACTTATAATGAAGAGGTTAAAGAAACATTGTCTCTAAACGTCCTTCTAAAGAGTTTAAAATAAACGAAGATTATATTTAAGTTACACACATAAGCCCAGGCCAGTATTTATTCAATGCTTTGAAGAATTGTGTAGAAAGATTTGGGTTGGCTTCTACAAGATGGCAAGGGTAACAACTGATGGAGCTTTGACGGAGAAAAGAACAACCTTTTTAATAAAATAAAGAAAATATCCCAACCATAAATTAGTAACTGGAAAGTTTACACAAAGCTACATTGAATTAAATCATATAAGTTCGACATATATTCAAAAAGAAAAATGTATATAAAGCTGTCCTTAGGCCTAGTCATAGTATACAGTAAGGTCCATGATATGCATTCTTATATGCGACCTGCCTAGTCCCCAAATTTTATTAATGCGGCCCTCGGTTGAAAAATGTTGCCCACCCCTGTGTTAGACAAATGTTCAACCTTGAGTCGTGTCTCTAAACTTAGATTGCCTCACAGCTGAGAAAGATGCCTCGCACTGATATGTGTTTTTCAAATGGGACCAGTTAATGCTGTGTCACCTCAAAGCGTTGATTCTTTCCTTACGTTGCACCAAATTGCAGTCAAAGTATTTGTATTTCAGTAAAACATTTTTGTTCCTAGACAATTAGCTGTTCTTCTTCCTTTCCACTGATGTCGTGTGTTGTAGAGTCTCATGGTTGGAAACTTTAAAACAAAGCCTGATCTACTTCTTTGAATGACTTGATAAAGCAAAGAAATTGAAAGCCCGACGTTGATTGCTTTGTAAATTAAGACAGTAGATGATTTCAAAACCACTGCAGTACTGTCTTGGGTTTGTATGACTTACACAAAAGCTTCTGTATAGAAATTCGCAAAGAATTTCACCATTTGCACTACGATACCATTGACGGTCGTGTGGTACAACACTTGGATACCGAACTGAAGGGTCTCGGGTTAAAATCTCGGTAAAGACTGGGATTGTGAAATTCGGAGTTTTTAGGGTACCCATAAGTCCAGCAAGTCGTATGGGAACTAGACATTAGTTTGGGAACGGCTTGTTTTTCTGGCAACAAAAACAGATGACCTTTACATTATCTAGACCATAATTAAATATGGAACGTGTTTATATAGGATTTGACCTACATAGACCTCGTTAGAGTTTAAAGTCAAAGATTCTTGGAAATATATATATATATGTAATGCAAAATCTAGGCATTGTTTTAAATCCCTAAACATTTTATAGAAACGAAGGCGCTTAACTCCATTTGAGTGAGAACTTGAATGTCTCTAATCCTCTCTTGCAAAAGCCCTGGACAGAAACCCTGCTGTCTTGCGTAGTGTATACATGTCCCCAAAAAGGTCGAGAATTTTTGGTTTCCCCTGTCGAGACTGAGATCAGCAAGTCTGGGGCAGTCAAACAGAATATGAGGCACGGTTTCCTCTTCTTCCCGCTGAGTAAATGTGTGGCCATATCCATGAGAAATATGAACCAACAGGACAGTGGCCTGTCCTGCACTGTGCTATAACTGCTTGCTCAGGCCTGGACAGCCTCCACCACGGGGAAGTGCGGTCAGGGCGCCTCCCAGTGTCCGTGGACTTTTTTTGTCACAGCACTCAAACCACTTTTCAAATTCTACGTTTTTTTTATTGTAACCAGTATATACTATAGGTTGGTATTAGGCTGTATCGTACAGTATCGATGTAAAATACTACGCAAGAAGGAAATGTTAATATTTTATATATAGTATATTTAATAGCTCTTTTACCATTCATATCTAAACGTGACAATCAGAGACGATGGGACGAACGGGCAGACAACACAAAACAAATTACGTGTTGGCCACTACAAACGTGCATCTGTTGTGTCATTATGTTTTTAATGTTATTTATCGTGGATCTCTATTCAAGCTTGACCTTTCATTAGCACAGGGGAGTCTGTTTGAATAGGGTA
>JADKLZ010081101.1:6797560-6810347 GCA_021533235.1 Biomphalaria straminea
AACTTGACACCTCCTACGTCACTGGCTTACATCCGTTCACTAAAGCATTTCTTTGCAACAAGTTTTATCGCGTTTGAATGAATAGACACAACTATTTGCGCACCGTAGTTAAAGGTTTAAAGCAGTGAACATCAATCAAGCACGTGGTTATCTGAAGACGCTCAAGTGCTTCCAAGTGTTTCTACAAATTAATCGCTTGATCCCTTTATTATAGGCACGTTAAAATAAGAATTTGATTAATTGTATATTTTTAATTAGCTATAATGTAGGCCGAAAAGAAAGATATGGACGCCGAATCTGGAATCTGGATGTCTGCCTGGTCGAGCGGTTTGACGGCTGGACTGTCGTTTGGATTTATCGATGGTCCCGGGTTCAAACCCTGCCCGCTCCCATCCCCCGTCGTCCTGCGGGAGGTTTGGACTAGGAAGTAACTATCTTCAATTCTGAAGGAACATCCGAAACATGTAAAACAACAAACAAACAATCTACGTCTAGATCTAGGTCTTGATTCTAGACTTACAACTAGATTCTCAGTTCTCCGTCGAAAAAACCGCCATGTTGCTCGCCGTTATTCTTCCCTAATAGCAGGAGGTTTGCGGCGTTGAAGAGATCTAATAATAATCTAATAGGTTTTCTGTTGTAATTTCTAGAAGAAAAGATGTTCACAACTTTTCAGGAAAACAAATAGATCTAGACGTCTACGTCTGAGCTATAGGATTTCAGCCAGATTTCAATCGCTTTTTTTCCTAGACTAGATCTAGATGTAACAGCATTGCCAATTCCACTCTAAATTTATAGAAGACAAATATTTTATAATTTTGTTCGATCTAAATCTTTGTTTTTTTTTAGAAGGTCTTTTATATAGATTCATTTAGACAAACATTATTTATATAAACATAATAATTTTATTATTATTATTATTATTATTATTGACGTGAAGTTAATATTTTATTGACATAACGTTATTATTCGTAAATGCAATCATTAGTAATATCGTCAAGCTAGAAAATTCTGAGGAGCGTTTAAGGAAACTTGAGGATCTGCGACTTCGAGCTTCACATCGACTCGAAAAGGAAACCAACACACAATATTCTAAGCGGTCAACGAGTTTGCGTACGCTGCAGCCACTTTTGATTTAACTATAAACCTTAGTAAAAAACTTGGGGTTAGGGTGTGGTGACGAAAGGCCTAGAAGATATCTGAATGGAGGGATGTGTAAAAGCAGGCCATATCCTTCCATGGGCTGTAGCACCAGTAGCACCACTGGGATAGATGGATGGCAAAAGCCGGTATGAACTTCTTATAAACTGACAGTCTTAGTGTTCTGTTTGTTCTATATGTAATTGTACATGGCGATTAAATATCAAGTCTCTTAAGTCCTCCTACAGTCTAGACAGCGTAAAATTATCGTAGGCCTACTATTATTGGCTTGTAAGAAAGTCTTTGAAGTTTTCCCCAATAACGTAGAAATTTGCGTCACTCGATGTTTCGTACTAAAGCCATAATTGAATATACTAATTCCAAAATTAAATGTCTGAACGTACCAATTTACATATAGAACAAACAGAATACTAAAGAAATTTTTCGAATTAGTAGTCTTTATCCAATCGTTCATTTTCGTAATTATAAAAAAAAAATCCAAAAATGACTTCGGGTATATGAAATTATTTAACCGAGCAAGGCTCGGCCACCTGATATTAAATAATTACGAGACTTTCTTTATCATGGTAGACATAGATGACTCTTTTATTTCCGCCCAATCATTTGCTTTCACTCAAAAATAGACAACAAACAATGACGTAATATCATAGTACCCAGAAATGTCTTCATCAAAACTCTTGTTCAAAAACCGTTGATTTCTTCTGTAGGTTTTTCCATCATTGGTCTTTATGATGTAAGATCTGGGTGATGGATGTTTCTTAATGACGACAGCTTTCTGACATGTTTGTCCTTGACGCACTCTCACCTTCTCTCCGACAGAATAATCTTTAGGTGGTCTTTTTTTTACATCGTATTTTACTTTGCTTTTCATCTGTCGTTCGTTGAGTAATCTCTCTGCATTTTCAGCTATCGATGGTTCAAATAGTTTGGGATCAGTTGGAATTATGTCCCTGAGTCTTCTACTCATCAGCAGTTGTGATGATTGGAGTATTTCTATACTCGAGCATAGCGAGATACGGATCTTTCCCACTTTTGTATGCTTTGTTGAATATCTGCTTTACGTTACTAACATACACCTCACTTTGACCATTTCATTGAGTGTACCTGGGGCTTTGTGGTTATCTTGAGATTCCATTCAGAAGCAAACTCTCTATATTGATAACTGTTGAATGGCATATTGTCGCTCACTATTTCTTCTGGTATGCCATGTCTAGCAAAAATACCTTTCAGTGCTCTGATAACACATTCTGCTGTTTTGTTCTCCAGTCGTTTTATTTCAGGGTATTTGGAGAAATAGTCTACAACTAGCAAGTAATCATTGTTTCGCCATTCAAACAAATCTGTCGCAACCTTTTTCCATGGTCTGTCTGGTACAGCATGAGGTAGCAATTTTTCCTTCACATTGTTTGTTTTGAATGTTGCACAGGTTGAACATTTCATTATGGTCGAAAAAATATCTTTGGACAATCCTGTCCAAAACATACTCTGTCTTGTCTTCGACCTGGTTTTCTCAAGACCAAAATGACCACCTTGTCGAGAATTTCATTGCTCATGCTTGAAGGAATTATGATTCTGTTCTCATAGAACAATATTCCATTTTCTTCATGAATACTGTCTTTAAATGACCAATACACTTTTACTGTTTCATGCACTTGGGTTTTCAACTTTGGCCAACCTTCTCTGACATAATTAATTACTAGTTTCAATTTAGCATCAGTTTCAGTTTTTCTTCATATTTCAGTAATGTTCTGGTCACTTCCCGGAAACTGTGCTGTTGCGCTATGAATTCTCATAACCATGTCATCATCTGAATTTGATTGTTCTTGACCACTGATGTACACACGCGATAACGTATCAGCTATTTGCATCTTTAAACATGGAGTGTAAGTTACTGTTAGTTGATATCTCAATAGTCTTAACATCATCAACTGAAGTCTTGGTGAAATCTTGTGTAAAGGCTTCGTCACAATAATTTGCAAAGGTTTGTGATCAGATTGTACAGTCACGGTTCGTCCAAAAAATATAGTGGTGAAAATCTTCAGCCGCAAACACTATAGCTAACATTTCCTTTTCTATTTGTGTATATCTGCACTCTGTTTCTGTCAATGATCTTGACGTATACGCAACTGGTTTGTCTTCTTGCCTTAAACATGCTCCCAACCCTTTAGAAGAAGCGTCACACTGAATAGTAACTGTTTTTTCAGGGTTGAATAGCTGAAGAACCGGAGCTTCACTCAGAGTTCTCTTTATCAGTTGGAAAGCATTTTCTTGCTCTGCATTCAACTGCCACAATATATCTTTCTTTAGCAATTCACGCAACGGACTGGTGATTGTTGACATTTTTGGAATGAAACTTTGACAAAAAGTTCAGCATCCCTAGCAGTCTTTGAATTCCTGTGCGATTTGTTGGTGCTGGCATCTCCATTATTGCTTTGATTTTAGCAGGATCTGGACGAATACCATCTGCTCCAATTTGTCTTCCGAGATAATTAACACCAGAAAGTTTATATTGTATATTGTTCTTGTTGAACTTTACATTGTTCTTTCTAGCTCTCTCCAGAACATTATCAAAAAATTGATCATGTTCTTTTTCATCTTTTGCTGCAATTAGCATGCCATCTGACATGATATGTACACCTGGGATGATTCGAATACTTGATAAGCACGTTTCTGTAATACTTCACTTGCTGAGGATATACCAAAAGGCATTCTCAAAAATCTGTATCTTCCAAACGGAGTATTGAATGTACATAAATAAGAGCATGGTTCATCCAACTCAACTTGCCAATATGCATCCTTTTGATCAATTATACTAAACACTTTTGCTGCTCCCAGTGAACTATTGATTTGATCAAATGTGGGTATATTGAAATGTTCTCTCATTATATATTTGTTCAGTTCTCGGGGATCTAAACACAACCTCAAAGAATTATCCTTCTTCTTTGCTATGACCAAGTTATGAATCCATTCTGTTGGTTCATCAACTTCTGTGGTCACTCCATCTTGTTGCATTTGTGCAATTGTGTGAGTTTCTTTTTCAATTCTTCATATAGTGATCGTGCAACTCTGCGCGCACATTGAATAACTGGTTTTGCATCTGACGTTAGTTTAATGTCATACTTCATTTTGTATGTACCGAGTCCTTCGAATACTTGCTTATATTCTTTCATCAACACTTGTGGAACTTCATTCTGTTGCTTGACATCATGTACTTCGACATTTCTCTTTGCTTCAATTAGTTTTAAAGCAATAGATGTCTTCAGACCTAGTATTGGATTTATACTTTTCTTGATCACATACAGATCATCTTTGACTTCCACATCGTCGACTTTAAATGTGACCGATGCAACTCCCTTCAGTTCTAATGCTTCATTCCCTAATGCTCGTAGGGTAGTATTTGAATGTTTTAACTGACTATCAATTCTAAAGTGTTCCACGTTGACTCTGATATCACATTAGCTTGTGCTCCTGTGTCAATCTTCATTTTGACTATTTTTGCCATAATATTGTTGTCAGTGCCAATTGCCTCAAACCATAACTCATTTACTTGGCTTGCTTGACTTTCATCTTCCAGTAAATCAACAGCCTTGAACGCCGCTCGTCTCAACGTTACTTGAAAGTACTCCGCACTGAACCGTCGTAAAGATCCGTACAGAGGCACACCGCTGAACTGTGCTGTAGCCGACCGTGCTCTGAACCTTGTGTCGTGAAGCCTTTTCTGGACCGTCTTGACTGCGACACCTCCGCACTTTATATAGGGTCCCTGCTGGCCTTTTCGAGCTGGTTAGAACGCCACTCGACGTTTCTGGGTGGTCAGATGACTACAATTCTCGTGACGCTCCTGAGCCCTGTTTACGCCGCCGATCTTTCCCGAACCGTCATGTTGAAACTCGTCTCGCCTAACCGTCGTAACTCGTCACGCTTGACCGCTCGTCTAGCGCTGGCCTGGGGCGATTTGGGTCTGCTGACTACACACATATCACTACCTCCATCTTTGCCACCACCAGGTTTACAACACTGCCCCCTTCTAAGATCTGTCCGTTTTAGACAGAATTAACCTTGTGACATTGGCTGTGAAGTCTCATCGCTATAGTTGGGGGTCGATCGGTGGCAGTTGGTTTGCCTCTTGAGCTTCATGGAGCCATCCATGTTGCATTCAGTAATGGTCGTTGGCCTTCAACTGGCTGCATTGACGTCGTGGTTGCATCGCCGTTTACTGCAAATGTTTTCTTCTTCTCATCCAGTTGCTATTCCTCTTGTTGCAGTGATTTTGTGGTCGCATCGCTCTCTTGTCATTCGGTACTGAGGGCAGCCAATTGACACATGGAGAGGTATAGGGTATAAAATGTAGGGTTACCAAGATCATTGGCAAAAGAGGTGGCTTGATAGGGCTTTGCGAAAAAGGACTGGGATGGGCTTCAAATCCACAGGACAGGTAATTGTGGGACAAGTCATCATCTTCAGCATCGTCTGGAGGACATGCTCGTGAGGCAGGTTGGTAACACTCCTCGTGCAAAGGTCCCTCGTCTTCGGCTTCAGGCTCCATTCGGCTTTCTTCACCAACATCAGGGCCTCAGCGGCTGGACAATCATCTGTTGGTTCCAGACCTTGTCGATGACTTTCATCGTGCAAATATCCATCCACTTTAACGTCATGCTTCCTTGGATTCTCTTAACCACCATCAGGACTTGGCAGCTGGACCAACGTCTGTTGGGTGTAGACCTGGCTGGTATCTCTCGACTGGCATATGCTTCTCACCGACTTCATTAGGTTTCAATGGGTTCTCGTGATCACCACCAAGGCTCCTCTCACTGGTTTTAGCATCTGGAAAACTGTCAGTACTGGTGATTCTATCCTCCACAGTAGGCATGCGTTGGTTCATGGCTTAAATCTTGGCGTTCATGGTATCTAACTTGGAATTTGTGTTTCTTAGCCCGGCATCCATGGATTCAATTATTTGAATTGATGTTACCAAGAATAGAGCTCACGAGCTCCTCCATATCTGGCTTGACTTTAAAAAGATCTTCCTCTTCTTCCATTATGTCTTCCCGCAGGTTTCCTTGTTTCGACTTGTCTTCAGCCCTTGATCACGTAGCTCTCGCTTTAGTTCTTCCAATTCGAGTTGGTACAGCAGTTTTAGACGAGCCATAGTAGATCCGTTCCTATCCGATCCGATCCTATCCCACTTCTGACACCAGAGTTACGAGTCTCACCATCCAGGCTCTCTGCAAGCTTGAGCATACACCACCAACTTAAAGAATTTGACAACTCATGGCTCCAAAGTAACGTAAACTTTAATGTCAAAAATAAGAGCCAATACTGTACAATTGGCAACACGTATACTGTACAAATAGCTTTCCGTTAATAGCCATACTACCTTCAGGTTTGCAATATGTTCCTCGAAGGTTCTGCCGATGACGATACTGTCATCTAAGTAAAGAAGACACGTGACTCCTTTTAATACATGCTCCATTAGTCTTTCAAAGGTGGCTGGGGCGTTGCTGAGCCCAAAAGGCATCACGGTAAATTGCCAGAGATGATTACCAGCAGAGAAGTCCGTTTTATCTCTGTCTGTCCTCGGGGTGTAGTCCCAATTGCCAGTAACCGCTCTTCAGGTCAAGGGTGAAAAAGATCTGTGACCCAGCAAGCGTGTCTAACGTGTCGTCTATCCTATGAAGCGGATAGCTGTCCTTGTGTGTGGCGTCATTTAATAATTTATAGTCGACACAAAATCTCGTGGATCCATTTTTCTTCTTTACCAAGACGATGGGTGAACACCATGGACTGTTGGATGGTTCAACACCCCCTTGCTGCCTCATTCGTTTTATCATGTCCATAGCTTCTTGGTGTTTTGCTATCGGCAGACGACGTGGTTGCTGTCGATAGGCCTAGTGTATCCTGTGTCTATTCGATGCTGGATCAGATTTGTTCGCCCAAGACATTTCATCAGATGGCAATATGTCAGAAAACTCTCTGAGGGTTGTTCTACTTTGGTGTACTGTTCTTTCGACAAGATCGTTTTGACTTCTGCAAGAAGTTTAGTAACTTGTGGTTCACTGGACTCGTCTTCCGTCGGGGTTTCCACTGCTACAGTTTCTTATCTCAAGAGCATGGCAACCAGCGATGGTGCTATCTTTCCGTAACTTTTACTCTACTGTGCCGAGGTTCATAATTCTTACGGGTACATTTTGGTCTTTCCCAACCGTGACTAGTGACTTTCCTCCTGCTATCCCATTAAGTTGGTGTCCAAGCTTTCTATCAGCGCCGTTCCTGTCATGGGACTTAGCAGGCAAGGTTGTATTTTCTACCAATTTAACCCTTCTGACTCGGCCATCTTCTTCATTCTCGTCACCAAGCAAAGGTACTTCGAGGTCCCCCACATTGTAAAGTGCCTCCGTCGATATTCAAAGAAAAGCCATATTTCAGCATGAAGTCGAGCCCTATTATGCAGTCATCTGTGACGTCAGCGATCAGGAACTCGTGTTTGAATGACAGATTCCCGATCTCGACTGTTATTTCGATCAGGCCTTTTATGGGCATCAGTTCTCCACTTGCCGTTTTCAACGAGTATACTCTAACTGGCGTTTCCTTGCGATCGTCGACTTTATCTGACCGGATGACTGATCGTGAGGCACCAGTATCTAGTAGGGAGTGATAGTTCTGACAACCAATTTTCCCGATGATTTTCAGACTCTTACTCTGCCCTAGCACGGCGACCGTAATGATGGTTGCAGGGGCTCTCATTCTCTGTGTCGTCGGGTTCCGCCCCTTGAAGCCAACGCGTGCTAGTTTCCATGGTAGCCTCGGGAACTTGGTCGTGCATACCTTTCTTATCTGTAATAGGTTCCGGATTGTGGAAATCTTCTAGTGCAGCTTCTTTGTATATGACCGAATTCACCACAATTTCAGCATCGTACAGAAACCCTAGGTTGATTTTCTGGTATCTGTTTTTGTGTGTTTGTTTTTTTTTTTTTTTTTTTTTTTTTTGAAACATTATCTCAATGGAAACAAACAGGAAATGGCTTTGTTTCATATATTTGTGTAAATATCCGATAAATGATTTTGCATTATTTCTAAACTTTGAAAACTAAAGATCATTATTTTTCTAAGACAGAAAAGATTGATTGGGACGACTCCCTCTAGAGTCGGAAAAAAGAGTTTATGTACATACAAATCTATATATAGATAAATTTGTGAATCGATCATTCGCGGATAAGAATTTATTTCAAGTTTCCAGTCTAGATATAAGCCTAATATATAAGTCTATGGTCTAAATGACTAATAATCGTTTTCGTTAAATAAAGCTACTGTGATTGTTTCGATCGTGAAAGATGCTTAGCTGTTATAGGCACAAGGAAAGTAGTAATTGGTAAATAATTTCGTAGTTTTCGTCCACGGAAAGTGGGAGAATTAGTGATATGTCAGTCAGTGAATCTACCGAGGCCCATTGCGCTTATAATATAGAATTAATAAAATATCTATTTTATATTTGTAAATAAATTTTGTTTTTACAAATTGTGTAATTTCTCCACAAAACATGACAGCCCTCCTCTCGAAGAAAAAAGGTCGGTAATTATGGGCGTTTAGACCTTCCGCCACCCCTTACTCGGATTCTTCTTCCCAACATAGGAGAAATGAAAATTTTATCAGGTATTTGTCCTTACCGCCCCAAAGTATACTTACAAATGAAGGAGTATGACCCCAAGAAATAAATCAGTAAATAAAAAAAACACACACATTGTAGTAATACGATCGCCATTCATAGTCTTTGACAGCTGGCGGTTTGTGCTATACTACCTACACCCAAAACAAGATAAACATGAGTTAAAGTTAGAGATGAACATTTTAAACAAGTGTGTTCTGGTAAACATATTAATTATTTTATCAAAACATTTTTTAAAATGTGAATGTTATTGATTCAAGACACATGATTGTCTGGAGGGGCAGCCCTCGCGTTGTTAAATAATGCATTATAAAAAAAGCAATGAATAATACTTGAAATTCATTTTATTAAATATTAATGTCACATGTCTTAATTTAAATTAAACAAAGTAATAAATGAATTGGAATTTACATTAGAAAATTAAATGCTCAAGATATACAAATTGTATGTAAGACAGTTTCACCCTGAACCAATTTCATCTCTTTGCGAGAGTTCAACTAAACTTCTGTATCCGTAATTCTATTGTACAGATGTGGGTTGTAAGGTCCATATACAGATCTCAGCCCTAAAAATAAAAATATATATATATACTGTTAGATGGTTAAGAATTTTAAATTAAGTTTCCTTGGTATAAACACAAATCACAAACCTCTTAAATGCATGCCCACACATAATCTATGAAATTCAGAAACAATAATTACAAAATGTTAGTTAATTTAGTTGTTTTACCTAATCCCAGTGTTTTAATACCAACAATGTTCTTAGTAAAGCGAGCATGTATTTGTTTGTACCTATAATATTAATGTTCTCAAAGATTTAAGTAAGAAAGATACTTCAGTAAATTAGTAAGAACAATTTTCACTTTAACCATGGCGGTTGTTTGGCACAAAGGAGGACAATCAATTTATTTCAAATATTTTTAAACGACAATTAGTAAAAGGGCTTATTAAAAGTATTTTATGATAGTATAACCAAACCAACTAAAAGAAAGAAATATACATTAAATACTGGATTACTATTTCATAGTAATCCAACCGTCCATCGGGACTTATGAGACAGTTAAAAGATGAGTGTTAAGAAAAAAAAGGGAGAAAGCCCATCGACATATTAATAAAAGTATAAGTTGAAACTGGAACTGAAAATATAGCACCTTTGACTATCATATTTCCAAACAATGCTCTCAGCTTCCTCCAATACCGCTTAGTACCCACTGGGCATGTGGATGAAGTCTAAGATCTATAAACACATAAAAAAAAAACACGGACCATGAAAGAAAAATTCCAAGGATGATAATTGTCCTAATTTAACTTGTTCACATTTATTTTGACCTAAACTATACTTACTAATTAGAAGTAGGTCTAATTATAAATAAGTTGCACTGATTGAGAGGTAAATATTTTAATGACAATACAAATGTCTCAATATTTTTCCAAATTTTAATATTTTAAATATTCGAATGTAGCCTATTTATTTATGGCAAATTAAAAAGTAATCAAAAATTGAAATAGAGGCTACACGCATGATATATAATAAGATGTCTGATAACCATAGTTAAAACACACAACTGACATTTGTTCAAATAAGTCGGTAATCACTTTTTAGAAAGTCTGTTTGGTACAAATTTTGTACACGTTATTTTTACCCCTTTATATTCTTGAATCAAGTTAAAGCCATTCATAATTATTTATTACCCGCTAAGAAAACATGAATCACTAAAAAAAATATCAATTATTTTATCATTTAGTCGTCATTTATTAATTTTGTTTTTAAAAGGAAGATAAGCCTTGTGTGGAGAATTAGGCGATAAGAATTGAAAGATAGCTTAATTCCCCTTTCAGACCTTGTGGTCTATAGGGCAGATGACGTAAAGGTCACCTGAAAGATACATAAAGTAAAACAAAATAACTGTTTGTTGATTATATCAAATATTCCTCTATGTTTATTGATAAATTATGAAGAAAACTTTCTTTGGATTTGTTGATTAAAGTTGTCTTGATCACCATTTTTACTAATGGATGTTACTTTTAAGAAATAATTTTTTAAAAAGAACACTTATATTAAAACCATAGACATAGATAAATATAGACTTCATAGACATAGATAAATATAGACCGGAAAAAGGAAGTAACTTCATGTAACTTGAAAACATGTATATCTATTGAATTCGGATTTCCGAGTTATGAAAAATTTAAAAATTGCGTGATCTTCAGTCTTAGACATTAAATAAAATTTATAGACATAAAATAAAGTACACACAATTGCAATTCACAAATTTTCGTCTCATAAAACTCTCTTATTGGCCAGTCTGTATTTATTTATGTCTATGATAGACTTGAAAAAGGAAATAACTTCGTGTAACTTGAAAACATGTCTTGTATTCGGATTACCAAATTCTGAAAAGTTGCATGATCTTCAGTCTTAGAGATTAAACAAAACTACACTGCCTCCTTATTTACAACCATAGACATTAATAAATATAGACTGGAAAAAGGAAGTAACTTCATGTAACTTGAAAACATGTATATCTATTGAATTCGGATTTACGAATTATGAAAAATTGAAAAAATTGCATGATCTTCAGGCTTTGAGATTAAAAAAAACTCCTAGACATAAAAAAAGTATACACAAACGCAATTTACAAATTTTTATTTCATAAAACTCTCTTATTGGCCAGTCTATATTTATTTATATCTATGTTTACAACATAATATAAGGTGGCCGAGCATTGCTCGGTTAAATAATTTATACTAAGAAAGATTATATACTACTGCTACTGGTGCTACAGCCCTGCTTTTACACATCCCTCCATTCAGATATCTCCTGGGCCTTTCTTCACCACGCCCTAACGGTAACCCCAAGTTTTTTACTGAGGTTTATAGTTAAATCAAAAGTGGTTGCAGCGTACGCAAACTCGTTGACCGCTAGCTAGATATCTTGTTCAGTGTGAGCAAGTAAGGAGTAGAGCAGCTGTGTAATTTCCTTTGTTTTGGTACGGGACATTAGACACTGAAGCATGAACACATGGTCATGATTTTACCAGCAAAATAATAATTATAATAAGGCTTGACATCAAATCCGAAGATTAATGAGAAATGCAGTATTTCACGTGGCTACGCAGCCCCAGATGTAACCTACATATTTTGCCACATCCAGGGCAAGCATAACCATTGTCCTCCGGTGGTTGATTAAGATTTTCTTTTCGCGTCTGCGTCTGTCCTCGGCAGCAAATTTTCTGTTGGGCCTTTGTATAGAGGGAATTCTTTAAGTCCGACAGTTACGCTAGACAGAGCAGAATTCTGTATGAGAGACGAATCTCAGACAAAGGCATGCCAAAGGCAGTCTTTTTTTTTTTTTTTTGGTGAGCTAAAAAAGTGGTCGGCGTAACACCGAAATACTTAAAAGACCAGCTTAGGCGCCAACGTGTCTTAGCTGACAATTGACATAGAACAGAGCACCTGGTTGCATGCGGCCTCAGAACGAGACAGCTGGAGATCACCAGCAAAAAAAAAACAACAAAGTAAACGGTATCTACACCGCCCTACGCAATTTAGGTGTAAACAATTTATTAAGTTCTTAAAATGCAATAACTAATCATACATCGGTACATTTAATTTTATTACTATCCTTCCATAGTTCTATAATAAATCAATCTTCAATAAGATGGTGCGCAAGTGTTTAATTAGGTCTATTGACTCGTTCTTGTTTGCATTGTACTATGGTAAGCAGCGTTTTTCCCATTTACGTCATGGAAAACTTTCATTCATAAATTCTCCATTTTATTCATAAAACCTTCAAACCAAAATAAATTATTTCGATAATGAGACATTTTTCAAACCGATATAACGGTCAAACTCGAGTTTTCCCGATGTGGCCAATGAGTAGAGAATTTTTTTTATCACTAATACGCACATACCTTGAAATTTTAAAGAAAATCGTTAGAGCCGTTTTCGAAATAATATATAT
>JADKLZ010081101.1:6810447-6842860 GCA_021533235.1 Biomphalaria straminea
ATATACAAGAATTGCTCGCTTAAGAGTATAGGATAAAGGTGTGTCTTAGAGATTAAAAAAAAACACCAGTAAAAATATTGCAATACTTATATACGTTATGGCTGAAATATATGAATGCTTTACTTTCATATTGCTAATAAATGCTGTATAATAAAATACACAAAATTGTAAGTCACAAATTTTCGTATCATAAAAATCTTTTATCGGCCAGTCTATATTTATGTCTATGATTAAAACGCACTAAAAAGTAGAACGTTGAAATTTTGCACAAATTATTCATATTCGATGACCACGAATCAATAAAAAAAAATTAGTTAATCAAATTTCAATATTTTCAGAAAGAATATCAAAATGAAATTCTATCAAAAAGGCAAATGACAGAGAAGCATGGAGAAGAAGGTTGACATATCTTGTGTGGTGCCCCAACGGTCCAGCAGACCAAGGGAAAGGTGAAAGTGAATGTGAATAACATGTGAGCCTGGTCTAACTGAAGTCTTACAATGAGTATTTAATTGATCTGTTTTGTTAAGGGTCAATCTCTTATTTAAAGCGTCAAGAAATAAGGTTTTATTTGATTTTAAGGAAAATAAATGTGCAGAATGGTCACATTACAGATCTACCAGTAACAATAATTTTGTCCAAATAGCTGCCCTGCAGTGCTAAACAAGATTCTTCAACCGTCCATATCCACAAAATATATGAAGATCTTAGTCTTATATTATTAAAATTCCTTTATAGCTAATAAACCAAACTCAAACAGTCAAGTGATTCTTTCATTGCTTCATTTAGTAAATGCATCATCGCAGAAAATTCAAGCATATAAAATATACTACACATGCATGTTCGATTTCAAAATTAAGATCTACATAAAAATTTTAATAAAATCGAAATATTAATAATAGATAATCTGGTTTGGTATTTTACTTTACTTTGCTCAAAAGTCTTCAACTATTTTTTTAATAGCCATCAATAGTATTTCTTATTATTTCTTTCATATTAACATGGTGTTAAATTACAGTGAAATTATATTTGCAATGCTAAACTATTATTCGTTAAAAGGAAGCGAGTTCATTGTGAAAAACTTAAGGATTTCCATTCTTTTTTAGATTATGTGGTGTATCTATATAACTGTTATGTTGCTATCCAGTTTTAGAACTTCATCTATTTCCCGATCCGTTGTGATTAAGTCTAGTTCAGCTGGTATCATAATGTGCTCAAATAATATTTTATTACACTTCCATGGTCGCTTGGTCTCAAGTGTATGTTAACATAAATTCGGTCGATGTTGAACACAAAATTTCAAGGTAAATAATATTCTGCAGGGAAATTATTGTTTTTTTTCGTGTTTTTACAGTCAAATTAAATCTAGATATAGAGCCTACAAAAAATATAGATTTGCATACACTAAGCCACAATTACATAAATTTAGATTTTTTTCAAAAACATTTCGATTTCAATCTACTTACATCTGTGTAAATCGATGTAATCTAAGTTAATGAATTTATCCGAAACAAGTTTAACCCATCTTATTGCCTGCGGAGTTGGGCCAGCAGCACCTACTGGTAATTGTGAGCTCGTATCTTCCTCGTCTGGTGAAACATACACTCTAGGAATACAAAAAGAAATATTTATGCAGTTAAAATGCTTAGAGGAGATAATAATAATGTACGCAAAAAGTAAACTAACATAGGGTTCGCATGAAATTTCGTAGGCCTACACAGGTTCCTATTACCTCCTAGGCCGACCTAGGCAATCACTAAGAACCAGTTTTGACAGATTCGCAACCTGACACACACAATTTGCGAAAAACGGCAAGCTTTCTGACGCACCTTTGTATTTTATTTTCGGTATTTTCTCATAAGGGCCGGATTATTTTTAATAGGCCTTACGTGATTTACACTTCCTTTAAGATGCGCTGCAATGGGAAAAGAACAAAAAAAAACAAGATTACAAAGAGACTTTGTGTTATCACATAAAATGAGAGGCGACCCCCATCAAATTCACCATTGTTTTGATCTTTTAAAGAAATTTGGCGTTATTTTTCACATAAAAGCAAACAGTACAACACGTCGTCTTTGATAAGACTCTTCTAACTCTTCTGGAATAAGCAGAGTAGCGTTAAGTTAAGCGTTAAGATAGCATGGAAACCTCCCGATTCAGTACGAGATGATTACCTACTTTTGTTGATTTTTACTCAGATGTAAAACCGCAATGTTAATTACTTTTATTCAATTGTTAGTGTACATTTTATGCCTACGAATTTAGGAAATTTAGGCACCGGATATTTAGGCACGGCATATTTACGGATATTTAGGCACCGGATATATAGGCACCCTGAAATTTAGGCACCCGGATATTTAGGCATCCCGAAATTTAGGCACCCAGATAATTAGGCACCCGGAAATTTAGGCACCGGATTATTAGGCACTTTTTGACAAGGCGGAAAATTAGGCCCCGGAAAATTAGGCACTCTTTAATAAGCGACATATTTTTTGAAAATAATTAAAAGATGTTAACGTATATTTTAAAAATTTCCAAACAGCACCCTCGCCCACCCTCCAAATGACGCCACTGCTCCAAAATACCTATTATTTTTCAACAATTTCGATTAATATATTGGAGTAGACGTAGTAGAGCCTGCACAACTTATAAGTTTCGGTAGTGAACAGAATAGGCTAATACACTATTAACCACTAGTAGGCCTTCTTATCCTGATCATAATCGATCTAGACTCTATTTACTTCATAGGTCTAGACCATAGACTATATATATAGTCTATGGTCTAGACTAGATCCAAAATATAGAATCCAGATCTAGACAAGATCTAAATTTCTTGACTAGTTCTAGATATGATATAGATCTACTTTAATTCTGGATCTAGACTCTTGAACATTTAAATCTATCTAGATCTCGATCTAGATTCTAGAATAGGTATAGAACAATTTTGTGAAATGTTTTACATGTTTCGGATGTTCCTTTAGAGTCGAAGATAGTTTACTTCCTAGTCCAAACATCGCGCAGCACGACGGGGGATGGGAGTGGGCAGGGTTTGAACCCAGGATCATCGATAAATCAAAACGACAGTCCAGAGCGCAAACCGCGCGACCAGGCAGCCATACTAGACTAGGTTTAGAGTTTATACTAAATAGACTCTGTGGCGAGGTTTTTAATATTTTAAAATGATTATGGCTTGTTATGGCTAGGGGAAGTAGGAAGGAGTTTTTCCCCTCTCACATGAGTAAATTTTGAACAGGCACACCACGAGCTAACAATGAGAACACAATGAACCAAATATATATTTAATATTTAATATATGAATGATTTAAATGCAAGGAAAAAATTGGGTATTGGGTTGACAATGGGAGCTTAATGAATTAATTTCATCATTGATTGCTTAAGGAGGAGTGGACAAGTGTTTCTAATTTTGTTTCTTATCTTTCTCTGCTGGTTGGTTTGCCGTAGGACTTCTCTAGTTGATGCAGGAAGGGCTCGGGGCTGATCTTCTTGTAGAGAGATGAGGTTTGACTCGAAGAAGAGTACGTCTGTAGCGAATGATGGGAAGGATATTCTCAGGTGCCGTCGGCAGAGGGCAGGAGGTTTGGGTTATGGGCAGCTGGAGCCTAGGACTGGGCAGTTTATACTGGGCAGTAGGCGCTGAATACTGGACAAGTCTCTGGGCACTGGACCGTAGGCAATGGATAGTGGGCACTGGGATTACAGTGGGCACTAAAGAGATTCCGTCTCCCTGACAGAAGGGGGGAGTTCTGGCGTTCGCTCAAGTTTGGTGACGCTGCAGATCCAGTCGAAGTTGATGATCTGATAGTGCGTAGACTGTGTAGATCTAGTGGTGATTGCAAGTCTATTTTGCGTAATATTGCGCCACCAATAACAACCAGGCTGAAAAGAAAGAAGCACTTAGAAACTTCTTCATGGCAATAGGTATGAACTCTCATATGCCATGCAATCAATCAGATTGTGCATGTGAGGCACAGAGCTCATTCCGTTTAATAAATGCATTTAACAAAATGCGAAATAAGGGGGAATGACTACATTAAGCAAAACGTGAGGCTAATCAAATATAAGCCATGATGTTAAGATCATACAAGTAAACCACATGGTTAAACTTGGGACTTAACTATTACAACTATTACATTAAACAGAATAAAAATAAAAGGGAAATAAAAAGTGGACATATGACATGACTGTAAAAGCCATAGACCGATGTAGTGTTTCACATGCAGTTACTATAATAAACTGGCATGTTATACAGCAAAATATGTTATATTATATAGTAAGAGAGCATGTGATTCGGAATCGTTGTAAAAATCCGATCGCTCCAGTAGATCTAGATTAAATCATCTCAACACTGGGTTGAGGAAAATAATTAGACAATCAAAATAGTCATGAACATAGCCCGTTGATAATAACCAATGTGTTTAAGATACAATAAAAGGGTACATACTTACATGGTATTTATGAATACACAAAATAAAAACATATATAAAATTTATATAAACTAGAGTAATCTACCACGGTTGTTTAAACTATAGGCGGCTATACAATGGAAGCTAAGTTCCAGCCTTGCCTATTAAACACAGAAATCTGTGGGGCGAATGTGAGCGTTTGCTTAAGTCTAAGCCCCCTCTTATATTACCTGTTACCTATCCCTTAGTCTGTGAACCATTGGGGCACCAAGCAAGACCTGTGAACCGTCTTTTTCCATTCCTCTCTGACCTTTGCCCTGTTTAGAACCTCTTTCAGTGGCAGGCCCGTCCATTCTTTTACGTTGTCCTCCCACCGCTTCCTCTGTCTGCCTCTTCTTCTTTTTCCTGGTACTGTTCCCTATAGGAAGGTCTTTGCTAGCCGCGAAGATCTTGTAATTTGGCCATAGATTTTCAGCTTTCGTTTTTTCACGGTAGTTAGCAGGTCATCATGGGGTCCGATAGCTGCAGTGACCCTGTCTCTAACCTCTTATATAGAGTGACTTTAATCTTATCAGCATAGCCCCGAGAGCCGTCTACAATAAATTTGGGGTGTTTAAATTTAAGTAAACTTTTAATTAAAATGACATTCCTGCTCGTCCCAATAAAATTAAAGCTCTCCTTATTCCTAACACGCCAGTAGCATAAACCGCTAAATCGTTTACTGCCCTATTTAAATTGGCAATCAGATCAGGACTTGACCAAAGTGCTCATTTTGGAATTTTATCTGTAAGCAAAAAATGTCACGAACTGGCCAATTTGGCCCGTCGAACGTAACTATTTTATAGGTTATGGTCGTGCCTGAGGACAAGGGGTGATGCAGATAACAATTTCACTGTCAGTCTCGCTGGACGCGGGAAGGGGGATGGACGAAGGCCTTAATGCACCTGGTCGAGGGACGGCTAATTAAAATGATAATAGAAAAGGGGAAAGAAAAGGGGAAAAAATTCTAACAGCGAAACTTCTTCGAGTGCACATGAAACTTTTATATGCAAGCGTTTACGTATCGTCACAGACCAGTGGCGTAGCTACCAATGTGCGGGTGGTGCGGTCCGCACAGGGCACCAACTGGAGAGGGGCCCCAAAATCCCCAAGTGTGTATTAATTTCCTATTTCCCTGAGCCTTCAGTAAAAACGACTTAGTGTATGGACACGAACTACTGTAAACATAAAATACTGTATTTTAAACATGAGCTAACAATTTATAAACTAGTCATGTCGCTATTTTGTTTCATCTCCTTGACGGTTATCATTGAGTCAAGAAACAAATATGAGGCCGACATCCTGAATCTGAAAGTATCTGAAACAGTTCAGCGTATGAAAGAGGTGTACAGACATCAAGAATCAGCAAAAGGAAAGGCTTGAAAGCTTTCAAAGGTTTGGTTTTTCCGACAAATGTCAAACGGCGAGAAAGTTCTTAGAAAGTGGACGTAATATTCGCCAAAAAAAGAATCCTTCCCCTGCATACTCTTCTCAACAAGATCAGGTACCAAATCTTCATTTAAATCTAAAGATGGATTCAATAAGTGATGGAGGTTATCCCCGAAAATAGAAAAACATGAGACCAGCAGAGCTCACATTCAGTCATCGCTTGCTTGGAGGTGAAGTTCGCCTGAGAGTAGGGAACAGTATTAACTACAAGGCCCACGATTTGATTATACAAGAGACGAAAACCTGAAGAGACTACCTGAAGAGAATTTTGGACATCATTCGTTTTTTCTCAAAGCAAAATCGGGCACTTCGTGAAAATTGCTAGCGAGATGAACAATAAAGGGCGAAATCAATTCAATTTCTTGGAGTTAGTAAAATTACTATTAAAGTACGATCTACTCTTGAAGGAGCATGTGCTTCGAACTAAGCTTTGTTCTAGACCGAATACATACATGTCTCCATAAATACAAAATGAATTTATTACATTATTGGGGGATCACGTTAAAAAACAAATCATACAGCAAGTAAAACAAGCCAAATATTTCTCTATTATTTTTTACAGTACACCTGACATCTCAAAGCTGGATCAAACTTCCCAAATTTTCGGTACGTTGTCATGGATAATGACGGGGTGCAGGTTCGTGAGTCTTTTATTAACTTTATCGACACAAAGGACAAGCATGCTGCTGGAATCACTGAGATGATTCTAGAGAAACTGCGTTCGGATAGCTTAGACATAATGGACTGCAAGGGTCAAGGCTATGATAATGCTGCGGTCATGAAAGGTCAAAACTACGGTGTCCAAAAACGTATTCTAGAAGTCAATCCCAAAGCATTATTTATTGCCTCCTCAAATCATTCTCTTAATTAGCAGGAATTCGAGCTGGTGAAGCTGAAGTCAATTCGGTAACATTTTTTTAGTACACTGGACCGTTTACACGCCTTTTTCTTAACTTCAACACACTTCTGGGATATCTTTATCAAAATAACCGGAACTACCCTTAAACGTTTAGTTGAGACCCGCTGGAGCGCCAGAGGAGAAGCCGTTAAGATGGTTAGGGATGCATTTTCTAAAATTATAGAAACTCTGGAGACATTAACTAGCAGAGATGAAAATTCTTCGACTAGATCTGAAGCAGGTGGATTATTAGTTGCTATTCAGTCTTTTAATGTTCTCCCCTATCTTGGATTTTGGGCTCCTGTATTAACTGAAATTAATGATGTGCAAGTCTACCTTCAAAAAACAAGGATTGTCTATTCGAGACTGCTCATTCAAACTAAAAACAGAGACATTGTTAAGTAATAGTCGAGAGGACTTCGCTGAAACCAGCATTACATTTGCCGTTAGCGTGTTTTCAGATCTGAGAATCAGTACAGAACCACACAAACGTATTGGCCATAAGAAAAAGGTGCCTGGTGAGAAAAGTGACAACTCTGTACATACACACAAAGAAGAGCTACGAAGAGAAATTTTTTCTACCTTTGACAGGATTGTTTAAGAAATAATCACCCGATTCGAGCAACTTCATGATGTAGTAGATAGATATGAATATTGTTGCAGCTATTAAATCCTCAGGTCGAAACCAATCTCGATAGTACTCCTAGCGACATTGATAAAAATGCTTCAACGGTTTGTGACAGTTTCATCAGAAGCCTCCGAACTTCCAAAACAATGACCTGTTGAGCTCTTGAATTTTATAAGAAAATATCTGCTATATGATTCAATCCCGAATATCGTCATCATGATTCTCATATTTTTTACTATTGCGATAAGCGTCGCTACATACAAGTTTTTCCAAACTTAAACTGATCAAGATTTACTAGCGATTAATGATGGCAAATTTACGACTCACTAATTTGGCCATTTTGTCCATTGAATAAGAGCAGGTGGAAAAAAATTGATTTCGATAAAATTATTGATACTTTTGCCAGCAAGAAAGCGTGTAAAATTCACTTGTAGTATGTTTATGTAGGCCTAAAAGTGATTTTTTTGAATTAACAATAATTGATTAATGAATACCATAGACTATATATAAAGGACTGCCAACACTAAGGGTAACTAAGAATAAGTGTCGTCAGACTCCAAACTATTGGTAGAGGTACTTCCGGTATAAACTTATTTTGCGACATTCACGATGTTTGAATGATGATGCCAGCTTGGCTAATATGTTGTTTTTTTTTTCTCTTTTCATCACATTTCACAATTTCTTTTTACACAGTATATTATTAATCAGAGCTTTAAAGAGCGATCAATGAAAGAGTAAATACAGTCTTGAGAGTTGAGAGTGTCATTCATTACTTAGGTAGCCTATACAATGGGGGATAGAAGTTAAGTCTGTGAGTGAGTCAGTCCAAAAACAAACTAACAATAGTGAGTCCCTGAGCCACACACTCACGTCTTTACCAACTTTTTGTATATCTAAATTCTATACCTATTTTTTTTAGTATAGTGTTATTGGAGAAATTATGCAGTATGCATTTTTTAAAATATATAAATGGATAATCAGCCATAAAAATTAAAAGCAATCATGTATTTATGAATAATTGAAATATAGGCATCAAACTTTCAGCTCTAAAAGTTATTTTTTAACTAAATAAAATCCCAAATAACATCCAATTATTCTAAAAGCCATTTAAAAAATTGAGATTATTCCAAATTTTTCTTCGCCAAATAGAATGGATCTCATTCGCCAAATGTAAACAAACAACATTTTCTCTATATGTTCTATACAAATTACGCAATACGTAAGGCTGTCACGTGATCCGTATGTTTGACTATTTTATCAATATTATGATGTGGCTAAATGTGTTTATTTACAATTGGTGAATGAGGTCCATTATAGAATCATAGGGCCCTACGTCAATAAAAAGTAATTGTACACGTAGTAAACAGCTAAACTTTTACCTAGACTTAGTGACCTATATTATGGCTATAAAATATATCTACAAATAGGCCTACGACCGTACACACTACTATAATTTGTTTTTTGAAAATAAAAGTGCTTGAGTTTTTAATTATTTAGATATAAACTAGACTAGTTGGAGCAATATCTATGTAAATTCTCTTTTTAAGTTGGTAAATCAGATTTAGTTGTTATAAAAATCTGGCTATGCCTATAGCACTGTTACCAAAAATATGACTAACAAATAATTTGAACGTAGATCTAGAATCTAGTGTTTATCTACTCATATGACATCTGTCTGTGACTCTGAGAATCCAGATCTAGATCTATATATGATTATTATCTAGTACTACTTAAGACTTAAACTTAATTGCTCCAACTGTCCAACTCTAATTCGCAACCGTTCATGCAGTGGATTCAAGTTTTACCCAGATCAGAAGTCAGAAGCTGTATAAATACATTTAACAGTAACTTGAGTAAGTTGTTGTTTTTTTTAAACTAAATAATTTTTTTTAACGGTATGTAGGTTATTTTAATTGTAAAAATACATGTGTTATATTTTATTTAAAGCTAACTTTCTAGGTGAATATTAACACAGTATTGTTGTTTTGTTGTAAATAAAACTTTATGTATTGCCTCAAGTCTGCACAGGAGTTTCCATATCATAGACTGGCTGCTGACCAAGGCAATATAGCCCTGTCTGCCCATTGGCTGAATTACAAATTTAGTTAAGCTTCATTGTTGTAAATTATAAGCAATAGAGTCATGAAAACTAAAGCCTTTACGGCTTTACTATCTACATCTAGGATAGGTGGAAGTGATGCATATAAAATGGCCTCTCTAGTTTCCCAACAGCGTGTACTTTATAACAGCGAAAACCTTTACTTTATTATAATATGGATGGAATTTATAAGCATTAATATAAATAGCACAAAAATTTTGTATTTTAAAGCATATTGTCATTCCTTTCCTCTAAAGTCATAATATTGTTGTAGCCAGATATAGAATCAGTGATTAGCATCTTTTATTTTGTTGTCGAAGGTGTTTTCTTAAAAATTATACTTTCTTGGGTAAGAATTAAATATATTGTGGGAATGATGTTAGATCAGTTGAAAAAATGCTTAAAGAAAGTATTTACATGATTCATCGAATTAAGTCACTATATATATTTAGAAATTTTAAAAATAACAATTTTTTTTATTGCTCACATTAAAAGCATTTTTTTTTCTTTTCCGCAGATGTGGATTTCGAGGCGAAATGATGCTTTCTAATTCATAAGAGATTATCAACAGAATGGATCCCAGAAACTCTTTAACTGAAACTTCCAGTAAGTATGGCAGTTTAAAATTTAATACTCTTAATCTTATCAAATTAGTACATGACTAAAGAGCACATAGAGAAAAAAAACATCCCAATCAATGGTTTAAAAAATACAGCAGTGTCTAACCGTTTTCCAAGATTGGAAATTTCCTCAAATTTCCACAGTATTTCTTTTTTTTAATTTAGAAAAATTGTCTTTAATGTTTTCAATGATAGATGTTGCCAAGAAAGCACAATTCTAACTAGTTAGGACTGCCTTGATCATTTACAAAGCAACAAGTGCAAAAAAGAATAAAAGCGGTCTTCAAGTTCTCCCTTTAAATTTGCAAAGAAATGTCCATAATTTTATGTAGGTATGCAGTACTATGATTTTCAAATATTTTTTTTCAAATACTCAGTACAGCCTTTTCTATGACAACATTCCATTCTATGTAAGATATAATTTAAAATGTCAAAGATTATATAATAGTAATAATAACAATAATTTTTTATTATCTGTGAAGAAATTTGTTTTATAATTGTGCATTTCAAAAAAAAATACATGATTAGAGCTAACATTTGTACAAAAGCACACAAGATATTACTATTTTTTTTTTTAAATATTTGTTTGCATCTATTTTGTTTCACAATACATTCTCATCACATTTATAATGTAAAACTTTTGTCCTAACATACCTTTTAAATAACTGTTTTGTTATATGTTTTCAAAATTGATTTCATCCATAAAGCACTTAAACATATAGAAGTTTGGTAAGTTTGGTACTATATGTAACTAACTTTTAATTGGTGATTTGTTATGAAATAAATGCATTTTATTTCTATTCCAACACAGTATGAGAAATTGTCAAGTGCCTGTGATCCTCTGAGTTGAAGGAGAAAGATTGTGCTTCAAAATACCTACCAGTATCTTGCTGTTAGCGGAAAGCTCATGAATATAATGTTGTCCTTCCTATGATGATTTCAAAACTACAATTTATGAGGACTTGAGCATTATTGCCATAACTAATTATATTTTTCAAAAAGTAATTTGAAAAATTATTTCTACTAAATATTTTTTTTTAAATGTATAATAGACATTTAATAAATAGTTACACAACTTCGAAAACTTGTTAGATTCTCAATTATTAAATTATTTTTTTTTGACTATAAATGTAAATGTAATCTGTATATAGCCAACTAGCCTACTAAAAAGAATTTAAAAACTATACTGTCTTTTTAAATAACATTCAACTGAAAACTTATTGGATTACTCAAACTTTCTCATTCAGTCAAGCTAAAGACACATTCCCATACTAAATCTATAATAATTTAATAGTTTTTTTCATACAGGTATATATTATCTCTACTTGCTATGACAATTTGGCATGGCAAAAATAAATATTAATTATGATAAATTTTGCAGGTATGCTCAAAAAACAATTTGTTCAAAATATTTTTATACTTTTATTGTTTTATACTAAATAATAGGGAAACTGTATTTTCTATTTTAAATAAAACAAAGTTGTTTATCATTTCTCAAAAAAAAAAGAAGTATATTTTTACAAAGTTAATATAAGTATTGTACTGTTCAGATCACCTATCAACTTAATCATTAATACTTTAAAAAAACAACAAAAAAAAACTTTTGTTTTATGACTTTAATTAGTTTGCAAATCAATATAATTTTCATTTATCAATATGAAAATGACCATTTAAATTTCTGATGTATTCTTTTTTCATAAAACACAATTAGAATATTATCCATAATGTCATCCCTTCATTCTAACTGTAATTGGAATTGCAAAAAGATGGAGTGAGTTATACCATCATGTCCATCAATTGACCTGTGTATTCACTTCCAGAACATAATTTAGCTACAGATTTCTTTAGTCAATTCATGTCAACATGAGTTGTTTGACTGGGTGGCACCCCAAGCTTGAGTTTGCATGCTCCTTCTTGTCACAAGTCCAAAAAATCAGATTTGACCAGAGTGCACTAAGCATGCTGTATAATGCAAGATGCACACTTCAGCCTTTTTTATTATCTTGAGAAAGAACATTTATTAGATGTATTTCACTTTAGAGCATTTTTTTAATAATGCAGCTTACAGTGCTTTTCATCATTTTAGAATGTGTGGACTGATAATTTGCTGTTGCATTTTGTTTTCATAAGTCAAAGACACAAGGGACTCTAAATGACATATATCTTCAACTCAGTGCAATAGCACTTTTCCATGTTGTTTGTCTAAGTGGAAGCAGATAAAATGTGTTCCTCTATTTGCTGTACAATCCTCAAAATCCATAAGTAACTGAGAAAAAAAGAAAAGAAATTCAAATTAGTTGAAAGTTAAAGATAATCTCACTTGTGCTAAATCACCTTCGATTTAAAAGTTAGTGACAATCAAAGAACTACATACAGAAAAATGAAACATGCATTAAAATAATTTTTCATTTCTAAATAAAATTTCTCTTGAGTGACTTGAGTAGAAAGTAATAGAAATTTGATCTTTACTTAGCAATGTGTTTTTACTTAAGCAGAGAAAAATGGCTGTCTAAATAAGCAATTGAAAATAGTGTCAGCTTTACATGATAGGACCTGTACAGTTTGACAATTCTTCCTCTAGTTTAGGTTGTTATCCATCAAGAGCTGGGTAAAGGAAGGATGTGTTTCGGCCCCAACACTATTCTGCATCGATTTTTAGCCTGAATCTGGGCGCATCCTTTGGCACCAAAATCAGACTGATGCACTCCCTAATCATGGCCACATTTCTATTTGCATGTGAGTCTTGGACGCTGACTGCAGAGCTAGAGAGGAGGACCCTAGCAATGGAATTGAGATGCTACAGATCATAGGCATCTCATTTAAAGACCGCATGACAAACCAAGAGATTAGAGACAAGGTTATTGCAGCAATCGGACCCCATGGTAACCTGCTAACTACTGTGAAAAGCTTAAAATCTATTGCCATATAACTAGATCTTCCTCCAGGAAAAAGAAGAGGCAGGCAGAGAAAGCGGTAGGAAGACAACATAAAAGAATGAAAGAAGTTCTAAACAGGGCAAAGGATAGAGAGGAATGGAGAAAGAAGTCTACAAGTCTTGCTTGGTGCCCCAACGGTCCACCAGACTAAGGGATAGGTAACGGGTCATGATAGCTCCTTTACAATTCTGGAAGATGGAGTATATATCCACAGTAGATCGGATGGAATGCTCCTTAAACCGGCTTGTCCAAATTGAAGGGACGACGTATCCTGAATAAGGAGTTGATGTTCGCCGACTATGTGGCATTCACTGCCTGTTTGCAATAAGTAAATGGCTTGTAAATGCTTTGACAGCTGCAGATACAAAGTGTTACAATAAGTCTCACCAAGACAGAAAAAAGGGCATGAATAAACCAAAACCAGTGGTTAATCTGGAATCTGGGCGCATCCATTGTCTTTTAAGACTGAAGGATGCATACACAGCCTTCATAAAAATAACCTCTATATTTAGAGAAAAAGAGAGAGGTATATAGATTACATAAATAGTCCTTTTTAAAAAAAAACATATTGGGCCTATTTTGCTTAAACTTTACACTTCAACTTGTAGACAACTTTATAAGCCTAAATCTATTACTTTCACATTACACATTGGCCTAATATATGACTATTTTTAAACTTGTAAACACAATTTCATTTAGGCCTATTAAACTATAGTAAGTGCATGTAAATGTGCTTTAACTCATACTAAATCTTTGCCAAGAACATGGATTTAGTCAATGTCGTAAACAAGTAAATACACGAACTATACATGCTTGGCTAAATAGTCTATATTGGCTAAGAAAATTAGTTATAAAGCTTTAGAGTTATAGATCTAAGTCACAAATTGATTTGTGCACACTTACCTCTGAATAACCTTCGATGGCAATTGAGTTTCCATTCATCATTTGGTGTAAAATTGGCGATACAAATCTTTAGTGATAGTTTCTTTATATTGTAAACACATTCACCGGAAGCCCCTCTACCAATAGTAGAGCGCAACCGAAGGACGGGACTTATTTAATTGAAAAATATAGGCTTGGTGCGCATAGTTGGCAGTCCTGTATATATATAGTCTATGATGAATACATATTATTTTGAACAAAAAAGTAAGGTTTTGAAATGTTATTATTTAGTTAATTTGTTTTTTTGGTTGTTGTTTTTTTTTGGGGGGGCACCAAGATGTGGTACCGCACCAGGCATCATATACTCTAGCTACGCCACTGTCACAGACTCTAGATAAAGATTCAGAACTAAATCTATAGCCTAATCTAGACTAGAATCTAGACTAGATCTATAAATATATAAATAGAATCTAGATCTACTATCTACTACATCTGCACCCCTAAGAGTTAGAAGATAGACTATTTGCGACACTAAACACCTTTTTTTTTATTTATCAATCAAATTACTCCAAACTTTATATGTATAGTCCCTATGAATAACCATTTTAAAAAATGTGGTTAAAAATGTTTTCTTAATAATGGTTGTCATGGCAACGGCCGCCATATTGGATTTTTGTATATTGTTTTTAAATCGCTAAGGCTTTAAAACTATTTAAGCTATTGCTAAACAAAAATATACAATGTATAGACCAATGATTCCAGAACATTTTCTATAGAATAGTTTCTGAATATAGTAAAAACTTTTTTTTATAATTTTTTTTCTAACCTTGCTAATTTTTTTTTTCAATTTTTTCAAATATTTTCTTGCAATTAAGACAAAATATTAATTCAAAAAATGTTCTATAGAAGTTGTTGTACATGGTATAAACAATAAGCTGGACAAGTTTGATTGAATTCTATGCAGAATTAGTGAAGGAGTAGTAAAAAAGTGAATAAAAATAGTATTTTGAGAAAATCGAAAGAAAAGAAGACAAATTTATATAAAACTAATGTAAATACCTTACAAAAAAAAATTATAAAAAAATAAGTAATTATTTGCCAATCGTGAAAATTATATTTTCATGTCCAGAAATGGTTGGGCTATTTAAATTAGGTAAAAACTGAAAATTCAAATTTTAGACCTTTTTACCCAAATTTAGTGTCCCACATAGCCTTATAATTTATAAATGTAAGAATTATTCGATTTCTTTAATACAATTAAATATAAATTCAGATCTGTATCTGGCCTTTATTTATTGTAATTTAGATTGTCGTAAAGTGTAAAGCCTAATTAGGATGTGTGAAAACTGAGCGGTGTATATGTTTTTTTTTTAAAGTTTGTTTTTCTTTTAACTTACAATTGAAATGAAGTTCGTATTAATTTTTTTTAAACAACATTTGAATCAGTATCCCAATCCATGAGTTAGGTAATAAATGGAAAATCTATTTTATAAATGATCCATTGATACTTTTTCAATTGTGACCTTAGATGCATTTTTTTTGTACTGATGCGCGAATCTATGAATGCAGCTGAATTTATTAATGTAGAAGATTGTGAACGTTTTAATAAAACTTACTTCCCCTGAAGTTTTTAATTGAAAAGTGGTGTAATTTTTAAAAAAAATCTGCTTGCATATATAATTTTAAAAAATTAGATGGTTCTAGTTAGAAGAGTCCTATCAAAGACGACATGTTGCACTGTTAGCTTTTATGCGAAAAATAAAGACAAATTTCTTTAAACGATCAAAACATTGGCGAATTTGATTGGGGCCGCCTCTGAGTTTGTGTTATCACACAAACTCTCTTTGTAATCTAGTGTTTTTTTTTACTAAAATTTAAAGAAACGTTAACGTTTTTTATTTTTTTAATTTAGATCCCCCATCAGGATAAAATCTACTTATGTGCGTTTTTTTTTTCTGTCGATCTGTCTTCCGTCACGTTTAGATTTTAAAAAAATAGTGTAAAGTCTACTACATATCTGATTTAACTTTAAATTTTCCTTCCAAAACATCCCATTAGTTTGAGTTTCTATAATAGGTTGTTCCGGATGTTTTTGTGAAAAATGACAAAGAATGTATGGTATTGCTCTTCTAACTTATATTAATTTAATTTTCTTGCTTAATAAAAATAACAACTTATGATCAATAAAACAAATAAATAGCATATTAACGCTAAAGGAAAATCTTTATACTGACTTATATTACATTACATATAAAGTTGTTTCGGATATTGTTTTATAGAAATAAATTACGTCAAATAATTATCTGAAATTTGAATAAGAACAGAGATAAGTCTTAATACTTTTGGACAATACGTATCTATAGTTTAATTATCGATACCAAACTGTTCCGGATTTTCAACGTAAAAAAAATCTATGTAAAATGACTTTAAAATGAGAAAGTAATTTTACTACAAACGATTTTTGAAAATCACTCTTCAATTAAACTTATTTTACATTTCATTTTCGTGCTTAAATATAAAAAAAATAATGGTAAAGAATGTTTCTGATTTTGTTTTGAAAAAGAAATTGACCTATATTTGTTTAATTTTCTTACCAAATGTTCAATTTTTTAAAATGAAAACTCTTCTAAAGCCAAATAACTGTTTGAAAGTGCTAAAACGTTAAAAACTCATTATCGAAAATCGGTTGCTTCAAATTAATATGAAAAACTTTTTGACACTATATACTTTTTTAAAATTGCACTTCTCTATCTTACACTACATTTATATTTTTTAGCTGAAACATTACAGAAATCTAATTATCATTAATATTATGTTCCGATTTTAAGGAAAACAGCATCCTGACACAAAAGTATGGTATAAAAAAATCTCTCCACAAGGTTAAGGAACATCTAAGTTTCATGCTTAATCTTTCCAGGGTTATACTCATTGGCCATTGGTCGTAGAACGACTAGGGTTCATCTCGCACAATTTCTCATGTGGCTGTGGAGCTCTATTTTGGAGAGACACTTCCATCCACAAATATCGCAGGTTAAAGTGTTTTTCTTCCAGAAAATCATCATTGTTATTATTAAAATGAAAATTATTAAAGGCTAAATAAGATTTTCAATCTATTTAGACTTATTTTTTCGATCTTAACGTGACGTATTTCTGTTTCTTTTTTGAAATTACAAAACAATGCCAAAAGGTTATCTAAAATCGATCGTCTGACATAGTGTTTATAATTCTTACGTCGGTCCCTTGTTCATATCCTGCTCGCTGCCTTCTCACGTCGTCCAGCGAGTCCAGAGAATCCTAAATGCTGCTGGTAAAGTCATTGGCAAAAAGCAAACCCCCCTTGGACAGCTGTTTGATACAAATATCCTTACAAAATCTAAAAAGATTCTAGAAATAAAAAATCACCCTTTGGGACAGGATTTTGTGATTTTACCATCACAAAAGAGATATAAGACACCGATAGCAAAGACAAACAGACACAAAAACTCTTTTGTTCCTCTGGCAATCAAATCACTAAACAGTAACAATCTGATGTAAACTTTTGACATGTAAATTGTGTGTGAGTCTGGTGTGAATGAACATTCTGTTTCTCTTTATAGTTATAATGTTTTGTTTGGTATACTGCACAAATTGTAAGACAAATTTCCTTATGGACAATAAAGATTATTATTATTATTATTATGATAAAAGAACGAGTATTCTTTCTCTGGCGCAGCCTTATTATTATTATTATTAAGAGTAGATTATTTTCAACTTTAAAGGAACAGTCAAAACATGTAAAACATTTTTTACAATGCCAAATGAATCTTTGAAATATTATTAGACTCATAAAAAAAGCATCGTATATCACTCGAATACAGCTACCATTTCTTGAAGAGCTTTTTTTTTTTATGAAAGGTGCTTTACAAAACACTCACGATACTTAAAGATAAGCTTTACCCGTTAAACCACTGAACGAAGTTGTCGTCTCCTTTTCATTAGAACTAAAAGAGAAAGATCTAAAAACTCCTTTATCCCACTTTCGGTCAGAGTGTTACAAGATCATCTGTCGTCATCAAGAAGTACATAGAAGTCTAATTTATATAGCGCTGGTTATGAGTGTGTATGTCTTTCAAGTGTGAATGTTGTTTCAATTTGCATCTATATTTTTACTGTACAGTAGTTACGCTGAGGTTGTCAATTATAGTCAAACTGAATTACCATTTGTTTAGATCAATAAAAATTATCTTATCTATCCTATCTATTATTACTTAGGACAATCAAAACGATGTCACCTCTTGAATATTCCTTTCAAATAGGAGGGTACTATGGGGATCCGATGAGGCCCGTCTCGGAGTTTTTGTGATAACACAACTCTCTTTGTAATCTGGTTCAAATGTTAATATTAATCGTTTATTTGATTACAGCAAAAAAGGGTAGCTAGATTATGATTACTGAGAAAACTGTCCTCGTTGAATGTTAGCGAAAAGGCCTTAGCTATGTTTTATGACGCTCACATCGGCAATATTTTAAGTTTGAATATCACTTCCTAGTATGGCAATTTGAGCATTAACAAGATTACAAAGAGAGTTTGTGTGATACACAAACTCAGAGGCGGCCCCCGTCGGAGTCGGATCCCTGTCAGATCCGCCTATTCGCAAGATGTTTCGGATGTTCCTTCTAAGTTGAAAATAATTAACTTCTCGCTGGACGACGGAGGATGGCAAGCAGGGTATAAACCTGCCTAATCTTAATGTTTGCGCACTAGACTTTAGTTCGGATTTATCGTTGGTCCCTGGCTCAATTCCTGCATGCCCCCATCCTTTAACTATCGCAATATTTCTGAAAGAACAGTAAAGGTTAAATCATATTTTCAAAAGCCTTTAGTGTTTTTTTTTTATCTAACCGTGACGGACAGACAACCAACAGACAAAACGCACAAAAATATACTTCTTTCATTCTAATGGGGACACTAAACAATGTTTTTTTTTAAATCTGATTTATAAAAAAATTAAGAAATTAGTTTGGAATCATGTCATTGCCGGGCTTTACGCTAGTACACGAAAGTCGCTGCTAAAAGTTCATTTTAAAAAATGTGTGTGTTATCTACATGCAAAGTGCATTTCTTATAGTAAAATTTCCTCCCTTATATTTACGTAATTGTTTTAGAATTTGGTGTTTTGTTATAAAAAAAAATCGCTTGCATAATTAATTTTATAAATTAAACGGTTTGCTTTTAAAAAACTAAAAGTAGCCGTTGAAACTAAACTTTTCAAGCCGCATTTAATGATGAAATAATATTTTTCGTATCTCTTGTAGTTTTGGCGCTCTGAGTGTGACAGACGGACAGACAGACAGACAGAAATTCATTTTAAAAATGTGCGTCATATCTACGTGCCGAGAGAATTTATTATAGTAACATTTCCTCCATTACATTTACGTAATTGTTTCAGAATTGGTGTTTTGTTATTAAAAATCGCTTGCATAATTAATTTTATAAATTAAATGGTTTGCTTTTAGAAAACTAAAAGTAGCCGTTGCACCTAAACTTTTCAAGCCGCATTTAATGGTGATAAAAAATTTTTCGTATCTCTTCTAGTTTTGGCGCCCTGAGTGTGACAGACGGACAGACAGACATTTTGCACGAACCTAATAGCGGCTTTTCCCCTTACGGGGGCTGCTAAAAATAAAAATGAACTTCACAAAAAACTAAATGCTGCTGGTAAAGTCATTGGTAAAAAAAAACAAAAAAAAAAAAAACAACATTTGGGACAAACATCCATAAAAAAGATAAAAAGATTCTTGAAATAAACAACATTATAAAGAGAGTTTTTGTTATCACACAAACTCAGTGGCGGTCCCCATCAAATTAACCATTGGACGAGAAATATATTCAAGTCATATTCTTGTTTTGACTGTTTAAAGGAATTAAAAAAAATATGGCGTTATTTTTCACATAAAAGCAAACAGTACAACACGTCGTCTTGGATAAGACTCTTATAACTCTTCTGGAATAAGTAAAGTAGCGTTAAGTGATCACCTAAGATCAGCATGGAAACTTCCCGATACAGTATCGGTGGCACCTAGTGCGGTAGCTTAGGGTGTCACCCCCTCAAAACCCTTTCCCCTTGTGGCGCCAATGCTCCAAGATATATCTCGAAATTTTATTATTGTCTTTTTCAATGTGTCTGCTTTTGCCAAGTTATAAATTTTCCAACTTGGTTGTCACCCTCAAAATGGTGTCGACCGGTGCGGACCAAACCCCTCGCACCCTGCCCCCTAGTGACGCCACTGCTCCAAGACACTTACTTCTTTCCAACTATTTCTATTAATAAATTGGAGTAAATGTAGTAAGAAATAAAAATAATAAGCCTGCACAACTTAACAGGTTTCCCATGAAAGCGAACAGAACAGGATAATACATTATTACCCACTAGTAGGCCTACTAATCCTGATCATAATCACCCTATTTATTTAATAGATCTAGACTAGATCCAGAATATAGAATATGTAGAATCTAGATCTAGACAAGATTTAGATTTCTTTACTAGTTCTAGATATGATATAGTCTAGATCTAGAATCTATATCTAGACTAGATCTCTAGAATAGTTCGATCTTTATCTAGACTAGGTCTAGAAGCAAGATCAAGACTAGGATTAGGTCTAGACTAAACAGACTCTAGATAAAGATCCAGAACTAAATCTAAAGCCTAATCTTATCTAGAATATAGACTAGATCTAGAAATAGAATCTAGATCTACTAAAATGGGTTATAGTGCACTTATGCTGTTCGCATCAGATTCACTTCTTGATGTGATACTGCGGCTTACATAATAAATAAATCTGCACCCCTAAGCTATGAGAAGATAAACTATTTTCTTAAAGGATTATGAAAGTAAATTTTGTTCAAGTTGTTTAATACAATTAAATCTAAATTCAGATCTATGTCTGGCCTCTATTTATTGTAATAGTGTTTGTAGCAGTAGTCCGTTTCGTTTCTTTTTTAAAAACTATTGGGCCGAAAGGCGCTTATTTTTCCTTATATATCTTTGCATTTTTCAGTTCTCTTTTTAAATTAAACTGACATTATTATAATAAAATCATAGACATACATAAATATAGACTGGCCAATAAGAGAGTTTTATGAAACAAAAATTTGTGAATTGCTATGGTGTGTACTTTATTTTATGTCTATAAATTTTGTTTAATCTCTAAGACTGAAGATCATGCAATTTTTAGATTTTTCATAATTCGGAAATTCGAATTCAATAGATATACATGTTTTCAAGTTACATGAAATTATTTCCTTTTTCCAGTCTATATTTATGTCTATGGGCTATTCGCGTCTGACCTTTATATAATTTTTATGCTCAGCAACAAACCCTATTTAGATTGTTATATTGTGTATAGTCTAATGAGGATATGTGAAAACTTTGCGCTATAAATGTAGTTAATTTTTTTAAAACTTACAATCAAAACGAAGTTCGTATTAAAATTATTTTTTAAAAACAACATTTGAATCCGTATTCTATTCCATAAGTTAGTTAATAAATGAAAAATCAATTTTATAATGATCCATTGACACTTTTTACATTGTGATCTTCAATGCAAATTTTGTGTACCAATGCGCGAATCTATGAATGAAGCTTGATTTTTAATGAAGAAGTCTGTGGCCTTTTTAAAAAATCACCTCCAATGAAGTTTTTCATTGAAAAGTGGTGTGATTTTTTTAACCCCTTGCATATATAAATTTAAAAATTAGATGGTTCTCTTTCGAAAAAGAAAAAAGTAGCCGTTGCATCAGACCTTTGAATGATCTAAAATATCATGATGTCCGATTTTCATTTTCTCTTCTAGTTTCTAAGAGCTATAGGGGACGGACGGACTGACAGGCCACAGACAACTAATAGCGTCTTTTCCCATTTCGGGGGTTTCTAAAAATCACCTTTTGTGTCAGGGCTTTGTGATTTTACCATCACAAAAGAGATACAAGACACCTAAAGAAAATACAGACAGACACAAAAACTCTTTTGTTCCCTTGATAATCAAATCAAATCATTAAATAGAAACAATCTGATATAACTTTTTACATGCAAATTATAAGTGAGTAATGTTTTTTTAGTGTATGCACACATTTTAAGAGAAATTTCCTTATGGGCAATAAAGATTATTATTATTATTACTATTATTATTGAATGTAGCGAATTGACTGTCCACCCAGGCAGGTAAAAAGGCAGTTTCATTATTTTCAGGAAGAATGAAATTCCATCAAAGGCAATAGACTGAGAAGAATGGATAAAAATGGTTTAGAGGTCTTGCGTGGTGCACCAACGGTCCAGCAGATCAAAGGTTAGGTGAAAGTGAATGTGAAGCTGGATGTGAACCTGGCCTAACTGATTTCATATAATGATTATCTTATTGATCTAATTGTTTTGTATAGGGTCAATATCTTATTCAAAGCCTTATTAAAAAAAAGCATTTCGTAAAAAAATTTTTTAGCTGTCTGCTGTATTTTAATAAAAAAAAATCTTCCATAGTTGATTTAAAAAATTGAATTTTTCACTTTCAAAAAAGAAAAAAAGTAGCCATTTCATCAGAACTTTGAAAGATCTAAAATATCTTGATGTTGGATTTTCAATATCTTTTCTAGTTTACAAGATCTAAACGGGACAGACGCAGTGGCGTAGCATCCATGGCGCGAAGGGGTTCAAAGAACCCGGGCCCACGACCATTAGGGGCCCACAGTCTGAGGCCATAATAACAATTTCGCAAAGGGGCTCCTTGCGTTAACGACTCTTGACCAGTTAGGGTCCACATGAGAACCAGGAGATGAAGTGACGGGGATGAAATGACCGGGAACCTAGCCCTATGCGTGCGTTTAAAGTGGCAATCGTTTCCATATCGTCCATATCCACCCATTATGATAACCATTGATAGTATTACCGGAATGGTGGGGGGAGGGGATGAAGAGATTTTGGTTAAGAAAATATTATTGAATGTACAGGGGTGGGGGAGGGAAAAGGATGAAGAGGGTGACAACAACAATTACGTCTATTTCGTTACAGTTGTTAATTATTCAATTTTCTCAAAGCTTAATCGCTTTAAATTTTATTGTGCATTTAAAATATGTAAAATTATATTTTTTTTCAACTATGCCTCTTCTAGGTTTGCGCTATTACTAATATTATAAATGAGGAGACCAACTTAGGGAGCAGGTTTATATCAATATCTACAAGACTATGTTGATCATGCAATAGAGTCTTATTCTGACCAATACTTCGTATTTACTTGAAACTTGATTCCTATCCCTTAAATAGAGTTAATACCAATATATTTACACAAAAAACGTAAGAAAATTGCTAAGAACATTGAAATTTAACAGGAGATGAAAACCCCACAGATCCAAAAAAAAAAAAGATTATAGACCTGTTGCGCAATGCAATGCTGTTTATGTTCTCAAGATACTTTTTTTTTTTTTACAGTAAAATTTTGTTCGAAAGAAAAGTAGAGTACAGTAAAAGAGCGATACAAAATCATACATAGCTTGGGGTAATGTAATAGCTACAGCAAACATATGCAAATATTTATTTATTTTATTGTTTATTTGTATACTTACTCAAATTGAATCATGTCAATGTTGTAGGCGTTATAAATTGTATTGACAGGATCCCACTCTCCAGTTATATTGTAAAAACCATCTTTGTACCACCATAAATTTCGAACAGCATTGGCAGCACCACCAAATCCACTGGCAGTATTAGAACAGTCTATAGGAATGACTCCACCCTAAAAAATGTTGAATATTAATAATAATTAGTTTCATGTGAGATTCAGGGCTCATAATGTCTAAATATTTTTTTTATATAATTTTATTGAATTTAAAATTCCACTCTAAATAGACAATCAATAACAGAATCCTTTTTTGATAAGTTCTAATAGAATTTCAATGTGGCGAGGTAGATCAAATGCCGCTTGGCTTACACGATTACTTCATATCAGACAATTGTATTCGGAATGCGGCTTTCCTTCCAATAAGTTGGCACACTTTTTCGTTATTCTTTTTATTGTCTAAATTTTTTAAAAAAATTTCCTACAAGTTTTTCTTCCGTAACCTAACATTTCCACATTTCCAACCCCTCACAAAAGAAAAATTTAAATCTCTTACCTTCATGTCCCACTTCCATTCACCGAGATGTATTTTTTTGGCTGGAATCTCAGGCGTTCCTTTTGTCATGGATGGCACCGACATAAAAATCTGCTTTATTTTATACTTCTGATATAAGGCTTTCACTGAAACTGTAAGGTAATTAGGCAATAAGCTATTGCAACATAACGCTACTTTGCGAATTACTTGCTATTTTCTTATGTTAAAAATAGATTTAAAACATTCTAAGAAGTCTTAAGTATAGACGAAATATTAGACTTAGTATGTTAAGCACGCGTTCAGCCCGTGTATAGTTGCTTTGAATATCTCATATACGTTTTAATCAAATCAGTCATACCGTTGTTCAATTTTACGTTTTTATATTAAAATTATAACCAAATAAAAAAATCACAAAGAACTTAATAAATAGTATAATTATAGATATATCTATATATATTCAGAACCACTTAAAGGCACTTCCTTGTCCCATATGCTAGGACAAATTGTAAAAATGCTCCTTCTTTCCTAGTGCCATTAGAGCATGGAATGGGTTGCCTGAGCTAGCCAGGAAAACCAGTGACTTGGCAGAATTTAAGTCATTGGTTAATATGCATGATTGAATGCATGACGAGTAGGACGTAAACATCTTCTTTTTTGAAGTAACGTCTGTGTTACATAAGATAAGATAAGAGTTACCATTTATTGTCATTACTAAATTAACTCTTATCATTTTTAAACATTGAAATTCTACGCCCGACTTTGAATCAGTACGAGTGTAAAAAAATTAGGACCAAAAAATAGATCTAATAATTAGTAAATTGTTATCATTATGCTATAAAATTAAAGATTTAGATTAAGGTAGCTATGGTAGATCTATTTAATACTTTAGACTATTCATAGCTTCCAATAAATAGATCTAAAATTATAAACCATTATGAACTAGATTTAAAACTAGAACTAATTATCAATTCCCAGTCCTACAACTAAAACTCATCACCAATCATGAAATTGCTGTTTATTTATTTAAATATTAATCAAATATACAATAACTAGTTGATCGGCGGCATAGCATAAGCCGCTATTTTGCAGGGCAGGCCTTAGGCACTGCAGCGTATGCGACCGCAGTGGGTCCCGCACTTTCTTTCGACCCGTGCTAAATTTTAGGTGTATAAATTATTAAATTGAACCATTTTATAACATATAACAGATTTCCCGCGGACTCTTAATTTACCATGAGCCCCTTGGAAATCTCCTGAAATGTTATTAAATGCTATGCCGCCGGTCAAAAATGTTCTGGAAATTTCCGGACATTATTAAAATCTTTTTAAAGGAAAAAAAAATATGCTATGCTATTTTGTGAATGAAAATAGTGCGGATTTGGATATATCATTTTCCATTCACACCATGCTGCGCCATGGGATCTTCCCATTAACTTGTTATAAGTAAAACGAATGCGTGAATTCATGAATAAACAAGATTACAAAGAGAGTTTGTGTGATACACAAACTCAAGGGCGGCCCCCGTCGGAGTCGGATCCCTGTCGGATCCGCTTCTTCGCAAGATGTTTCGGATGTTTCTTTTAAGTTGAAAATAATTAACTTCTCGCTGGACGACGGAGGATGGCGAGCAGGGTATAAACCTGCCTTATCTTGATGTTTGCGCACTAGACTGTAGTTCGGATTTATCGTTGGTCCCTAGCTCAATTCCTGTATGCTCCCATCCTTAAACTATCGCAATATTTCTGAAAGAACAGTAAAGGTTAAATCATATTTTCAAAAGCCTTTAGTGTTTTTCTTTATCTAACCGTGACGGACAGACCAACCAACAGACAAAACGCACAAAAATATGCTTCTTTCATTCTAATGGGGGCATTAAAAATTTTTTTTTAAAAATCTGATTTTAAGAAAAAATTAAGAAATTAGTTTAGAATCGTCATTGCCGGGCTTTACGCTATTACACGAAAGTCGCTGCTAAAAGTTCATTTTAAAAATTGTGCGTGATATTCTTATGGAGAGAGCATTTCTTATAGTAACATTTCCTCCCTTACATTTACGTAATTGTTTTAGAATTGGTGTTTTGTTATTAAAAATCGCTTGCATAATTAATTTTATAAATTAAACGGTTTGCTTTTAGAAAACTAAAAGTAGCCGTTGCACCTAAACTTTTCAAGCCGCATTTAATGGTGAAATAATTTTTTCGTATCTCTTCTAGTGTTGGCGCCCTGAGTGTGACAGACGGACAGACGAACATTTTGCACATACCTAATAGCTGCTTTTCCCCTTACGGGGGCCGCTAAATATTATATGAATGGAGCTAAAAAAAATGGCTAATTCACCTTAATTTACGCAATATTAAGAATAGAGTTGCACTCATGTAACAATGCTTTAGAAAAACGAATTTGAATGTTAATTTGATTAAAATATGAAATGAATGGACTATAATTACTATGTTCATGTGCTAAAGCATAAAACTATATTTGCGAAGAGAAGTTCTATAATAATAGAGTTGAATTCGAGTTTTAGATCTAGATCTAGATCTAGTAATAGAGAAATGAGTTACCTTTCGTAATCATGTCTAATGAACGAATGTGCGTAATTAAAGTACTTTCTAAAGTGAAACCTGAGAGTATACTCTGTGTATTGTTGTTCTAGTTTCAATAGTCCTACGACACAATAATCTGGAAATACTTTTAATATTATGACAAAAATTGAGAAGAAGAGAATTATATAAACACCACTTTCATTCACAAAATAGTGTGGATTGGGATGTACCAATTTCCATTCACACCACGTGCTGCGCCATGGGATCTTCCCTATTTACTTGTTGCTTACTGTTGCTTGTTTTTGTTTGAACTTTTGAACTTGTCTTTTGATAAATATATAGATAGATTGAACATTTCTCTGTCAACCCTATGGATAAGAAATATTCAAGCCATGTTCTTGTTTTGCCGGGAAAAAAATTCGCATCGAAATGACAACAGATACTGTCCTAGCTCTTTAAAAAACGTGAACCACAATCATAGTCTAAAAATAGTATGCATAATATCATTAATATGTACATACAATTTGCATTCTAAACCTCTATAGAAAATCGATAATGAAACAATAAGAAGATTGATTTCAAACCATAGTTTCGTGTTAATTTGTAATGAGGTAATTCTGGATTTCTGACCTACTTTAACCAAAGTCACGTGATGGCTGGCAAACAAGAGGAGAATCCCCTTGTATTCCTATATTTCCAATGCTGTTGCTCCTCTATTTTTACAAACTTTTACATTCACAAACATTTTTAAATTTGCAGAGTACATCAATGAAGTTCCTGAATGTTCAAATAACTAGACGAATGTTTTCAAAAGGGCCAAGAACTGTTTAAGGATGGGTTTAAATTATCAATATTTCCTTTATAGTAATGATAAGCGTTAACACATTGCCGATGATACATTCACATACAGAAAAAGATGTTTTTACAAAGGTTTCTGCAAGATTAAAAAAAAAAAGTTTGGTGTTAACTACACAAACACACATACATACACATATATATTTAGGCATATATATATATATATATATATATATATATATATATTAAATATATATATATAGCCTATATATATGGGATAATATGTAAATCAGTTAAAACAATGTTATTTTCATAAACTTCAGCTATTTTGTAACGTACGTTATGTATTTCATATTCCTCCAATGCTTGATATATTATATACACATCGATAATATTAAGAATTATATTTGGGTTGGATCATGATGTATTATTATGTTTATTAAAAGTTCTATCATTTTTAAGAAATTTACTGAGATACTAGATCTATAGATACAAAAGTTTACAAAAATGCGTCGACGAAATATAGATCTAGATCCATTTTATTACTTAGAAACCAAATTTAACATTGAAAGGGCGGGGTAAGACACATTCGGCCTGTGTAACTGTAAGAGTAGATCTAGATTTATCCTTGACTATCAGATGTGTTATTTGTACGCTAAACAACTCAAGCCTATTACGCACAAGGAAAAACACATGGAAGTCTTTTCATCTTTTATAACAACTAGTCGACATATTGACTACACACTAGACTAGGCCTAGAGCTATCTGACCAATACACACTGGTCTGCTGTTCAACTTTTAGTGTTCTACTCAAGTTCAAGCGTGTTTTACATTTAGGCAGAGAGGAAGGGGGGATGAAAGTGTTACTTTTTTTTTCTAGGATTTGTTACCCGAGTGCTAAGATCTGTAAGTGTGTGTATATTAGTCATTGAAGATCAAGAAATCTTGATCTCAGTATGGCAGATTACAGGCCAACGCTTCGGTACTTCCTATCAAAGGATTAACTTTTTGATAACCAACTTTTTTTTTTTAGTTGAAACTATTTAAAAAATGTATCTCTAGATTCTCCTGTCATTAACAAATTATAGTTTAGAGCTAATGAATAAATTGAAACTACTAAATATTGACTTTAAACGCTTCAGATTCCCACTATAAACTAACTGAAACTAAACACGCTGCGCGATGTAAACACAACTATCACGTGACTCGGGGGGAATCAAGAACTACCTCATTCCCTAAAAAAACGGAACTACTATACATACTATACATCATCCATTATGGTTTTCAAACTAATTATTTAACAAAACGAAGAGTTATGTAATTTTATTAATAAAGTCGTTCCGAAAAATCTCAGATGGGATAAAATATTTCCACTTACGCCACAGGGCTTTATTAGACTAAGAAATTTATTTGTAAATAATGAAGATTTTTAATTAATTGGGCTAATAAACCTTTGCGCACAAGTTCTTATAGTACTAATGTGTAACACGATTACAAATAGAGTAGATTATCTTCCAAAACATGTAAAACATTTTTTACAACGTCAAATGAATCTTTGAAACAGTATAACCATGTGCTGTGTCATTTATACTTAAACTACCATCTAGATGTGTTTAGGTATATCTGGGCCTACAACTAGAGATTTTATATTTATCTTTTCAGATGTGTCTGCTTTTGCCAGGTTATAATTGTGTCGACCGGTGCGGACTGCAACCCTCGCACCCCCTAGTAACGCCACTGCTCCAAGATATATCTCGAGATTTTATATTTTATTATCTTTTCCGATGTGTCTGCTTTTATCGCGATATAATTTTTCCAATTTAGTTGCCACCTCCAAAATTGTGTCGACCGGTGCGGACCGCACCCCTCGCCCCCCCCCATGACGCCACTTCTCTAAGATACCTACTTCTTATCAACAATTTCCATTAATTTATTGGTATGAGCCCGCACAACAAAACAGGATTGTTTGTTTTGTTTTTGAGTTTTTTGGCACATCGGCACATTTTAGGCCACGTCGTGCCCGTAATCCTTAAGAGATAACCCTCCCTCGCAGGAGCCCAATTTTATTTAGTTAACTTATTTAAAGCAAGGTCTATTCACAGTTAAAATATTAAAGGTAGTGAAAATTTAATAATTTAGTAAAAATCTTTTGTAAATATTATATGTTCAAAATTTTAAAAAATCAAATCTTCGAAGACAACCCCACCCTTCGGACAAAGCCCAGTACCTTCCCAGGGTCAACACTATTGAACAGTGTTTTTAATTTTTAAGATGAGCGATCTAAAAAAAAAATTCACTAATATCCTGGTATATGGGGCAATCAATGAGGATATGTTTCACGGTGAGACGAGAGTCACAGTACTCACAAATTGGGGGCTCCTCTCTCTTCAAAACAAAGGAGTGCGTGATGTAGCCAATCCTAAGTCTGACATCTAAACAGGTTTCCCATGCTAACAGCATAGGCCAAATACACTATTACCCACTAAGAGGCCTACTAATCCTGTTCCCAATCTCTCGATTACTTGATAGGTCTAGACTATATCCAGAAAATAGAATATATTTAGATCTAGACAAGATCTAGATTTCTAGACTAGTTCGAGATGTAGTCTAGATCTATATCTACATCTAGACCAAATCTCTAGTTCTTGATCTAGATCTAGACTTAATTTAGAACTAGAAATTAAAAGGAAACATTTATGTTTGTTTTTAAAGACTAAAAATGCACTTTGTATACAATGTCATGCACATTTTTTCTAATCGACTTTTAATGCAGAGAACTTCGTGCAGTAACGTGATTGCCGCAATTGCATAATACGGTATTAGTCCCCTAACAAAGTTTTAAAGAATCCTATTTTATTTTTTAGTGCCCCCGTCAGGATAAAAACTTTTTGGTATAAGGAATATTTTCATTCATAGAACATTCTAACCAAAATTAATTTTTCGCTAATGTATCATTTTCAACCCGATATATACCTTGAGCTGAGAATTTTTTATTCTCATTTATAAACATATACAAGAATTGCTCGCTCAAGAGCATAAGATTTTCTTGCATATAAAGTTGTTCCGGATATTGTTTTATAAAAAAAATATTACTTGAAATAATTGTTTGAAATCGCACGACTGACTTATATTAGAGATACCAGGTGACCGCGCCTCGCTCGGTTAAATAACTTTGCGAGGAAGGATATATACACGAAATCATTTTGAGAAAATTTGTGTAATTACAATAACTGAACAAGCGGTTAAAGACCAATATCCTGAAGAGTTGCTTTTGTGTTCTGTTAATTCTAAATGTAATATTAAAGGCGATTAAATAAAAACAGTGACGAAGCTGTTGGAGAAACTTCCTAAATCAACGACTGAAAGAATGGACACAGAAGCAGTGCACAGAATCTTCTCCATGCAGCGCAAAATTATGAATTTTTTGCTTATCTGAAATTCTGGTCAAATCTCTTTCACAAAATCAATATAGTTCAGAAGAAACTACAAAATTCTAGACTGCACATATGCGAAGCTGCTGAAGAAATTAAAACCCTTTCATGTTTTCCGCAAAATGATGAGAAACTGACGAAACCGATCACCCAATCTATCAAAAAAAAAAAGAAAAAGAAGGTAGTGAATGCAAAACAACCAGAAGAAAGAAAAGACTTAATAAGGAAGTTGAGTTATGATGTAGGACTTGTTAAGATTGACTATTAAATAAAGATGAGAACTTGACATACTTTCAGGTAAACAAGTTTAATCAGCCATCTTGGCTATCAGAGTAGTGACCCCTATCCAAGGGGACAACTCTCTATACTCTAAACAGCATTCCTAAAAGGGGGATAATGTACAGTATTGTTTGGGTATATAGAAAGGGACATAACATTCCATCAACAGGACTGTTAATAGAACTGCAATTTAAACGTGTTGCGACAGAAGTGCTGGACTTCATAAGGAGATAAAGGACAGATTCCAAAGGCTGGAAAACCATGAGGACATCTTTGGGTTTCTTCGTGAACGAAGACACCACTTGGAGTCTATGGATGATGACACGCTGATGAAAAAATGTGTTACTTTTTCCTCGTTCAATGATGTCATTGATGCACGAGCACTTTTCATCAACAAACCAGTGCCACAATCACTAATTGACTTATTGAGGAAGCTGGCTTCATGTGATAATGATGTTTGGTCCAACTTTGCAACATCCATTCGAATACTGTTAACTCAGGTAACTTCCATTGCGTCATGAGAGATCATTCTCAAATCTCAAGTTAATCAAAAACTATTTCAGGTGCACAATGACGCAAGAAACGCTTAGCATGGCTTTAATGTTAGTGGATTCGGAAATACTAGACAGTATCAATGTAGATGTTATAGATGTCTTTGCTGCACAGAGAGCATGACGTGAAGCGATATGAATTGAGATTTGTCACTTGTGCTTTACTTAGCCAATATACAACTTTATTGTTCATTAAAAGTCTCAATGATTGTTTCTTGTTCTGATATACCGTACCAATTTAAATGTGGGGTTATATATTTATTAAGTACATTATCGCATGTCATGATGTTGAATGTTAAAATGCAAGGGGCCCCTAAAGAGGTCAATCCCCCCGGGCCCCCAAATCCCTAGCTACGCCCCTGAATAGAAAGTCTATTATGTCCCCAAACAGTATAGAAAACCGCAGCTCACTTCGTGCCGTTTAAACCTTGGCAGTGTACGTTTCTAAAAAATATATATATAAAAAACTTTTGTTTTTCTTTTTCTTTTGTTCTAGTTCTATAACTAATTTTTTTTCTAGATTCAAGAACTAGGTCTAGATCTAGCAAGATCGAGATCTAGTTTGTATGACTAATGGAAATATTTTTTTTTCCAGGGGAAAGTCTTGTCAAAGCCTGTTACGTCATTTCTGGCTAGCTCACTGCCTAATTGAGTTCGATTTTTTTTGTGTTGCCAATCTATCTATCTATCTATCTATCTATCTATCTATCTATCTATCTATC
>JADKLZ010081101.1:6842870-6853235 GCA_021533235.1 Biomphalaria straminea
ATCTATCTATCTATCTATCTATCTATCTATCTATCTATCTATCTATCTATATCTATATCTATATTTCTCAAAAGACGAGGTCAAAAGTTCAAACACACAATAAGTAAGCGAAGTAAGAAACAAGTAATTGGGAAGATCCCATGGCGCAGCACGCGGTGTGAATGGAAATTGGTGCATCCCAATCCGCACTATTTTGCGAATGAAAGTGGTGTTTATATAATTCTCTTCTTCTCAATTTTTGTCACAATATTAAAAGTATTTCCAGATTATTGTGTCGTAAGACTATTGAATCTAGAACAACAATACACAGATAGAGTATACTCTCAGGTTTCACTTTAGAAAGTACTTTAATTAATATCACAAATTACCCACATTCGTTCAATAAACATGATTACGAAAGGTAAATCATCTCTCTATTCCTAGATCTAGATCTAGATCTAAAACTCGAATTCAACTCTTCGCAGAGATAGTTTTATGCTTTAGCACATGAACGTACTAATTATAGTCCATTTAATCAAATAAACATTCAAATTTGTTTATCTAAAGCATTGTTACATGAGTGCAACTCTATTCTTAATATCGCGTAAATTAAGGTCAATTAGCCATTTTTTAGTTCCATTTATAGTATATTTTCATTCATGAATTCACTTATGACAAGTAAATGGGAAGATCCAATGGCGCAGCATGGTGTGAATGAAAATGTTGTATCCAAATCCGCACTATTTTCATTCACACAATGGCATAGACATAAATAAATTATATCCTATACTCTTAAGCGAGCAATTCTTGTATATATATATAATATCAGGTGGCCGAGCCTTGCTCGGTTAAATAATTTATACTAAGAAAGGTTTTATACTACTGCTACTGGTGCTACAGCCCATGGAAAGATATGGCCTGCTCTTACACATCCCTCCATTCAGAAAACTCCTGGGCCTTTCGTCACCACGCCCTAACGGTAACCCCAAGTTTTTTACTGAGGTTTATAGTTAAATCAAAAGTGCCTGCAGCGTAGCAAACTCGTTGACCGCTAGCTAGATATCTTGTTCAGTGTGAGAAAGTAAGGAGCAGTAGAGCAGCTGTGTAATCACCATTTCCTTTGTTTTGGTAATAACTAATCATACATCGGTACATTTAATTTCATTACTTTCCTTCCATAGTTCTATAATAAATCAATCTTGCCTAGATCTAAACTTCTAAATCTTCAATAAGATGGTGCGCAAATGTTTAATTAGGTCCATTGATACTTTAAAACTCGTTCTTGTTTGCATTGTAGTAAGGTAAGCCTAGTGACGTAAGCAGCGTTTTTCCCGTTTACGTCATGGAAAACTTTCATTCATAAATTTTCCATTTCATTCATAAATTATTCTGACCAAAATTAAATTGAGACATTTTCATATCGAAATAACGGTCGAACTCGAGTTTTCCCGATGTGGCCAATGAGTTGAGAATTTTTTTCTCACTAATACGCACATACCTTGAAATTTTAAAGAAAATCGTTAGAGCCGTTTTCGAAATAAAATTTATAAATAAATATATATATATATACAAGAATTGCTCGCTTAAGAGTATAGGATTTATATATATATGTAATTGTACATGGCGATTAAATATCAAGTCTCTAAAGTCCTCCTACAGTCTAGACAGCGAAAACCTATCGTAGGCCTACTATTATTGGCTTGGAAGAAAGTCTTTGCAGTTTTACCCAATAACGTAGAAATTTGCGTCACTCGATGTTTTGTACTAAACCATAATTGAATATACTAATTCCAAAATTAAATGTCTGAACGTACCAATTTACATATAGAACAAACATAACACTAAAGAAATTATTCGAATTAGTAGTCTTTGTCCGATCGTTCATTTTCGTAATTTAAAAAAAATCCCAAAATGACTTCGGGTATATAACCTTTCTTATGAAATTATTTAACCGAGCAAGGCTCGGCCACCTGATATTATAGACTGGAAAAAGGAATTAAATTCATGTAACTTAGCACGGGTCCAATGAAAGTGCGGGACCCACTGCGGTCGCATATGTTGCAGTACCTAAGGCCTGTCCTGGAAAATAGCGGCGTATGCTATGCCACCGGTCGACTAGTATATATATAATCCTCAAAGTAAAAGGTCAAACACACGAAAGTTCAAACAACAAGTAAATAGGGAAGATCCCATGGCGCAGCACGCGGTGTGAATGGAAATTGGTGCATCCCAATCCGCACTATTTTCATTCACAAAATAGCATAGACATAAATAAATATAGACTGGAAAAAGGAAGTAACTTCATGTAACTTGAAAACACATGTATTATATATCTACTATTGAATTCGGATTTCCAAATTATGAAAAATTAAAAAATTGCATGATCTTCAGTCTTAGAGATTACACACATTTTATAGACATAAAATAAAGTACACACAATTGCAATGCACAAATTTTTGTTTCATAAAACTCTCTTATGAATTTGTGTAGTGAATGGAAGGGAAGTTAAAAAAGTGGAAGCCGGAAGAGATTATTATATTGTGTCGTAAGACTCTTGAAACTAGAACGACAATACACAGATAGATATTACTCTCAGGTTTGAGTAGGCCAACTTTAATATACTCCCGCCACACCAAAAAGCTAAACTCCTTTCATCTACGCTATCTAAGTAGTATCCATAAGGTGCGTTGGTCTTACCACATACCAGACACAGAAATTTTAAGGATGTCCAACATACAAAGTATTAATGCGACAGTAAAAAGGTCCCAACCTGATGGGCGGGTGTATATAATTCTCTTCTTCTCAATTTGTCATAATATTAAAAGTATTTCCAGATTATTATTATTGTGTCGTAAGACTATTGAAACTAGAACGACAATACACAGATAGAGTCTACTCTCAGGTTTCACTCTCAGGTTTCACTTTAGAAGTACTTTAATTAATATCACAAAGCACATTCGTTCATTAGACATGAATACGAAAGGTAACTCATATCTCTTTTCCTAGATCTAGATCTAGATATAAAACTCGAACTCAACTCTAAGATTATAGAACTTCTCTTCGCAAATATAGTTTTATGCTTTAGCACATGAACATAGTAATTATAGTCCATATATTTCATATTTTAATCAAATTAACATTCAAATTGGTTTTTCTAAAGTATTGTTACATGAGTGCAACTCTAATCTTAATATCGCGTAAATTAAGGTCAATAAGCCATTTATAGCTCCATTCATAGAATTTTTTATTCATGAATTCACGCATTCTTACTTATAACAAGTAAATGGGAAGATCCCATGGCGCAGCATGGTGTGAATGGGAAATAATATATCCAAATCCGCACTATTTTCATTCACAAAATAGCACAGCATATTTTTTTTTACTTTAAAAAGATTTTAATAATGTCCGGAAATTTCCAGGACTATTTCGACCGGCGGCATAGCATTTAATAACATTTCAGGAGACTTCCATGGGGCTTCTGGTAAATCAAGAGGCCGCGGAAAATCTGTTATCCTATACTCTTAATTAAGCGAGCAATTCTTGTATATATATATTTGAGACCAAAAGAAAATCTGCCGGCCGAGGACAAACGCAGACGACGGAAAGAAAATCTAAACCGACCACCTGCGGACAATGGTTTCGCTTGCCCTGGCAAAATATGTAGGTCACAGCTGGGACTGCACAGCCACGGGAAACACTGTATTCCTCACTAATCTTCGGACTCGAAGACAAGCCTATTATATATATATCTTTGATTTCGAAAACGGCTCTAACGATTTTCTTTAAAATGTCAAGGTATGTACGTATTACCGAGAAAAAAAATCTCAACTCATTGGCCACAGCGGGAAAACTCGAGTTCGACAGTTATTTCGATATGAAAATGTCTCCATGTTGTAAAATTAATTTTGGTTAGAAAAATTTATGAATGAAATGGAAAATTTATGAATGAAAGTTTTCCATGACGTAAACGGGAAAAACGATGCTTACGTCACTAGGCTTACCGTAGTACAATGCAAACAAGAACAAGTTTTTAAGAATCAATAGACCTAATTAAACATTTGCGCACCATCTTATTGAAGATTGATTTATTTGGCGCCTAAGGTGGTCTTTTAAGCATTTCGGTGTTAGAACGACCACTTTATTAGCTCACCAAAAAAAAAAAAGAGACCGCCTTTGGCATGTGTTTGTCTGAGATTCGTCTCTCATACAGGATACTGCTCTGTCAAGCGTAACTGTCAGACTTAAAGAATTCCCTCTATACAAAGGCCAATGATACATATTTGAGCCCAACAGAAAATTTGCTGCCGACGACAGACGCAGACGCGAAAAGAAAATCTTAATCGACCAGTGGAGGACAATGGTTATGCTTGCCCTGGTTGTGGCACAATATATAGGTCACATCTTGGGCTGCGTAGCCACGGGAAATACTGCATTTCTCATTAATCTTCGGATTTGATGTCAAGCCTTATTATAATTATTATTTTGCTGGTAAAATTATGACCATTTGTTCATGCTTCAGTGTGTAATGTCCCGTACCAAAACAAAGGAAATGGTGATTACACAGCTGCTCTATTCCTTACTTGCTCATACTGAACAAGATATCTAGCTAGCGGTTAACGAGTTTGCTACGCTGCAGCCTTTTTTGATTTAAGTAAAAAAAAACTTGGGGTTACCGTTAGGGCGTGGTGAAGAAAGGCCCAGGAGATATCTGAATGGAGGGTTGTGTAAAAGCAGGCCATATCCTTACATGGGCTGTAGCACCAGTAGCAGTAGTATATAACCTTTCTTAGTGTGGTGGGTTTTGGTGCACAGAAATAAAATCAAATGATGAAAGGAACTCGTTGGCCGATTTCAATTTTATTATGTACACTAAAGACCTGCAGCCATCAGAAAACACAATGGATTCAGGCACTGGTGGTATTGGGCTAGATACAAACACAGAACCTCGACGAAAGATGTCGGCAAGAAAGGGGAAGTGACCGCCTTGTTTAGGTCAGAGGTCAGCGCGATATATTGCCAGCCGGTGCTTGGTCAAGCTTGGCTTACTGGTACAATATATCCGCTCCACTACATTAGTATAAATTATTTAACCGAGCAAGGCTCGGCCACCTGATATTATGTTATAAAATGGTTAATTTAATAATTTATACACCTAAAATTTAGCACGGGTCCAAAGAAAGTGCGGGACCCACTGCGGTCGCAAATGCTGCAGTGCCTAAGGCCTGCCCTGCAAAATAGCGACGTATGCTATGCCGCCGGTCGACTAGTGTATTTAATTTAGTAAGAAGAGTAGATCTTTTTAGTTTCTTTTAATTACATGTAACATGTTATTTATTTTGAATGTATAGATAAGGTTAATAATTATCATGGGCGTAACGGGGGGGGGGAGTCGCAATTAAGTGAGTGATTTTTTGCTTTGATTTTGTTAATTTTAAGTGAGATTTTAATATTAAACCATGACTTGCTCCAGCGCAGCCAAAGGAGTTTTAAGTTTAAACCCCCTACCAGGGGTTTTGCAGTTAACCCACCTTCTATAAAACAAAACGAAAAAATAATGCAAACGACATCCCCAAATTCCAAGAACATAGCTAAGGAAGCTTTAGATTTTAAAATCTCCTCCGAAAAAACAAACTACACGCTCAAAATTCTATGAGAGTAGCCAAAGGGTTCTGAGTTTTTTTTATTTTAAAAAGTCTCCAGATGGTTTTGAGTTTTAAATCAGGGGGTTTTGAGGTTGAACAAAGATAGCGAAGACGAATTTTAGAAGTCAGTTATAGAAATCGGTTCTAAAGGAAATCCTATGCCGAAATGGGGTTCCACCCCTTTGTAAGGTTGTGACAGAGAGTAGAAATGAGGTTTGCGGGGCATAATCTCCAACAAATTGAATTACGCTTAAAAAGAGTTGCGATTACATACAGGTCAATAAAAGGAAAGCTCAAACAGGGACATCTTAATACAACTTCACGCCACACTTTCATGGAGGTCATCAGAGCAAGTGGCTAAGAGGCTTCATACATTGCCAGTGATAAATTTTTCCGCCCAAGGAGCAGAACGGCGCGGCAGGATCTAAGGTTTTTGAAATAAAACTTTTTAATAGCAGGATAATGAATGTAGATACCTCAGAATAGGTATTTTGTTGGTTTTCAATATCGGAAATAGTGCTTGACGGCAAGGGGGAGTCTACAATTTTTCCACTTCAGGAAGAACCTATTCTCGAGTACAATAAACATTTTCCGAAAGAATTAAGATTTTGTGTTAGAAAATACATTCGTCTTTGCATTACAATTTTGTCTATTTTAAGGACATTTGAATGAGTTTCAGGAGATTTCCTGGAGCGTCTTGAAAACAAGGAAACCACGGAAACCCTATTAAAAGTTATAATGGTTTAATTTAATAATTTACACATTGAATTAGCGCGAGCTTAAAAACCATCATGGACATACGATAGGCTTACAGCAGTAAACTAAAATATTTCTTTGCAAACAAGAAAAGAAAATCTTAATTCTTAACTCGGACAATGGTTATGCTTTCCCTGATTTGGCAAAATATGTAGGTCACATTTGAGGCTGCGTAGCCACGGGAAATACTGCATTCCTAATTACTTTTCGGATTCAAAGTCAAGCCTTTTTATAAATATTTTTTTGCTGGCAAATTATTACCACGTGTTCATGCTTCAGTGTCTTAATATCCCATACCAAAATAAAGGAAATGGTGATAACATAGCTTCTCTACGCCTTACTTACACTGAAAATGATATCTAGCTAGCGGCCAACAAGTTTGCGTACGCTGCAGCCACTTTTGATTTAACTATAAACCTTAATAAAAAGCTTGGGGTTTGAGCGTGATGACGAAAGGCCCAAAAGAGATTTGAATGGAGGGTTGGGCTGTAGCACCAGTAGCACCACTGGGATGAATGGATGGCAAAAACCCGGTATGAACCTCTCATAGTCAGAGATTCAGGCTGAGCAGGGCACGTATCCCTTATGGGAGACGAACATATTGTTTGGCGTAACAGAGCGTTTCTTTAGAAAGCTAATGAAATGATTTAAGTCTATTAAGAAAAAGTGCGCCATTTCAGTTTATCAAAAAGTGCCTGTTTTACCCTATAACGTAGAGATTTGAGTCACTTGATTTTCGTACTAAAGCCATAATGAATACACTAATTTCATAATTAAATGTCTGAACGTAACTATCTGAGAAGTTACAGAGCAAAGTCTTTCTTCCAAGCCAATAATAGTAGGCCTACAATAATTTTATGTACAAAAATGGATTGTAAAACTATAAAATGGACGTGAGCTGTGATTTGTCTACACTTCAGAGATTTCATATTTAATCGCCTTGTGCAATTACATTTAGAACTAAAATAACACTAAAGCTACTCTTCAGATTAGTGGTCTTTATCCGATCGTTAATTTTCGTAATTACAAAATTATTCCCAAAATGACTTCGGGTATATAACCTTCGATAAGAAATTATTTAACCGAGCAAGGCTCGGCCACCTGATATTTTGTGTAATGAAAGGAAGAGTGGTTAAAAAGAGGAAGTGGACAGAAACTGACAGGATGAGAGTTGAAATGGTTATGTTTCAGAACGTATTATGTTATTAAAGTATTTATAGAGAAAACCCCGAGAGTGTATTATTATTCAGAAGAGTCTTGTGTCGTAACAAGTGGCACCCAACGAAAAAGGCAAGACCCAAGTTATATCTGAACCTAATTCCTGTCTACGGAGGTATTACAATTACTACAAAGCGTGAAAGCGTAATAATATTTCTAGATCTCAAGATCTATTAGGATTGAGAGAGTGAGCGTCATAGAAGTAGCTAGATCTACCTGCTAGATTGATTGATAACATAAACCTTTAGTTGAAAATTAATTAAAAGACAAATTGCTGAATGAATCAATTGGTTTGACAATTAAATCTAGATAAATATCATTATATCATTATAAAGGATATTTTTCTACATTCAACGATGTGAAGGTGTCGGGGATTACCCACTATATTTACATGTGTTATGAATTTATCGTCAATAAAAAAAATCATGTCAGTGGCTGCCGAAACACTAGTTTTTAACATTCAAGATTTATGGAAATTTTTTAATTTTTTTTTTAATGTTGTGGGTAACAATAGTGAATTTTGACAACGGTGGAGAACAGTGCTCATTCAGGACAACGGTTACACACCAACTACGGCAAATAGACAAACAACGTAAGACACATATCACCGGCATAGAATATACACCAGTATTGGAAGATATACCAACAGGAAGAAGAGTATTTCGGGATGTAGATACTTATTTGTATTCGAATGACAGAAAACGTTTGTATCAGTATAGTACAGTTAGATATGAACAGTGGCGTCACTAGGCAGGTGCGGGGGGTGCGGGCCGCACCGGGTGACACCCACAAGGGGGTGACACCCAAGTGGGAAAAATGCACTTTTCTTAAATGCAACTTAAAAAAAATGACTGCCTCGAATTTCACTCACAATTTAGTATCAACATGTCCCAACCTTTCGTAATTTAATTCTTTTTGACTTTATTATGTGTTTTTGACGCCAGGAGAAAGAGTTTCTAAAGCTCAGAAATGTAAAAAAAAAAAAAAATGGCGCCCGGGGCTTCGCCCCGGACAACTTTAAATGAATTTATGTCACTCCAACAAACATCTTATATGGCCAGTTAAGTGGTGAACGTAACATTTGTTGTTGCAATGTGTTGAAAAACACATATGCGTAAGCCTCTCACACGCCATGCGACGCATAAAGTTGAAAGCTTTCTCTACGGAAATTAGTCTTAGGCAACTTTCACAGGCACTTCTGTTTGAGGCTTTCATGTTAAGGCTGACTTTAGTAAACGTGTTTCGTCTCGTCTCATAATATGTCTCACAAATGTCAATTGACGTTCAGTCGCCACTTCCCTTGCCTGCATGTTTAAGAAAATATTTCTCTATTGGTAAAATTATCTCGGGAAGATTTGTAGGAACCTTCTCATCCATCACTACTTAGTCTCTTTTCAACCTTCCAGGTCTTGAAGCGTAGATGACCATTGGGACAATGATTGTATTGAGTAGGTGGATTTTAATCTCCAGGTTAATTGATGTGTTTGTTCAGATAGGCCGTACTTACTGAAAGACTGCTCTTGCTTTCCAATCTGACAAGCAACATCATGACATGCATCTCGATCACTTGAGATATCTTTGCCTTAATAGGTTAACTTTACTATTTGTTCAAGATCTGTATGACCAATGTTGATCGAGAACTGAATAACCTGCACCCCATATGTATAGCTTTGACGGCGTCTTTATTCGTCATCTCGTGTATACATTTAATTGTATTTTAAAGTAATACTGCAAAATCCAAATCGGTTTGGTTTAGCCATGGGAACCCGAATGCAGCCTGTTTAATAACATCGTCGGTGGCTATAAGAAAGAGAAATGAGAATAAGATACACCCTAATCTCATATCCGTATCAATGTTGAAGAATTCCAACGTCTGTCAGACAACAGCTTGATTTGCTTTAGGCATGTCGCTGTATCTGGACAAATTGTTGCAAGATGTCTTGTTTTCTTTCTATTTTCCAGAGTGATTCCGATGGATGCTATCAAACTTTTATTTTTTTAATCTACAAAACTGATTTTTTTTTGCTTTGTTGGTATTCTAGGCTTTTTTAAAACGAAGTTTCGAATGGCCTAAACCTCTTCAGTGCTTGATTTGCCTTTTCAGAAGCAGCTGAGAAACACTATTATAATTGAAGACTTTTTCAGTAAAGAGCTCTGAAATAATCTCTAGTAAAAATAAAATATGTTCAACTCAAGGTTTCTCAATTCTACGATAGTACATTCCTAATTTATACAGTAACGTTTGATAAAATGTGAAAAACAACGACATTTTAAAATAGAATCGAAAAACATTTTCGAGTAGCATATAAAGAATTTTTAATTAGCTTACAGTTGTATCGTTCAAAATTTTAAAAGTTGTTTGTTTTCGAGGGGAAGATTATTTTTCCTGGGGGGTGACACCGCGATCTTACCACACGGGTGACACCGACCCTACTGACGCCTCTGGATATGAACATTGTTGGGTCTAGACATTAAGTATATGAGAATGAAATATAATTAATTGATATGGTCAGATAACTCCATAAATAAATAAATAAAAAAAAATACACATGGCGGATAAAGCTGAGATAGTTGCTTTGAAAGAAGAAGGGAGATTATTGGAATTAGAAGGAGCAGAGCTGAGAAAATATGTGCAAGAGAGTTAATAGAAAGGGAAAAATTAGCCATGGAAAAGGAAATAGGGAAAGAGAAGTTAGCCATGGAAAAGGAAATAGAAAGAGAAGTTAGCCATGGAAAAAGAAAGAGAGAAAGAGAATTTAGACATGGAAAA
>JADKLZ010081101.1:6853245-6897649 GCA_021533235.1 Biomphalaria straminea
AGAGAGAAAGAGAATTTAGCCATGGAAAAAGAAAGAGAGAAAGAGAAATTAGCCATGGAAAGGAAAGAGAGAAAGAGAAGATAGTCATAGAAAGAGAAAAGTTAGCCATGGAAAAAGAAAGAGAGAAAGAGAAATTAACTATCGATAAAGAGAAATTAGCTATGGATAAAGAGATAGAGAAAGAGAAGTTTGCTATCAATAAAGAGAAATTAGTTACGGATAAAGAAATTAAGAAAGAGAAGCTATCTTTGGAAAAAGAAAGGTTAGCCATAGAGAAAGAAAAGTTGGCAATAGAAAATGAAAAAGCTAAAGATGAAGGTACTGGAAACTTAAATAGTGTGTCTGGAAATAAATTGGCGAAATATAAAGGTACAATGTTTGACGATAATAAAATAGACATAGATATGTTCTTAAAGAAGTTTGAAATGGAAATTAAGGAATTAGCTTTTCCAGAAGATAAATGGACATTTTTTGTTATCTAAATCATTTGCAGCAGAGATACCATCAAAGATTTGTATGAATCAGAATAACTACCAAATAGTAAAGGAGCAATTACTACGAACATTTGGAAAAACTGAGGCGTTTTATCGTCAACAATATGTCAATAGCAGGATTGAAACCAACGAGGATCCGCAGACATTTTATGACAGGTGAATAGCTACTTCGACAACTGGACAGAGTCATCAAAAATAGAAAAGACGTTTTATGGATTAAAAGTATTTCTTTTGATGGATAAAATCATTTATGAGAGTCAGGATGAACTAAAAATATTCCTGCTGGAGAGAAAGCCAAAGTCTGTAGAGGAGATGGTAAAATTAATAAGGGCTTACAAAGTGGCACACCCTGAAAAAATGTTAGAGGTACCGATATTGAAGAAATAGTAGCATTTAATAGAGCTAGAGAACCACAAGACAGTGATAGCAACAACGGAGAATTTAGATATGAAGGACAGAATAGGTTTAGAGGACAAGGAAGGAGCCAAATAGATAGTAGACAAAGCCAGTATAATAACTAAAGGAGGCGATATCAAGAAAATACACAGGAAAGATATGACGGTGGAAGGAGCCAAATAGATAGTAGACAAAGCCAGTATAATAACTATAGAAGGCGATATCAAGAAAATACAAAGGAAAGATATGACGGTGGAAGGAGCCAAATAGATAGTAGACAAGGCCAGTATAATAACTATAAGGGGCGATATCAAGGAAACAGGCAAGGAAGATATGACGGCGGAAGAGATAGAAGAGATCACAGTTTGTCGTTGTTATCGAGCTCAGGAAGTCTGGATTGTTTTCAAGCATTTGTCGGAAATAAGGTTGCAAGAACGATAAGGGACACTGGGAGCACTATTGTTGGAATAAATCGAAAATTGGTCGATTATCACGAATATACTGGAAAAAACAAAGCATGTATTATGTTCGATGGTAAAAACGTTCGATTACCCGTGGCCCGCGTAGACGCATGTGTTATTGACCATGATCAAATTGATTTGATTATTGGCAATACACCAAACCTTAACACTATATCGCGTAATGTAGCATATTTGATACAAACCCAAAAAAGTCGAATTAATTATTTATTTAGAACTCTTTTGTAATAAAATTGGTGGTTTCCGTAACTTTTAGGCGAATTAAATCATAGGCAACTTCCGTTTCCCGTTTCTTTAACGAACATGTAATGTTTTTATGCATCAGAAGTGTATTTAATTGTGCTAATTTGGATTTCCTTTAGAGGTAAGATATATTACATCACCATTTAATATTATAACATAAAAACATTATTAAAAAAATATTTTCATAATGTAATGATATTAAATTAATAATTAAGCTAAAAATTATTACTGTTATTATCAACGTTATTATTTCTAACGCATTTTACGGTATGTTGTAAATGTGCTACATTAGGCATAAAGAGCAAAATTTTTCGATTGATCATCTGCAATGGTCGATCTAGACATCTAAAGATCTAGCTCTTTTTTATTGTACTATTGGCTGCCAAATAATTTAGAATAGTGTTTAATCACTTCAGTGGACAGTTTAAATGTATTGTTCTAACAGTTTTACATTCAGATTATCTAAATAGATCTAAAAAAAAAAACAAATCATACATTTTCACTAGACTTAGACTAGACTCTAGATCCTCTGATCTTTTCAGTCTTTTGTCATTTTGGTTGTTTGTTTTATAACAATGCCTTATAGATCTAATCACTATTTTACATTTTTAATTTTCAGATCTAAAGATTGTCTATAGGTTCTCTGAATCCAAATAAATCTTCTATAGAGGAATCCTGAGCGTGAGATGACAACAAGCTCTCAAGTCTCTCAAGTAGCGTCAAAGATGCAGACATTAAAGATTACGAAGACCACTCAGGTAAAAATAAAATATTGAATAAAGAATATAGATGCATATACAACATATTTCGATATTTATGAATATTTTTAATAATTAATTAAAGGAATATTCATTGAAATTTTTATTTTTTTTTTATTTTAGGTAACTTCAAATGAATCTTTTGCGGATGTAGATGACCCATCAGGACCTACCAATGGATAAAAGATATCTTTGGGAGAGACAACACCTGGACATAAAAACAAAAAAACAAAATGCTGGCTGCCTGATCATGTTATGTGCTTCGGAGTGCCATTGCGATGGCGTAAGTTCGAACCATCCCATCAATATCCTCTGTCGACCTGCTGGAAGTTTGAGCTTGATGGAATAATAATTTCTGAAAAAACTTCAGAATTATGCTTATAAAAGAGATTTGTTTTACATAAACTCTCAAAATCAACCAGGCCAGTAAGATCTTCTATTGATAATTTAAGGGAATTAAAAAAAAATATTTAATCATGCAGGCGGATTCATCGGTGACGCATGATCTACATCCCGCATGCCATATACCAGGCTTTAATGGGTTAGTATCTGGTCTCTCAAAACTCTTGCCTGTGCTGTATAATAAAGACAAGGATACACTCTGTTCATCAAATTCATAGTGGCTTGTGGTACACATTTTGGAAATTCATATTGCCCTATGTCGCGACCGCCACTGAATACATGCATTGATCAAGCCAGCATCAAAATAAAGTTTGGACATAACTGAAAATTATTAAAACTATGTAACTCTGGGGATAAATTTGATGCTCTACGTCCAGTTATTATCCCAGGTATTATCCCTTGATTTCATTTATCAACAGAAATTTCAAACAATATCCAACACTTTGTAACAGCCGAGGCCAAGGCTAATTACCAGATTAAAAGGAGATCTCATTTAAAGCTATACATTTGTTTGTATGTATTAAAATAGAGAATGCTACTGTTATATTTTTTCCAAGAGATTTAATATTTTCATTATTCAAAGTTTTGTGACTATTATTATTTGGTTTCTAAAAAAATATTGTTTTTCTATAAATTGTAAAATAATATTTTTGAAATACTATTTTCATTAATTATTGGAATTATTATATTATTATTATTATTATTTTTATTTAGTGCATTACTTGCAACATTTAAAAAATATTAAATCTACAATTAAATGTATATATATTGTAATAACTCCAGGAAGGCAACTCAACGAGGACAACAATGTTTATTTACATGACATCACAGTAACACAAAACAACATCTTGATTTAGCACTGTTTCTCCATCTTGACTCTCAACGTGGGCGGAAGTCGTTATTCTCACAATGTCAATATCCTGTTCTAGTCCGCTCACTAGAGGTGCGCACCTGTGCACTAGCCTGAATGATGGTGCGCAAGTCAGAGTCATTACATTGCCCCCGTCTTAGCACTTTTCGTCCCGAAAAGAAACACTGCAGCCGAAGTTTAACAGTTCAGGTGGAGGTCGATCAGTGGGAGACACAGGCGGTAGGTAGGGTGTTCCCCTCAAAGCCATCCGCATTGTTCTCCTCCAGTGCCGCTTTCTCTTTCTCCAGTTGACCAGGCTGTTGTTGAGACGATGACGTGGCCGTTTGACACACAGAGAAATAGTGTCGAGCCCTGTTTTTGTCAGCACAGTCGTTGATCAGACACGCCGTTTCAGCAGACCCTCCCGACAGACGCCTCTCATGGAAGTTGCAGGTTTACATGCAACCACGTTGCAAACAAAGTCCGATATACCGCATTCATCCACAACTAACAGTCTCACGTTCAGGAGATAGGTCTCCCCAAGTTCAAGTTGAAGTTGTCTTCTTGACAGCTCAGATTTAGATTGGGCTGACCGACATTCATCCATGCCAATGTCGATGATGATGGTAGAAGTAGACATATCTTGTTGATGGTTTTCTTGACATCCACATTCCCTGTGTGATGCGCCGCACGTACAGTTCATGCCAAACCTCTGGATACAATTGTCAAGCTTCGAATTTCTCTCATGAGCACCGGCAGATAGGCAGAGGTCTTTAAGGTCCATAGCAGCAGACTTGGACGCAGACCCAACGTTGTCTTGGTACTCGTTGCAGTTAAATCAGGAACAAACGTTTCTGGCACAAAACAGACTTCAACTCCTTCATTCATCTTTTTCCTTTCTATTCGGTATATCCCAGTGAGATCGTCGCAGCAATCGTTGACAAGTTCCTCGCCTTGAAAGTCACCCCTGTCAGACTTGCCCACAACACAGTCACAGACAGCGCTCCAATCCCCAGCGCCTACATCACCACTGTTTGTGCAGCCACAGTCCTGACCAGGCAGCTGCCCTTTCACAAACGAGTTTATGCCTTCTTTCGGTTGCGACACCATATGATCACTTTGGTCTATTTGTTCTTCCACTTCGAATACACTTTCATCTACGTTCAACATTATATCCCTGCTCATGTTCCTCATCATGATCCTTATCGTGTTCAGTTGTTCCGTAAATGCATCCCCACACTCCTGGATCTTGTCCAAGACATCCACAATCCCAGGTTCAACTTCGAACTGGTAGGTCTCCGGATCTTCATCTTCCTCAATCAATACTTGTCGCAGATGAGCCGTAAGCCTTTTCTTGCTACCGAAGTGTTTTAAATCTCGGTCCCGAAGCTCTTGTCTCAGCTGTGTAACTGAGAGCTGATGTAATAGCTTCAAATATGTCATTTTAATCAAAGCCTACCTCCTCTCGTTGAGTTGCCAATAAATCCTCACTTCTGACACCAATGTAATAACTTCAGGAAAGGCAACTCAACGAGACATAGATGTTTATTTACATGACATCACAGTTACATAAAACAACATCTTCATGTAGCACTGTCTCTCCATCTTGGCTCTCAACTTGGGCGGAAGTCGTTATTCTCACATGTCAATATACTGTTATAGTCCGTTCACTAGAGGTGCGCACCTTCCCACTTCTGACACCAATGTAATAACTTAAATGAAGGCAACTCAACGAGACATAGATGTTTATTTACATGACATCACAGTTACATAAATCAACAACTTCATTTAGCACTGTCTCTTCATCTTGAATCTCAACGTGGGCGGAAGTCGTTTTTCTCACAATGTCAATATCCTGTTCTAGTCCGCTCACTAGAGGTGCGCACCTATGCACTAGCCTGATTGATGGTGCGCAAGTCAGAGTCATTACAATTGTGACAAAAATAAATTTCGCCCACTTATGGTATCACTCGATAAAAGGGATTTAATTAATTTATTTTAGTGTTCCATTTTATTCACGTAAATTTGGCACACATACAAAAAAAGCGCTATTGCCACCTGCCATCCCCCATACTTCTCGCCAGACTTCGACGTCATCTTGGGCTTTCTTAAGCTAACACTCGTTTAGTCAAGCTATCAACAAAGGCCACTTGTCGCTAATCTGCCCTTGACCGGGGATAGTTCAAACATTCAACTATGTTTAGCCAGACTATCATATCTCCACGTTGGGCCCATCCCGTGTGAATTATTCCTTGGCTTACGATATCTTTGGCTTTATCTTTGTTCAAAGAGATAACTCGAGCCACCACAGGTCGTGCCCCTCCCAAGAAGGGTCTCAAGTCTATTGTGCACTCTGACCACGCGACAGGATATGCGTAATAGCTAGCCCATCCCATTTCCTGTCCACCTTAGCCTTTTTAACTAGACATAGCGAATAGTCTTATTCTCCTTCTGATGAGCAGAGAAGAAGGATTCACATCTCGGTTTGAGCTTTACGAGCTTTCGCTTACTATATTCATTTCATATCTTTTCTTTACTTGGATCGGTGCTTTTATTACAGGCTACTTCTACTAGAAGCCCTAATCTCGTAACGCTGTTACCAGTCTGCTGACACCAGATCTGAAGATACCAGCCTTACTTACTACCCACAAAGAGTCCGACCAACAACCGCTTGCCAGAAGACCCGTCCCTGCAGCTACGTATAGTTGGACTGTCCCGTGCGCTAGGATCGATCACGCCAGCCCACCCACAGACAACTCAGCATCAGCCATACCAGTCTCGTCAGAGCAGCATAGGACTCAAAGCTAAGCAACCAGCCTAATGACACTCAGACCACTTGGTTCTCATATCTCATGATGATAGTTTCATTTTATGTAAATTATTAGGCCCCGCCCTAACACTGTACAGCATTTTACCTTTTACTTATTTTCATTCTTATTATTAAACTGTACATATATTTTACATAAAAAGTATTTGTTGCCTGCATTTATAACGCTGTGCCTGTTAGTTTATGTGCAAGTCAAGGTCCTCAAATAATCTAACCCCCCTAGACACCTAAACGGTCACCATCTTTGACCTACTTGTCACAACAATATATACTAAATCGCTGGACAGAACACTACAGTACGCTGTTTGGTGATAAAAGGCACGTATCGGAGGAATCGCTGGCAAATGTCCCTCAGATAACCATAAGGGAGGAGCTCGACGACCCACCGACATCTGAAGAAATTGAGACAGCAATATCTAAACTCAAAAACACAAGGCACCTGGCTCTGATGGACTTCCTGCGGAAATATTTAAAATGGGTGGTGTCGCCCTAACCGAGAGGCTAACAGACTTGTTCGCTCTATGCTGGGAGAAGTGCGTGGTCCCACCTGAACTTAGAGACTCCGTAATCATATCCCTATACAAAAAGGGTTACAAGTCTAACTGTTCCAACTATCGAGGCATTACACTTCTGTCGGTAGCAGGAAAGAACTTTGCTCGAGTGTTGCTCGACCGACTAAACCAGTCTTTAGTGGATAAGGTCTTATCTGAAAGCCAATGTGGCTTCAGAGCCGGTAGAGGTACAACTGACATGATATTTGTTCTGCGACAGTTACAGGAAAAATGCAAAGAGCAGAACCTAAACCTGTACGCAGCTTTTGTGGATCTCACCAAGGCTTTCGACACGGTCAGTCGCGATGGTTTGTGGAGGATTTTGGCTAAGCTGGGGTGCCCACCTACGTTCCTATCCATCCTCAAGCAGTTTCACGTCGGACAGAGAGGCCAGATCAGACACAATGGTGCTCTTTCTGATTACTTCCCAATAGAAAATGGCGTGAAGCAGGGCTGTGTACTTGCCCCTACTCTGTTCGCTATCTTCTTTGGCGTAATGCTGGGTCAAATGAGGCAGCGATTGCATGAAGGCATCTACATCCGGTTTCGTTCTGACGGCAACGTGTTTAATCTCCGACGTCTACTATCCCACACAAAAACAAAGGAGATGGTCATAACGGAGCTTCTCTATGCCGATGATTGCGCCCTGCTAGCTCACAATGGAAATGACCTCCAGAACGCGGTAAACGAATTTGCCTACGCTGCCACCTCTTTCGAACAATCTATAAACCTCGGGAAAACAGAAGTCATGTTCCAGAAGTCACCCAATGAAACATACTCAGCAGATTGTGTTCAATCATATGCCAAAGACTTATTTCCCTTACAGCTTGATGGTTAACAGCGTTATAAATGACTATATTTTGTTAAAAATGTGTTTGTTAAGCTATTGCTTTAAAAGAAATCAGACAAATAATTATAGGGATGTTAAATCGACAGGATGGCGCGGGGAATCTGTTGTAAGTAATAAAATGGCTTAATTTATTAATTTTTACACTTTAAATTAGAGCGGGTCCTATAAAATTGCGGGTCCTATGAAATGCGGGCCCCACTGCGGTCGCCGGCCCTGGTAAATAGCGGCGTATGCTATGCCGCCGGTCAACTAGTACTAGATGAATGTCTTACAAAAATTTTTTTTTTATTATTTTGTACAAAGTGTATATACTTCTGCTGATTTTATTGTCTCTAAATAAATGACTTTAAATATATACCATAAAAGACATTTTAAAATAATCAGTTATAAAATATGTTTGGTAATGTTTTTATTGGTAAGTAGCAGTTTTGCAACAATGGGAAAAATTTAACCACTTGTGCGCAATGTTGCAAATTAGCTACGAAGCTATAAAGTCTAAATTAGTGATTTTTTCTGAAAAAAAAGTGGTACTATGTATCTTATAGACCCCATAGGATGACATTGATCGTAAAAAAATGTTTTTGAACATTTCAAAATGTTCGCTATAGAGGGTTAAGAAGTTCACGGAAAATGAGACAGAAGATTGGAAAAATTGTTGTGGAATGGTCACTACTCGATCCTGTAGTAACGATGTGAAGGAGGGAGATTTGGCAAAGTTGTTCGAGTTACCAACTAAGGAAAAAGAACAAGATAAACAACTTGAAAACACAGAAACAATGGAAATCAAAGATATAATGTTTAACAAAGAAAAATTTATCACAAAACAAAAAAATGACCCAGTGTTACGTCAACTGGCTCAGAAAGGAGGTAGAGGAAGACGATTCTTTATAGAAAGAGGAGCTCTTGCTAGAGAGATTGTATGGCATGGGAAAAAAATAATTCAACTAGTGGTACCTAGAGAATTCAGACAGATTGTTATGGAAAATGGGCATGATGTAGCGCACGCAGGACATATGGGAGTGCATAAAACAAAACAAAGAATATTCAAGGATTTTTATTGGCCCTCTATTAATAAGGACATAAAAACTACGTGACTTCGTGCAAACTATGTCAAATAAAGGGGGCAAGAAAAATAAAAGCACCATTACAAAGGGTGGATATATCAGATAGACCATTTAGTAAAATAGCAATTGATTTGATTGGTCCAATGACAGTAGTGGGTTGGGTTTTAGTTTTAGGCACATCGGCACAGTATAGGCCATGTCGTGCTCGCAGTCCCTTAAGAACTACTCTCCCTCTATAAAAAGGTCAAAGTTCAAACAATTAACTCATTAAAATCAAGGTCTATTTACAGTTAAAATAGTACATATAAAAATTTAAATATTTGATAAAAATTTAGTGTATTAGTACGTGATAAAGACTCAGATATCAGATCCTTGCAGACAACCCCATCTCCCGGATAAACCTCAGTATTTTCCCAGGGTCGACAGTATCAAACAGTATTTGTAAGTCAGTGGCTATAAAAAACTTCTCCATGACATCCTGGTATCTGGGGCAGTCAATAAGGATATGTTCCACAGAAAGGCGAGGGTCACAACACTCACAAAGTGGGGGCTGCTCCTTCAGCACAAAAGTGTGTGATGTAGGTGTAGCCAATCCTAAGTCTAGACATGGTCGTGTTACCACGCCTTGTCAGACCCTTAGATGTGGGCCGCCTCCGGACATCCGCCACGATCTGCCTGAGTTTGTTGTGAGTCTCAGCCTCCCATCGGTCCTGCCACTCTTGATAGGTGGCAGTGGCATTACTTTGTCTCAGGTCCGAGTAGGGAATTTGGGTTCCTGTCACTGTTTGGTTTAGGGCTGTTATCTGGTCCAACAGCTTTAGGCACTTATGTACCAATGGAATGTCAGTCTTCATCCGCCCCAAAGCTTGCAATGCAGATTTGGAGTCGGAGCAGATTATAAATTTTCTCCTTTCTGATGCTTTAACGGCCATAAGTGCAAGTGACAGTGCATGCAATTCGGCCTTAAAGATGGAGCATCCATCAGGGAGTCTACGGGAGATTGTTTTGCTCCGAAAGGAGCAGGCACACGCGACCTTTCCATCCATTTTGGATCCGTCAGTTTAGATGGTGCCACAATCTCCGTAGCTCTCCTGCAGTTCTTTAAAGTGGACTTGTAATAGGGTTGGGTCTACAGTCTCACGTCCAGGAGATAGGTCTCTTCAAGTTTAAGTGGAAGATGTTTTCCTTTTGACAGCTCAGATTTATAGTGGGTTGATTGAGATTCATCTATGCCAATGTCAATGATGATGGCAGAAGTACACAAGCCTCGTTGATGGTTTTTCTGGCATCCACATACCCCGTGTGATGCGCCGCACGTACAGTTCATGCTCAAGTTCTGGATGCAGTTGTCGAGCTTCACATTTCCGTCGTGAGCAACGGCAGATAGGCAGAGGTCTTTAAGGTCTATAGTCTATAGCAATAGGCTTAGACGCAGACCCAAAGCTGTCTCGATCTGTCTAGCTGATTGAGGTACTGGTAACAGGTGCAAACAGGAACAAACGCTTCGGGCACATAACATACTGCAGTTTCTTCATTTCTCTTAATCCCTTCGAGATCGTCGTAGCAATCGTTGTCACTTTTCTCGTCTTTAAAGTCACAACCACAAGACTTGCCCACAATACAGACACAGACGGCGCTGCAATTCCCAACGTCTCCGTCACCACTGTTTGTGCAGCCACAGTCCTGACCATGCAACTTCTTCACCAACGAGTTCACAGGCAACTGTTCCTTCATCAACGAGTTTATTCCTCCTTTTACTTGCGACTCAATTTCATCAATTTGGTCTATTTGGCATTCTACTTGTGATACAATTTAATCTACCTTGTTCCCCATCCTGTTAATTGGATCACACAGTGCACCAATACATTCATGCATTTTCCCAATAATCTCATAAATCTCCGGTTTAATTTCAAATAAGTAGGTATTCGGATCTTCGTCTTCCTCTAATAAGTCCTGCCGGAGACTAGCTGTAAGCACCTCCTTGGTACCACCTCTTATCGGACATCGGTTACGGAGTTCCTTCCTAAGCTTTTAATCGAGAGTTGATATAATAATTTCAACGATGCCATTGTGATCAAATCATACCTCCTCTCGTTGAATTGCCTATAAAATCACCATTTCTGACACCAATGTAATAACTTAAGGAAAGACAACTCAACGAGGACAACGATGTTTATTTACAGGACATCACAGGCAAACAAAACAACATCTTCATTTAGCACAGTGTCTTCATTTCCACTCTCTAGCCTTGGGCGGAAATCGTTAGTCTCCTCTCATGTCAGCATCCGACTTCAGTCTATTCACTAATAGTGCGCATCTCTGCACTAACCTGGATGGCGGTGCGCATGACGGAGTCATAACAATATTGAGTGCTTAATTTTTATATTGAAGAGCTTTTTTTTTTTTTAGCTTAAAACGCCGCTGTAAATTTCGGAGGGGGTTTAAAATATAAATATTCCTTAGCAAAGCTTTTGGAATTGTCGTTTGCATTACCTTTTTTATCTGACAACCCCCCTGGTAGGGGTTTTTAAACAAGGCAAGTGATGGTTTAGTATTAAAATCTCACCTAAAATAAACAACAACAAAGCAAAAAATCAGTCACTTAATTTCGACTCCCCCTCCCCCCAAAGAGGATTTCTTTTGGGGGTGTATGTGAACCCATAACCCCCCCCATCCGGCTACGCCCATGATATATATACTATACCGATATTACCCGCTGCCCGCGGGTCTTAACTTGCGTATTGCTGATGTAGTCAGTGATATAGTGAATTAGAAACAATTAAAGAAAATAATAATGTTGTAAGTAAAGCTAATGCGTGAATTCACGTTAAAAAATTATGAATGGAGCTAACAATAGATAATTGACAATAATTTACGCGATATTACTAATATTAGGATAATAGTTGCAATCATGTAAAAATGCTTTAGAAAACACATTTCAATGTTAATTTGATTTAAATATGAAATGAATAGACTATAATTAGTATGTTCACGTGTTAAACTATCTTTGCGAAGAGAAGTTCTATCATCTCAGAGTTGAATTACAGTTTTAGACCTAGAATTAGATCTAGGTTGTGTAACCTTTCGGTAATGTCTAATGAAAGTATGTTCAACAGGATATTTATATTCGCAGATACAGAGAACGAATTTTTATGTATAAATAATTAAAAACAAGATTACAAATAGAGTTTGTGTGATACATAAACTCAGAGGCGGCCCCCGTCGAAGTCGGATCCCTGTCAGATCCGCCTATTCGCAAGATGTTTCGGATGTTCCTTCTAAGTCCCTGGCTCAATTCCTGTATGCTCCCATACTTAAACTATCGCAATATTTCTGAAAGAACAGTAAAGGTTAAATCATATTTTCAAAAGCCTTTAGTGTTTTTTTCTAACCTTGACGGACAGACCAACCAACAGATAAAACGCACAAAAATATGCTTGTTTCATTCTAATGGGGCACTAAATAATTTTTTTCTTAAAAATCAGATTTTAAAAAAAAATTAAGAAATTAGTATAGAATCAAGTCATTTCCGGGCTTTACGCTAGTACACGAAAGCCGCTGCTAAAAGTTCATTTTAAAAAATGTGCGTGATATCCGAATATGCAGAGCATTTCTTATAGTAACATTTCCTCCCTTACATTTACGTAATTGTTTTAGAATTGGTGTTTTGTTATTAAAAAATCGCTTGCATAATTAATTTTATAAATTAAACGGTTTGCTTTTAGAAAACTAAAAGTAGCCATTGCAACTTAACTTTTCAAGCCGCATTTAATCGTGAAAAAATATTTTTCGTATCTCCTCTAGTTTTTGCGCTCTGAGTCTGACAGACGGACAGACGGACAGACAGACAGAAATTCATTTTAAAAACTGTGCGAGATATCTACATGCCAAGAGCATTTTTTCTAGTAACATTTCCTCCCTTAGATTTACGTAATTGCTTCACAATTGGTGTTTTATTATTAAAAAATCGCTTGCATAATAATTTTTATAAATTAAACGTTTTGCTTTTAGAAAACTAAAAGTAGCCGTTGCACCTAAACTTTTCAAGCCGCATTTAATCGTGAAAAAATATTTTTCGTATCTCTTCTAGTTTTGGCGCCCTGAGTGTGACAGACGGACAGACGGACAGACGGACACTTTGCACAAACCTAATAGCGGCTTTTTCCCCTTACGGGGGCCGCTAAAAAAACGCTAGCATTTTCTTGCATTCTTCACTTCAGAAACGCATTCTTCTGACATCTAGATTTCAGTATTCATCCTATCTAAAAAGGCATATCAAATTTAGTTAAATAAAGTAACTTGGGGCAAGTGCCGATCCTAAAGTGTGACTGATAATCGAGGCATAAGTGGCGTAAGTATATCTTTATTGGGTGTATTTATCGTAATATTATCTTCGTGTTAAACGAAACCTCTTGTAATTGGCCTGTTTTGGTCAGCATAAGACATCAACTGAACGATGGTTAAGCGCTCAAAAATATCTCATTTTCAAGAACCTTTTGAATAATGTTCCACTTAAAAAATATTATAATATGAATATTCAAATATGAATTTATATTATAGGGTCTTACTACATTGCAAATACAACCGATTTGTTTCTTGAAAAGATAAAATATAAAGATTCAGATTAAGGCTTTGAGAAACATCATTTTCTACAATATTTTCAAAAAATAATTTAAAAAAAAAAGCTCATTTGTAATACGCCTATTTGTAGCTTCGTTTTATTACAGAACTATAATTCAAAGCTTCAAAAAAAATTTGGAAGTGGGAGGAGAAATTTAGTGGACCAATTAGGTTCTACTGTACATTTTTTGCATTTTTAGGACTCTATCATAAATTGTGAGTTATAGTCCCAAATGTATTGTTGTAAACCTGGTCGTGGCACAGATGGAAGGGGGGGGTAATGGTATGTGTGTAGGCAGCCGACGCGAATCGCCCCAGGCCAGCGCTCGAGCGGTCAAGCGTGACGAGTTACCATGGTCAGCAGAGTCCAGTGTCAACAAGACGATTCTTGAAAGATCGGCGTCGTGAACAGAGCTCAGAAGAGTCACGAGAATCGTAGTCATCTGACCACCTAGAAACGTCGAGCAGCGTTCTGCCCGGTTTGAGAAGGCCAGCAGGAACCCTACATAAAGAGCGAAGCTATCAGAGACCCCAGACATAACTTCCCGATCTACAGTTCGTTACTACGGCTCAGTACAAGTTCGAGACGAGACAGGGAGACCCGTGCAGAGTTGATACGGCGGTACAGCTACTAACGGAGAAATATTTTTACAGTCTTATGTTACGTGCTGCCAATTGTACAGTATTAGTTGTTATTTATTGGACATTAAAGCATTACGTTATTTGGAGCCCTGTGTTGTCAAGTTCTTTCAGTGGTGATGTCGACTGGTACAGACAGCCTAAATAGTGAGATTCGTAACATTATTTATACAGTAGAAAAATATCATATTGAGTAAAGGCTGGAAAAAGGCGACTTACTAAAATATTTGGGTTTCATACTGAAAAATTTCGTAAGAATTCTAAATTTTCCGAAACTAAGTCTTTCTTTACAATTCATGTGCATATAAACTCTGTCGCTATATTTAACTATTATTCTCTTTAAAGTTAGTTTTATAGACCCATCCGTCTGTCTTTACATAACTATGTAATTTTTTTATTTTTTACATTTCCTTAACACTTTCTTAAGAGAGTTAATAATATAAGTTGTTTTGCATTCATAAAGCGTGATATTAATTTTTAGACACGACTCCGTCAGTAAACTATGTAGTAGACCTATATGTAAACAACTCCAACGGCGTTAAACTAACATTTAGATTATGTTGGAACATAGTTATGCTTTCAAATATACAAAACACATTATTCACTTTAAAATAACAATTTTAGTGTATCTAACTACAATTAACAACATACTCGATGTTTACATTGTATTCCTCTTCATTTACATACATAAATAGGGTGGAGTCAGTTAAGCGTCACTTGTCTATTTAAAATATTTTTAAAAATTCGAGCTATGTGAAAGGAAGCTCTATAGGTTACTGTAAAAAAAAACCACTAAAATAATGAATAAATAAACACATCACCTAGATATTCAAATATGGTTAATGTTAAATAACGAAAACTAAGTCATTACTTTTTAGTTGATTCTGGTGGCCCTTTTGATGCTGCGTTGCATATGAATTATGAAATTTTAGCCTATTATAATTATAACAATGCTTCATTTTTTAACCCTCCAATTTCACTTTCTGCCTTCTTTATTACAAATGAACACTAAATAATTGTTTCATTAAAAAATAGACTTCTTTTTAGTATTTATTTGAGACCATATGTAATAAAGTAATACTTTATGAGAACCTTCATGATATAGTAGTTTTTTGTTCTCACTGAGTGCGATGCAGATTCGTAGATGTAACTAAAAAATTAAGCAGAACACAGACAATGAAACAGTAGCTTGAACCTTAATATGTCGAAACCTTATAGGAGTTGTGTAATGTGTAATATCGTTGATTTTTAATATACAATGAAAGATACAATATAACAGAATTAAATTTACTGAATAAATTGAATCTAACTTTTCGAATCAAAACATGATGCATTACCTTCACTAGGGAGGTACGGGGAATTGGAAATCGGAACAGACACAAAATAGAGCAGCGAGATTCATAAGTAAGAAATATTCACATATAATCAGAGTAACACTTTAAGCAAAAACACTAAATTTAGAAAGCCTTCAGGATAGAAGACTCAAAAATAAAGAAGCAGTTATACATAAAACACTGAACCATAATCTTCAAACACAAAAAAAAAACAACTAATGAAAACTAATATTCAGAAAAACACAAGCATAAAGGTACATTCTTCGTTCCAAATTTGTACAAATGCTCCTTCTTCGTTAGTCTTTTATTGACTTCATCGACACAAAGGACAAGCAAGCAGCTTGAATCGCTGAGATGATTCTAGAGAAACTGCGTTCGGATGGCTTAGACATAATGGACTGTATGGGTCTAGGCTATGATAATGCTGCGGTCATGAAAGGTCAAAACTACGGTGTCCAAAAACGTATTCTAGAAGTCAATTACAAAGCACTATTCATTGCCTGCTCAAACCATTCTCTTGATTTAGCAAGAATTCCAGCTGCTGAAGCTGAAGTCAAATTCAGTAACATTTATTGGTACACTGCACCGTTTCCACGCCTATTTTCTCAACTTCAACACACCACTGAGATATCCTCATCAAATTTAGCGGAACTAAACTTAAACGTTTAGTTAGATCCGCTGGAGAGCCAGAAGAGAAGCCGTCAAGATGGTTAGGGATGCATTTTCTAAAATTATAGAAACTGGAGACATTAACTAGCAGAGATGAAAATTCATCGACTAGATCTGAAGCAGGTGGATTATTAGTTGCTATTCAATCTTTTAATTTTCTAACCTATCTTGGATTTTGGACTCCTGTATTAACTGAAATTAATGATGTGCAAGTCTACCTTCAAAAAAACAAGGATTGTCTATTCGAGACTGCTCACTCAAACTAAAAACAGAGACATTTTTGAAGTAGTAATTGAGAAGACATCGCTGAAGCCAGCATTACCTTTGCCGAAAGCGTATGCTCAGATCTGAGAATCAGTACAGAACCTCAAAAACGTATTTTCCATAAGAACAAAGATGCCTGGTGAGAAAAGTGACGACTCTGTACTTACACACAAAGAAGAGCTACGAAGGGAAATTTATTATACCTTGGACAGGATTGTTCAAGATATAATCAGCCGATTCGAGCAACTTCATGATGTAGCAGATAGATATGAATTTTTGTCGCATTCCCAGCTATTAAATCCTCAGGTCGAAATCAATCTCGATAGTACTCTTCCAAAACAATGACCCGTTGAGCTCTTGAATTTTATAAAACAATATCAGCTAGATGATTCAACCCCGAATATCGTCATCATGATTCGCATATTTTTGACTATTGCGGTAAGCGTCGCTACATGCAAGTTTTTCCAAACTTAAACTGATCAAGAATTACTTGCGATCAACAATGACAAATTTACGACTTACTAATTATGCTGTTTTGTCCATTGAACAAGAGCTGGTGGAAAAAAATTGATTTCGATAAAATTATTAATACTTTTGCCAGCAAGAAAGCTCACGTTTATGTAAAAGTAATTTTTTGAATTAACAATATTTGATTAATGAATACATATTATTTTGAACAAAAAAGTACGGTTTTCCAATTATATTATTTAGTTAGTTGTTTTTTGTTTTTTTTTTGGGGGGGGCATCAAGATGAGGTATCTCACCAGGCATCATATACTCTAGCTACGCCACTGACTCTATCTGTGTATTTTAGTTCTAGTTTCAATAGTCTAACGACACAATAATGTGGAAATACTTTTAATATTATGGTCGCATATGTTGCAGTGCCTAAGGCCTGCCCTGCAAAATAGCATAACAGATTTCCCGCGGCCTCTTGATTTAGCAGGAGCCCCTGGAAATCTTCTGAAATGTAATTAAATATAGGCATACAAAAAACATTTGCTTGTAGATCTACATATACTTGATTAAAATTGGAAATGAAAATATAATCTCTTCCGGCTTCCACTTTTTTAACCTCCCTTCCATTCGCTACACAAATTCTAGGAAAAGAGAGATGAGTTACCTTTTGTAATCATGTCTAATGAACGAATGTGCGTAATTAAAGTACTTTCTAAAGTGAAACCTGAGAGTAGACTCTATTTGTGTATTGTCGTTCTAGTTTCAAGAGTCTTACGACACAATATTCTGGAAATACTTATAATATTATGACACATCGAGAAGAAGAGAATTTTATACACCACTTTCATTCACAAAATAGCTTAGCGCCGCATGCTATGCTATTTTGTGAATGAAAATAGTGCGGATTCGGAAACACCATTTTCCATTCACACCATGCTGCGCCATGGGATCTTCCCTATTTACTTGTTGCTTGTTGTTGTTGTTTGAACTTTTGAACTTGTCTTTTCAGAAATATATATATAGATACTGTTTGTCGATATAAGTTATCTTAAATATGGTGCATCTTTAGAACTATGACTGGCAAAATAAAATTTAAAAAATGTGAAAAGAGAGTAATGCATAAAGAAAAGAATATTCAGATATTAAGTATACGTCTGGTAAGGATACGTTATGAAGCGGGACATGTCATTTAGACGTAACCATAGACATAAATAAATATAGACTGGAAAAAGGAAATAACTTCATGTAACTTGAAAACATGTACATCTATTCTATTCGGATTTCCGAATTCTGAAAAATTGCATGATCTTCAATCTTAGAGATTAAACAAAACTACAATGCCTCCTTATTTACAATATATATTACTAGTCGACCGGCGGCAAAGCATACGCCGCTATTTTGCAGGGCAGGCCTTAGACACTGCAACATATGCGACCACAGTGGGTCCCGCACTTTCTTTGGACCGTGCTAAATTTTAGATGTATAAATTATTAAATTGAACCATTTTATAACATACAGATTTTCCGCGTCTTGATTACCAGGAGCCCCTTGGAAATCTCCTAAAATGTTATTAAATGCTATGCCGCCGGTCAAAAAAGTCCTGGAAATTTCCGGACATTATTAAATCTTTTTAAAGTAAAAAAAATATGCTATGCTATTTTGTGAATGAAAATAGTGCGGATTTGGATATATTATTTCCCATTCACACCATGCTGCGCCATGGGATCTTCCCATTTACTTGTTATAAGTAAAAGGAATGCATGAATTCATGAATAAAAAATTCTATGAATGGAGCTATAAATGGCTAATTGATTGGGTTCTCTTGTCTAATGTTGTAAAGCGAATGCGTGAATTCATGAATGAAAAATACTATGAATGGAGCTAAAAAAAAATGGCTAATTGACCTTAATTTACGCGATATTAAGAATAGAGTTGCACTCATGTAACAATGCTTTAGAAAAACCAATTTGAATGTTAATTTCATTAAAATATGAAATGAATGGACTATAATTACTATGTTCATGTGCTAAAGCATCTATATATATAATCCTAAAAGAAAAAGGTCCAACAACAACATGCAAGCAACAACAAGTAAATAGGGAAGATCCCATGGCGCAGCACGTGGTGTGAATGGAAATTGGTGCATCCCAATCCGCACTATTTTGTGAATGAAAGTGGTGTTTATATAATTATCTCTTCTTCTCAGATTATTGGCATACTATTAAAAGTATTTCCAGATTATTGTGTCGTAAGACTATTGAAACTAGAACAACAATACACAGATAGAGTATACTCTCAGGTTTCACTTTAGAAAGTACTTTAATTACGCACATTCGTTCATTAGACATGATTACGAAAGGTAACTCATCTCTCTATTCATAGATCTAGATCTAAAACTCGAATTCAACTCTAAGAAGATTATAGAACTTCTCTTCGCAAATATAGTTTTATGCTTTAGCACATGAACATACTAATTATAGTCCATTTAATCAAATTTACATACAAATTTGTTTTTCTAAAGCATTGTTACATGAATGCAGCTAAATTCTTAATAGCGCGTAAATTAAGGTCAATTAGCCTTTTTTTTTAGCTCCATTCATAGTATTTTTCATTCATGAATTCACGTATTCGCTTTACAACATTAGACAAGAGAACCCAATCATGCTATAGGGAGAAAACATCCTTGATACAGACCACTTCACCTATTTGGGAAGTAGAGTTAGTAAAGACGGTGGAGCTGATGATGATATACTAATTGGAATCAATAAAGCTAGGTTTCCCTTTTCAACTCTTCAAACAATCTAGCGCTCCGAGGCAATATCTCTATATAACAAGATACAAATCTATAATACAAACGTTAAGTCGGTCCTCCTTTACGGTTCAGAAACTTGGAGAGTAACTAAAACAAATATGGTAAAGCTCCAAACTTTTGTTAACATGCCTACGCCGGATATTAGGAATTAGGTGGCCAGAAAAGATAACCACCACCGATTTGTGGGAGAGTGTCACAATATTGATGTGAAGATATTGTGTTGCCGGGGATTGTGTTATTTGAACAAAAATGATGAAGACGATCTAGAATTCACTTGAGTAATATTTCGATAATAAAATACAGGAACCTTTATTTGAATCCAACATTAGTACAGCTATGTAAAAATATATATCAATAAAACTTGTAGTTGAACAAAGACATACTTTCTATTCAAAAATATTAGATCTACAATTAGTTGACTGTTCTCAAACAGAATCAAAGCACAACTGACTAAAACCCACGCTTAGCCCGCGTAGCTTGACAAAACCAACCAATCAGACTTCACTAGGGTCGTGACGTCGAAAAGTTCTAGAACAATCCAAAATGGCCGCTGGACTTTCCGAGGTGATTTCCCTGTGTTAAACCAAAGTAGGAGTTTCTGTGACCAGAAAAGTCCATTTGTGGGAGAGAACTAGACAAAAGCCCATAGCCCAAGATATCAAAAAGTGAAAATGGAGCTGGATAGGACACACCCTGCGAAAATCAGTTACCAATGTTGCAAGGCAGGCATTTTACTGGAACCCACAAGGAAAGAGGAAAGTGGCCAGACCCAAGCAAACCTGGAAGAAGTCAGTCATCAGTGAAGCTGAGGGTACTGGAATGACATGGAAGCAGATGAAGAAAACTGCTCAGAACAGAGTTCGGTGGAGAGGTGTGGTTGCGCCCTATGCTCCCTGGAAGTACACAGGATTAATCTAAATAATCTGTTCGTTAGTGTACAGAAAAGTTTGTCAGTGTACAGAGCGAAGAATGGTGTTCGTTACATGTTAGCGCTAGACCTCATTACCTGACCTTCTTCAACATCATATTTTATTGTAACTATGCGTAGCGTAGTAAAGCAATATAGGTATTTTTATGGACAAATGAATTTATAGATGTTTGTAGTTTTTCCTAGGACAAACCATTACGGAGCTATAAAAATCAAAATGCAAAAATTGCGGCAGCAGCGCTTACCTTAATTTGTTCGGAAGGCAGAAATTACCATATATAGTTTTTGAAAAATCAGTTTTACTTCAATTTCAATAGCTATAAATGACTAATTCTATCGACCTTCATTTTTTATTGGTTGTTTTATTGAAGGCTAACACTTTCAAATTCCTAAATGTAAGTTTTACTTTTAGACTGGAATGGTTCAAATAGTTTATCCGCTGTCGGCTAAAAGAGTAAAGCATTTTCATAGTTTAATTTCATTTTAGTGATAAAATGAAAAGAAAGTGATAAAGAAACATCTCGCCAGGTCAGCTGGTAATGTTCGCAAGTATCAAATAATTGAATCATCACAGGTAATAACTTACCAGTTAATGTACTGTTCTGTCGATAAGCCCAAGGCACACCTTCTGTCTTGGTATCTACGTCCAATCGATAAAGTGGAAATCTTGTTTTCATATCTAGAGGCGGTGCACTACAGAATTCGTGATATTTGAATGCGTCCCCAATGTGAAGATTAGTGCATAAACCGGTCAGGCAAACCAAAAGTAGATATCTGTGTATTTCATTGAACATTTTTACCATCAAATCTTGATAATCTGTTTAAAAAATATAAATTATTTCTTTCTTAGAGACATATCATGAAGAATATTATTTTGATGAAAGAACAATCATTATCTATATATATAATTCTCAAAGTCGACAAGTTCAAAAGTTCAAACACACATGCAACAAGCAACAAATAAATGAGAAGATCTCATGGCGCAGCATAATGTGAATGGAAAATGGTGTATCCAAATCCGCACTATTTATTTATTTATTTATACGGCGCTATTTTGTGAATGAAAGTGGTGTATATAATTCTCTTCTTATCAAAGTTCAAAAGATCAAGCGATAACGACAATACACAAATAGAGTCTGCTCTCGGGTTTGACTTTAGAAGTACTTTAATTAATATCACAAATTACGTTCATATCCTTCTTCTAGCTTCCCCCTTTTAATCTCACTTCCATTTTCAATTTTTATTAGCGGCCCCCGTAAGGGGAAAAAGCCGCTATTAGGTTTGTGCAAAATGTCCGTCTGTCGGTCTGTCACACTCAGGGCGCCAAAACTAGAAGAGATACGAAAAATATTTTTTCAGCATTAAATGCGGCTTGAAATGTTTAGGCGCAACGGCTACTTTTAGTTTTCTAAAAGCAAACCGTTTAATTTATAAAAATTATTATGAAAGCGATTTTTTAATAATAAAACACCAATTGTGAAGCAATTACGTAAATCTAAGGGAGGAAATGTTACTATATGAAATGCTCTTGGCATGTAGATATCACGCACATTTTTTAAAATGAATTTCTATCTGTCTGTCCGTCTGTCACACTCAGAGCGCCAAAACTAGAAGAGATACGAAAAATATTTTTTCACCATTAAATGCGGCTTGAAAAGTTTAGGTGCAATGGCTACTTTTAGTTTTCTAAAAGCAAACCGTTTAATTTATAAAAATAATTATGCAAGCGATTTTTTTAATAGCAAAACACCAATTCTAAAACAATTACGTAAATGTAAGGGAGGAAATGTTACTATAAGAAATGATAATTAGCCAGAGATATCACGCACATTTTTTAAAATGAACTTTTAGCAGCGACTTTCGTGTACTAGCGTAAAGCCCGGCAATGACATGATTCTAAACTAATTTCTTAAATTTAAAAAAAAATCAGATTTAAAAAAAAATTGTTTAGTGCCCCAATTAGAATGAAATAAGCATATTTTTGTGCGTTTTGTCTGTTGGTTGGTCTGTCCGTCACGGTTAGAAAAAAACACTAAAGGCTTTTGAAAATATGATTTAACCTTTACTGTTCTTTCAGAAATATTGCGATAGTTTAAGGATGGAAGCATACAGGAATTGAGCCAGGGACTTAGAAGGAACATCCGAAACATCTTGCGAATAGGCGGATCTGACAGGGATCCGACTCCGACGGGGGCCGCCTCTGAGTTTGTGTATCACACAAACTCTCTTTGTAATCTTGTTTTACTTTTTTACGCTGTTAAAAGTTCATTTTAAAAAATGTGCGTGATATCTATATTTCTAGAGCATTTCTTATAGTAACATTTCCTCCCTTACGTTTACGTAATTGTTTTAGAATTGGTGTTTTGTTATTAAAAAATCGCTTGCATAATTAATTTTATAAATTAAACGGTTTGCGTTTAGAAAACTAAAAGTAGCCATTGCACCTAAACTTTTCAAGCCGCATTTAATGGTGAAAAAATATTTTTCGTATCTCTTCTAGTTTTGGCGCTCTGAGTCTGACAGACGGACAGACAGACATAAATTCATTTTAAAAAATGTGCGTGATATCTACATGCCAAGAGCATTTCATATAGTAACATTTCCTCCCTTAGATTTACGTAATAACTTCACAATTGGTGTTTTATTATTAAAAAATCGCTTGGATAATAATTTTTATAAATTAAACGGTTTGCTTTTAGAAAACTAAAAGTAGCCGTTGCACCTAAACTTTTCAAGCCGCATTTAATGGTTAAAAAATATTTTTCGTATCTCTTCTAGTTTTGGCGCCCTGAGTGTGACAGACGGACAGACGGAGAGACGGACATTTTGCACAAACCTAATAGCGGCTTTTTCCCCTTACGGGGGCCGCTAAAAAAAATATGCTATGCTATTTTGTGAATGAAAATAGTGCGGATTTTGGATATATTATTTCCCATTCACTCCATGCTGCGCCATGGGATCTTCCCATTTGCTTGTTATAAGTAAAGTGAATTCATGAATGGAAAATACTACGAATGGAGCTAAAAAATAATGGCTAATTGACCTTAATTTACGCGATATTAAGAATAGAGTTGCACTAATGTAACAATGCTTTAGAAAAACCAATTTGAATGTTAATTTGATTAAAATATGAAATGAATGGACTATAATTAGTATGTTCATAAGCTAAAGCAAAAAACTATATTTGCGAAGAGAAGTTCTATAATCTTCTTAAAGTTGAGTTCAAGTTTTAGATCTAGATCTAGATCTAGGAATAGAGAGATGAGTTACCTTTCTAATGAATGAAAGTGCGTAATTAAAGTACTTTCTAAATTGAAACTGAGAGTATACTCTATCTGTGTATTGTTGTTCTAGTTTCAATATTCTAACGACACAATAATGTGGAAATACTTTTAATATTATGACAATAATCTGAGAAGAAGAGATAATTATATAAACACCACTTTCATTCACAAAATAGTGCGGATTGGGATGCACCAATTTCCATTCACACCGCGTGCGTACGCCATGGGATCTTCCCTATTTACTTGCCGCTTGCATGTTGTGTGTTTGAACTTTTGTGTGTTTGACCTCTAACTTAGAGGATTATATATATAGATTATTATTATATTATTATTATTATTATATCAGCATCACTTATGCACGGCCCGCTTTATAACGCTTTCCTTCTGAAAATATTTTCCCCAGCGAATATTATTACCAATATCATTTAATTCCCCCCCTTCTTATTCTACGACTTAGAAAAAGGTCTTACATACCATATATGAGTATTCTTCGACTTTTCAGCTTTCTATCAAAATATTTAAAATGCTTTATAATTTTTTACATTAAGTTTTAAAAATTATCTTAAGATTCAGGTTATACATTGTAGATTATTATTACTATTATGTAGATTATAAATTATAATCAAGATTACAAAGAGGCGGCCCCCATCGAATTCACCAATAATCAAGCCATAGTTTTGTTTTGATCGTTTAAAGAAATATAATTTAAAAAATTATTTGGTGTTATTTTTCAATGAAAAGCAAACAGGACAACACGTCGTCAATAATACTCTTATAATTCTTTTTTTAAATAAGGATCTCAAATGAAGATCCCTTAAATAGTAGAACTGCGTTTTGACTGATCACCTATAAATAGCATGGAAATATCGTAGACAGTGGCATCACTCTTGTCGGCGTCACCCTCCGCATATTAACTTTCTTCAAATATGTTCTTATTGTTGAAACAATACAGTGAGCTGATTACCAACTTTTATTGATTTTTACTTAAATGTTAATTCTATTAGAAAATCCCACTGTTTATGACATTTATTCAATTGTTATTGAAAATTTTACAATGAAATTTAATTCAAATTAGAAACAAGCTAAACATCGCCTAAACAGGTTTCCTTTGTTATACTTTCAGACAAAATTGGTATAACATTGTACCATAACTTATAAAACATCTAGATATGTCTAGGCATATTCAGGCATAAATATAGAAATCTTATTATAATTATCTTTTCACATGTGTCTTCTTTTGCCAAGATATATTTTTTTCCGATTTCGGTCCCAAAATGTGTCACCCGGTGCGGACCACACCCCTTACTCCCCTAGTGCTCCCAGATACATACCTCTCCCCGAATCAGAAACCCCATTGGTAGCGACCCATGCTGAGAATTACTCCCTTAGAGCACTGAGAGAAAACGAGCAGTGAGTTTTAATGCCGCCTTGGCCCCATACAAGGACAGCCCTAAATTTGGACATGTACCAGTTCTCCATCAAATCCTTGTCCCGATCGTCTTTCATGCAAAACTCAGCATTCATAAAGAATGTGTTCCATTGTCTCGTCGTCCTCCATGAAGTGGCGGCACCGTGTGTCGTAATTTTCCCTCCACCGTCCAAGGTAAACACCAATTGGACAGCGTCAAACTGTAAACTGAGCTAGGACGGCTTGTTTCGCACGATTAAGTTGCACTTGCCATCACGCATCTCTTTTATCTGGTCTACTTATTGTCCTGTGGAGCTCACGGCCCTTATTCAAAGAAATCCAGCCATCGTATCAAAGTGCAACAAACGTTTGTTGGCCAGGGATCATACACTTTGGTATGTGCACGGTTCGTTATGCTCGAGTACCGTTGCGACCGCGGTTTTTGCGAAGTGGTCCACTAAATCATGAATGATCATTACACTGTAAGGTAATGCTAACACCTAATCGTAGGAGACACCCTCTGACCGTGAGGACGTCCCATACCCTTCTGACACATTCTAGCCCCTCTAAGGTCTCTAGTGCGGACATCGAGTCTGTAAACAGGACCACGTTGTAGGCTGCAGCCCCTCTACATACTTTCCCTTCCACCCATTCCAGTGCCTGGAACATTGCCTCCAGTTCAGCCTCGTTGCTGTTTTTCCCTGGCAGGGTCCCATGAGCTCGTCTCTTTCGGGGGTGTCAGAGAGTCAAACTGCCGCCCAATACCCGTGCCCTCGAGCGTCTGCACAGAGCCTACTGTGTAGATGGTGGTCGTTCAGGCTGGATACGATGCGATAGTCTCTTTGGCTACATAAAGTAGCAGTATAGGATCACTCTGCTTTGTTAACACTGAGTCAAGTAGGCACTTCCGTATCGTCGGCATACCGAGAGCCTCCATCGGGAAGAAAGAAATGGACGAGGAAAGGGCAGCCCGCTACACCGGTAGATTCGCCACTATGACCAGCTCCAAGTTGTCGATAAGAATTCTGAGTGGGCATCCTTCTTACAGCCACAAATATCTCTCGGAGCTAGTATGACGGCTCGCTCTCTGCGCAATTTGAACGGTGGTACGTTCGCCATGATTTCGCCAGCGGCGATTCGCGTTGTTCGGAAAGTTCCACAGATTAGTCGTATGGCGCTATTCTGAATAGCGTCAAGGCTTGCTAGAGTCGTTTACAAAGCCCATAATTGAAGAGATAGACTGTAGTCCAAGTGAGAGCGAACTGCACCCATGTACAGACCTCTCAGCACATCGCTCCCCACTTCGTTCCTGTCATTTTGTTCACAATGTTTAGCTTCTCGGAAGCTGTCTCTCACACCTGCTGGATATTATCGCAAATAGTCAGTTTCTGATCGAGGATGACCCCGAGGTATTTGGGCTTTTTATCCCATTCCAGAATATACCGTACATCCTTAGCTCAACTGGCTCCTTCAATATGTCACGTCCAAGCGTAAACCAAGAGTAAACTGACTTCGAGTGGTTTACCTCAAAGCTCCACATTCTTGCGTAGCAGGATAAAGTTGTTAATGACTGCCGAGGAGCGCCAATTAGCTGCTGGTTATCTCTACACAAGTTTTCATGCCTGGAGCCCTTCCGCGAAATCCAGGTTAGAAGTCTCAGTTCATTTTTGTCTTCCGCTATAGCTACCTTCACCTCCGCCGTTAGCTTGTCGTAAGCTCGTCTGGTTTCATCAGTGTTTGGACGACTGTGCTGCCTACGTGAGCCATTCTCAGTCGGATTAGGCGTGCCAGATTGGGAGACCAAAAGGACCTAAACGTTCCCACCGTAGGACCTAGTGATAGCCCTTCGAGCGGCACTCAATATGGCCTTGAAAAAGAGTCCGTAAGTCCGGTTAATGCAATTAGCTTGGATATCTAGTCTGTTCAGAGAGGCATCCGATGCGCTCTTAAACAGACCCCAGTTAACACAGTTATACACCCATTTTGGTTCTGTGTATGGGGACTTCACGTTAAGCTTTTCGATTTCGACTCTAACAAAGACCGGTACGTGAATGGCTATCGACATCTTCGAACACGTCCACTCTCAACTGTAGTCTTAAGTCAGTTGACACCAGATTTGTTTGGTCACATATCTCAAGTAGTCGATGCCCTCTGACGTCTGTCTCCTGGCATCCCCATGCGAGAGACTTAGCGTTAAAATCACCTGCAACGATCATCCTTGTGTAAAATGGCTCACACATTTTGAATTGCAACTCAGACTTTGGTGGATTGTATAGATTTACTCATGTGAATCGCTGACTATGTTTTTACACCTCAACTTTCAAAGAATCTGTCTCGCCCGGTCCCGCAGAATTTCTCAATTCGGGCCTTAAACGTATTTCATACGAACGTTACTTGTACATGGCTCCTTGAGCAAGAACACCGGTAAGTGGTAAAGCTATAAAGGAGGGGTGGCCATTCGTCTGAACGCAGAGTCTCTTGACACAGTAGGACATCTGCCTCGTATCGCTATGCTATCATATAGACCTCAATCCGTTTCAGTGAGAGCTGCCGATTCAGATTGAGGTGGATTATCCGAAGCTGTTAGCTACGGTCGTAACCGGGTAGGAGTACACCACTCTCCCTAGCCTTACCTCCTGGTGCGTTCACCTTTCGGGTTTTGGTGGGGGGGGGCATCACTTCCCTCTGTCTGCCTCCTGGTAAGGTCACCTTTCGGGTTTTCGTTTGAAGCACAACTCCCCCATTTGTGCGTGAGACCATCGTGGCGCTCTGGTACAGTGGACTAGTCGCGCCCGGGGGAGAAGGCTTCCCGTCTCACACCCTAGCGTATGCCAGGTAGAGGGAATCGTTCTCTCGGTGTTTGATTACTTTTCCGATGGTAGCACACTTTGCGACCACAAACCCATCGTTGCCGATACGTGGAAGGAGCCTGTTGCACCGGTACTGCTCATACCCGCTTTTCCTATTATTGACTTCGACATGGTAGAGAGAAATTTACCCCGAGGGGGGGGCGGAGTGGTTGCATACTAGTCATATGGACTGTCCCCATCGTTGAGACAATAGCTGAATGTCTGCTGAACAAGACAAGACTGCTGAACCCATTGTCGGCACTGCCTGCTTTCCCTTGAGAGAGAGGAAATTTTAGAGACCGTTTCTTTCAACGTTCGTTACCAATGCCGTCAGCGTGGCGGCTTAGTGCTATGCCGGTGTTTCCGGAAACACTGGCGCCGAGTTGTTTTTTTTAACTCAAACCCCCATTTACGTACGGTCATAGAATTTGGTAACTGTAGTTTGTTTTAAAATAATATTGAAGAAAAAAGGTTTTCCACCTTGGTACTATCCTAGACAATAAACTAAATTTTACTGCAAATACTGATTATATCAGCAAAAAAGGGCAGCAAAGATTAAGATTACTGAGAAAACTGTCCTCTTTTAATGTTAGTGAAAAGGCATTGGCTATGTTTTATCACGCCCACATCTGCAATATTTTAAGTTTTAATATGACAGCCTGGTATGGCAATCTGAGCATTAGAAATAAAAAGAAACTCCAAAGAATTCTAAATGCTGCTGGTAAAGTTATCGGAAAAAACCAAACCTCATTCGGGCAGCTGTTTGAGACAAACATCCACAAAAAAGCTAAAAAGATTCTGGAAATAAAAAATCACCCTTTGGGTCAGGATTTTGTGATTTTACCATCACAAAAGAGATACAAGACACCGATAGCAAAGACTAACAGACACAAGCTCTCTTTTGTTCCCCTGGCGGTGAAATCATTGAATAGAAATAATTTGATATAAACATAAACTATTTTTTCACATGTAAATTTTGAATGAGTCAGGTATGAATGTTTTTTTTAGGCTTGATGTTTGGTGTAATGCACAAATTGTAAGACAAATTTCCTCACGGACAATAAAGATTATTATTATTATTATTATTAAACCGAAACGCTCTGTAGGGGAATTGTAAACTCAAAACCATCTGGAGGGGTTTTAAACTTTAAAAAAAAGTCATCTGGAGGAGAGGGGTTTAAACTCAATAACCCCCTTTAGCTTGGCTACGCTAAAATAATTTTAATGTGTAATTTACCTGTTACGTGTTACCTATCCCTTAGTCTGTGGACCGTTGGGGCACCAAGCAAAACTTGTAGATCGTCTTTTTCCATTCCTCTTTATTCTTTGCCCTGTTTAGGACCTCTTTCAATGGTAGGCCAGTCCATTCTTTTATGTTGTCCTCCCGCCGCTTTCTCTGTCTGCCTCTTCTTCTTTTTCCTGGTACTGTTCCCTGGAGGAAGGTATTTGCGAGCCCCGAAGATCTTGTAATATGACCATAGAGTTTACGCTTGCGTTTTTTTCACAGTAGTTAGCAGGTCATCATGGGGTCCGATCGCTGCAGTAACCTTGTCTCTAATCTCTTGGTTTGTGATGCGGTCTTTAAATGTGATGCCTAGGATCCTTGTGTAGCATCTCAATTCCATTGCTAGGATCCTGCTCTCTAGCTCTGCAGTCAACGTTCAAGACTCACAAGCATATAGAAATGTGACCATGACCAGAGAGCGCATCAGTCTGATTTTGGTGCCGAGGGCTAAGCCTCTGTCTTTCCATATTATTTTAAGTTTTGAAAGGGCTACTGTGGACTGTGCTATTCGGACCAGTAGTTTGGGTTTAGTTCCCTCATCCGAGACAATAGATCCGAGTATTTGAAGCTGCTAGTTAGCTTTTCACGTCCAATACTGATGGCCCTTATAAAGCCTTGTTGCCTATCTGTCATAATTTGTTTTTTTCTGCATTTTTTTGCATGCCATATGCTGCTGAAGTCTTGTCAATGCGCATTACTAGGTCGGCTAATTCTTCTTCTGTCCCTGCTATCAATGGCATCTGCGAAGTGCAAGTTAGTAATTCTTCTTCCTCCAATGCTTACAGTACCTTCAAATTCCTCGAGAGTATCCTCCATCATCCTTTCAAGGAAGATATTAAAGAGTGTTGGTGAAAGTAGGCAGTCTTGTCTTTCTCATACTGTGGTTTTGAACCAGTCCCCAATATTGTTGTTGAAGTACACCGCACAGGTGGCATACTTGTATTGGGTCTGGATAACTTGGATTATATTTTTATTAATGTTGTATTTTTCCATTGCCTCCCAGAGTGCCCCGTGCTATACTCTATCGAAAGATTTCTTGAAATCAATAAAGACATGGAAAAGATTCTCTTGGTGTTGGAGATATTTTTCACAGAGTATTCTGAGGTTTAGGATTTGCTCTGTTGTGCTGCTGCTTTTTTTTATATTGAAGATGTATTTTTTAGCATCGAACCCATCTTGAAGGGGGAGGGGTTAAACCCAAAACTTCTTTAGCTACCCTCAAAGATTTTAGATTGTGTAATTTGCTTTTTTCATACCGGTACTGAAGAGTTATCTTTTAGCTTCAAACCTCACTGAAGGAGTTTTAAATTCAAAACCCATTTCACTACGCTCATAGCATTTTGAGTGCGTAATTTTCTTTTTTTTTAATATTGACGTATTTTGTTTTAGCTTCAAACCCCACTGAAAGGGGGTGGGGTATCAAAATCTTTCTTAACTGTTCTCTTGGAATTTGGGGATTGTCGTTTGCATTTTTGTTTTGTTTTATAGAAGAGAGGGATTTAACAGTAAAAACCCCCATTGGCTGAGCTGGGGCAAGTGATGGTTTAGTACTAAAATCTCACCTAAAATAAACAAAATCAAAGCAAAAAATCAGTCACCAAATTCCGACCCCCCTCCCGGAGGGATTTCATTTCGGTGAGGGGGTTAATCACACCCCCTGGCTACGCCCATGCTAGAACTAGATCTAGAATTCAGTCGACATCTATAATCTAGACTAGACCTATAATGTAGACTAGATCTAGAATTAGGTCTAATTATGCTGTTCGCATCAGATTCACTTCTTAATGCGATAATACTGTTTACATAATAAATAAATCTGCATCCCTAAGCTGTAAGAAGATATGATATTGCCTTAATAATTTATAGATGTAAATTTTGTTCAAATTATTAATACTTTTAAATCAAAATCTAGATATAGGCTACATCTCTAAACTAATTTAGATTGTTGTCAAATTTTAGGGTTGTGCGATGCTCATTTTCTTTTCTAGTTTCTGATAGCTAAACGGGACTGACGACAGACAGACCACACAAAACAATTAGCGGCTATTTACCTTTCGGGGCCCTCTCTAATTGGTCAATTTTCAAGAATCAAAGGACAATGTTGATTCTTATGCGATTTGAAGCGCTGGCAAAAGCATCGGGTCTTCCTGAATATCAATATTCAAGAAACTTAATGAGCCTTCTTACAATAAAAACCATAGACATTTGTATACAGATTCCAGCGCATGAATTATACAACTAGGCTACAATGATGTTAAAGTAGCACTCCTTAGATAGTACAGCGGTACACAAGACGCACACAAGTTCTACAAAGATAGGCCTCGACAAGAAGTCGACTTACATATATTCATTATTTTCTCTCTAATGAATGATGAATGTTGGATTTATTGCCAAACATCTCCCACCCCCCTAAAAAAAAAAGAAAAAAAAAGAAAAAAGATTCAAAAAGATGACTGCCTGGTAGTGTGATATGCACTTTAGAATACTATCATAATGATAGAGTTCGACATGTTTATCCTTTTTCTGTAGGAGGTTTTGACTAAGGCTTACTTATCCCCATCGCTAAAGGAACGAACAAAACTTTGTAATAAAAGCATTCTGCTTCAAATTTCATTGAATGCGAGTTTGTTGGGTAGAATTTGTTATACATGGACAAGGATTAGCTAGGCTGTGAACGTATTTCACTCTTATTACTGATGGGCTAAAGAAGAGAGTGATTTCTTGCAGTAAGACAAAGATATTTTACTTATATTGGCTACACAACAACGATGAGCCGAAGAAGTGTTTTCATGGGACCATCCATCTATCTATCAATCTATCTATCTGTCTTATCTAATTTATCGAATATAATAGTCTAATATCAGGTGGCCGAGCCTTGCTCGGTTAAATAAATGCCCTGCCCAGCCTGACTGTCGGACAATAAGAAGTTCATACTGGTTTTTGCCATCCATTCATCCCAGTGGTGCTACAGCCCGTGGTCTGCTTTTGGTTTTACACATCCCTTCATTCATATCTCTAAACGCGTTCTTGTTTGCAAAGAAGTACACTATAGTAAGCCTAGTGACGTAAGCAGCGTTTTTCCCGTTTACGTCATGGAAAACTTTCATTCATAATTTTTCCATTTCATTCATAAATTATTCTAACCAAAATTAAATTGAGACATTTTCATATCGAAATAACGGTCGAACTCGAGTTTTCCCGATGTGGCCAATGAGTTGAGAATTTTTTTCTCACTAATACGCACATACCTTGAAATTTTAAAGAAAATCGTTAGAGCCGTTTTCGAAATAAAATTTATAAATAAATATGTATATATACAAGAATTGCTCGCTTAAGAGTATAGGATATACAAGAATTGCTCGCTTAAGAGTATAGGATTTATACACAATAGGGTTTGTTGCACTAGTCCGTTTCGTATCTTTTTTCAAAACTATTGGGCCGGAAGTGGCTTTTTTCCCTATATAACTTTGCATTTTTCAGTTCTCTTTTTAAATTAAACTGACATTATTATGCTATAATAATAAGTGTGCCTGATAGAGAAAAAAATTATGCACAAAAATACGGGTGGTTGAGATCAAACCAGATAGAGGCTATAAAAAGAAAAAGAGTTAAAAATAGCGCGGGAAAGTGCACATTTACAGTACTTTATTTGATGAGTATTTTACCCAAGATCTGTGTTGTTTTTTTAGTACTAGCTTATTTCAAGTACCCGGCATTTTTCGATACACAGTTTTTTGAACAAAAAATAAATAAAAAATTTTTTTAGTGATTTTAAACATTAAATGATTTTATTCCTTGCAACTTCTTGTGTGAGTAAAGAGGCCAATCCTTTGTACTTTCACCATTATTTCTGCTTCTATTGTGCTTGGCATCTGCAATCCAGGACTTTCTTTTAAAGGTTACTTTTCTTGTGGATCTATCTAGTGCCACTTTTTCCCAGCTGTTAGTGCCGAATTTGAAGAGCTTTATGTCGCGTTTGCATACACCAGTGTACCTTAGCAGTGGAAGACCAGCGGATCTCCTGCCTTCTGTTAAATCACCATACGAATGTCTGTCAAAGTCGACCATGTGGCATTCATAATAACTAAATCTATGTGCAAATATAGACAAATGTGCAAAGAATTGCAAGCCTATAATAAATCATACATGGTCGGACATGAACTACAGATTTGCCTATTCTAGTTAAAATAATAGCATGTCTTTACAACTGTACTTCAGTAGAAGCATTACTTGTTCGGGAACTAACAATGATCCAATGATAGGCCTTGAGATTTAGAATTAGAAGACGATGCGCAAACTTTTTCTGAATATTAATTTATTTAACTCTTGAATCAAGAATGCATTGGCGTCCGCAAGGAAGTACATTGTGGTGCACTTGCACCCCCCTGTCACGTTCCAATCGTCAGACATTTTATATATTTTGGTTTGTCTATTTTTTAAAATTTCATTTCATGTAATTATTATTTTAATCTAGCTCCGGTCAAGGTCAACCGAAAGACCTAGTTAGCTGGGGTATTTTAGCCAGGCTTTTCCAACTCTGCACCATTTGTCTAATAGAGAATTTCTGATTGGTTGAAAATACAATTTTGATAGGTTATTTTATTTTGCAAATTTAGAGGTTGGCTCAGTCACGTAAACAAAGACATCAAAAGCTAGAATCCCGGCCAGTCTATTGCCAGTTTTTTTATGGTTTCCCATCTCTTTTCGATCTTCTCGGCTTTCTCTAGTATACTGCGTAGCCTGGATTCTGATTAAATCTACATCTACGTAATAAAAAAACACACCTGGAAGAAGTATTTCATTAATATTTTTTAATGGCTAAAACGTGACTACTCAGAATTCAGAGGCACATCCCTGCGGGCGCCCATGATTGCCCCTTCCATAAAACTTTGTATTTAAAAAATAAATGTACCCGATGCGTGAGATCCTGCTTGTATACTTAGGCCCTATATAAATCGATCCGGTATCAATGAATTAAGTAGCAATAACCCCGCAAAAAAAATGTAAATGAAAGAAGATTAAGTTATACATATATTTTTGTGATGGTACGCACCGGTACTTGTACCGGCACCTTTTTTCAATGTCGGGAAAAATTATTACTTTTATAGTATTTCAACGTTAATTGTTAATTTATTAGTAGTTGAAAGTTAGGCAATCTATCATGAGTACCGGCACCTATTTTTTTTTAAGTACAAAAAAAAAAGAATTTTATATATGAATACAGTTTACTTTCAGCCGACATTCTCTCTGTGGCATTTTACGTCTCGTGAGACGATGTTTTCCCTTTGCAACTTCTTGTGTGGCTAAAGAGGCCAATCCTTGATACACAGCTGCGGTTGCAGGTTGCCGAACTTCTGGCAAGCAGCAGATAGTTTGTAAACCAGGGTCTGGAGAGATTCAGCCGACATTATTAACCGTATTACTAACAACATCTGTATGTGAAAGTCTCAATCATCTCGAGTCTTAGACAGTCATTATTTTAGACTAGATTTAAGTTAAGTCTAGACCTAGATCTAGTAGGCCTATTACTATAAAAAAAACAGTCATTAGAAATCATTATCAATTTTTTTTATTAGGTCTAGGCATTGAAAAGTAAATCTATTATAAACTATAATAGATCTAAGTCTAAGTACTAACTAATTACATAAGTAGAAGTATTATAATGAATATTGTATGGATCTAAATTGACTAAATAGATATATCTATAGATCTAGTTAAGTACATTAAGTTAAGTATAGATTATGGCTTTATGGTAAATGTATTACGGTAGCCTAAATTATTAGATCCATGTCCTATGTCTATATATAATAATCTAATAATTAATCAACTTTAGTCTTTATTAATATCTATACTTTATTCTAATAAAAAAATGACTATAGGAATAGCATAGGATAGAATCTATACTATTACTAGATCTATTCGAGTTTTATACATGGATCTAGACTAGAATTAGATTATAGATCTAAATATAGAATATAGGACATACTAACAGAGAAATGATATGTAGTATTGCACAAGAAAAGAAACTGGGTTTTTCTAAACTCTAATACTTGGTATGCAATAGTAAAACAGTAACCACTAAATAAATCGAAACTCGAAATCAAAAACGTAAATTTATTGTAGTATATATAGGTCTGTGGTTGAATTTTATATAGAAGAAATGACTTTTGTAATTTCCTTTACAGAAAAATTGGGCTATTCGCGTCTGACACATATATGTTCAGCAACAAACCCTATTATTAGCTCTAGGCATTGAAAAGTAAATCTATTAATAAACAAAATAGATCTAAGTCTGTAACATAATAGTATTATATGTACATTTGCACACTAGCGCGTCAGTGCAACACCGCTAGTGTTTTACGTAATAAACGAGTTCCTAATATGTCTTCCCCATAGACATAAATAAGTATAGACTGGCCAATAAGATATTTTTATGAAGGGAACATTTGTGATTTGCAAATTAGTGTACTATACTATACAGCATGAGCAGTATAAAAGTTAAGTATTCATATCTATTTCAGCCATAACCTATATAAGTATTGCAATATTTTCACTATTGTGTTTTTTTTTATCTCTTAGCGTGACTGTAATGTCAATTAATCATAATGTTTATTTTTTGTTCTGAAACTGTTTTTTTTTTAAATTTTAGCTTATTAGGACATTCTGCTGAAAAAATCCCTAGTTTCACTAATTCAAAGTTAAGGACTGAATCCTTTACTTCTTTTTTCCAGTGTATATTTATTTATGCTATCTATGCCATTTTGTGAATGAAAATAGTGCGGATTTGGATACACCATTTTTCTTTCACACTATGCTGTGTAAATAAGGAGGAAGTGTAGTCTTGTTTAATCTTTAAGACTAAAGATCGTGCAAATTGTCAGATTTCGGAAATCCGAATACAATGGATATACATTTTTTCAAGTTACATAAAGTTACTTCCTGTTTCCAGTCTATATATGTCTATGGTCTTCCCTCTTAAACACTACTTTGTTATTTGTGTACTACAAATATTCTACATGGTGTCAGATGTAAACTTAAAAAGCTGTCCAGACAAAGATTTCTATTGATCTAATAATGGCTTCTTTTTATTTTGAGCAACCAATCTTGAATTGGAATGCTAAAGATCTGTATCAAGAGTTAAATAAGAAGAAGTATATAATAAATATTGTATAGATCTAATTGACTAAATTATAGATAGATCTATAGATCTAGTCAAGTAGGCCTACATTAAGTATAGATTATGGTAAATATATTACGGTAGCCTAAACTATTAGATCTATGGGCTATGTCTATATCTAATAATTAATAAACTTTAGGGTTAGGGTTAGGGTTAGGGTTAGGGTTAGGGGTTAGGGTTATTAAATATACTATTCTAATAAAAAATGACTATAGGAATAGCATAGGATAGACTCGGCACTCTAGTCTCAAGATAAAATCTATACTATTACTAGATCTATACGATTTTTATATTTAGATCTAGACTAGAATTAGATTATAGATCTTAGAATAGGACCTACTAACAGAGAGATGATGTGCGGTATTAGCTTTAGTATTGCACAAGAAACGAAACTGGGTTTTTCTAAACTCTAATACTTGTTATGTAATAGTAAAACAGCACCTACCTAAATAAATCGTAACTAGAAATCAAAAGCCTAAATTTATTGTAGTATATATAGGTCTGTGGTTAAACTTTATATAGAACATAGACATATATAGACTGGAAACAGGAAGTAATTTTATGTAACTTGAAAAAATGTATATCCATTGTATTCGGATTTCCGAAATCTGAAAAGTTGCACGATCTTGAGTCTTAGAGATTAAACAAAACTACACTGCCTCCTCATTTACGCAGCATGGTGTGAAAGAAAAATGGTGTATCCAAATCTGCACTATTTTCATTCACAAAATAACATAGATAGCATAAATAAATATAGACTGGAAAAAGGAAGTAATGGATTCAGTCCTTAACTTTGAATTAGTGAAATTAGGGATTTTTTCAGCAGAATGTCCAAATAAGCTAAAATTAAAAAACAGTTTCAGAACAAAAAATGAACATTATGATTAATTGACATTAGTCACGCTAAAAAAAAAACACTAATAAAAATATTGTAATACTTATATAGGTTATGGCTGAAATAGATATGAATACTTAAACTTTTATACTGCTCATGCTGTATAGTAAAGCGCACTAATTTGCAAATCACAAATTTTCCCTTCATAAAAATCTCTTATTGGCCAGTCTATATTTATTTATGTCTATGATATAGAAGAAATGACTTTTGTAATTTCCTTTACAAAAAATTGGGCTATTCGCGTCTGACGCATATATAATTTTTATGTTCAGCAACAAACCCTTTTAAGACCTTAAAAATGAATGTATCTGCTTCTACTCAGTGGTGTCACTAGGGTAGGTGTCAGCCGGTGCGGTTGGCTCTGGGTGTCACCAGCCATCAACTTTATCCAAACTTTTTCCAGTAAATGAAGCGTTAATTCCTTATGGCAATTTGGAATGAAAGCATAGGTCAGCCATCTTTGTTATTGTTTTTAAATCTTGAGTTTTGTCTCAGATTTGGGTTTTTCTTTTGATTTTATTTTAGTCTAAAAAAAAGCTAGATCTAGATCTATCATCTTGACTATTTTAGACCTAAAGTCAGGGATGGATTTAAGGGAGAGCAGACAGAGCTACGTTTCGGGACCTCCATTAAAAAGAGAAAAATATTTCTGAATTTCGACGTGCCAGAAATTTATAACTCTGTTTTCACCATGCGTTGCGGCTTGCAAAGTTTAGGTGCAACGGCTACTTTTTGTTTTCTAAAATCAAACCATTTAGTTTACAAAATTAATAATGCAATGCGATTTTTTTCATTAAAATGCACCAATTGTAAATACATTACATAAATGTATGGGAAATAATGTTACAATATTTTAACAAAGAAAGACATTTTTTGTGTATTTTTATATCACTAAGTCAAATATATTTATAAAAATTGTGAAAGAAATATTTAAAAATCCTATACTCTTAAGCGAGCAATTCTTGTATATATCCTATACTCTTAAGCGAGCAATTCTTGTATATATATATAAAATTTCAACTTATCTGCAAATTAGTGAGAAAAAAATTCTCAACTCATTGGCCACATTGGGAAAACTCGAGGTCGACCGTTATATCGAAAAAGAAGATGTCTTATTATCGAAAATTTAATTTTGGCTAGAATATTTTATGAATGAAATTTTTTTCCCATGACGTCAAAGGGAAAAAAAACTTGACACCGCTTACGTCACTAGGTTCACGGCAGTACACTTCGTAAACAAGAACAACTAATCAATCGACCTAATTAAACATTTGCGCGCCATCTTATTGTGGATTGATCTATTATGAAACTATGGAAGAAAAATAATGAAATTAAATTTGATGTATGATCAGTTATTGTGTTTTAAAGGTTTCGTAAATGGGCCTCATTCACCAGTCGTTAACCAACAACTTTAGCCATGTGATTCTCTACAAGCCACAATGAATAGACTAATTTCATAATTAAATGTCTGAACGTAACCATCTGAGAAGTTACAGAGCAAAGACTTTCTTCCAAGCCATTAATAGTAGGCCTACAATAGTTTTATGCACAAAAAAAAAGGATTGTAAAACTATAAGACGGACGTGAGCTGTGATTTGTCTACGCTTAAGAGACTTTATATTTAATCGCCATGTACAATTACATTTGGAACTAAAATGACACTAAAGCAACTTTTCAGAGTAGTAGTCTTTATACAATCGTTAATTTTCGTAATTATTAAAGTATTCCCAAAATGACTTCGGGTATATAACCTTTGTTAAAAAAATTATTTTACCGAACAAGGCTCGGCCACCTGATATTAAATATAAATTAGTTAACTGTGTTTTTTGTGGTCAACTTTTTATGCAGAGACTTTCGCGCAGTAGCGTGACAGCCGCGGCGAAATGTGATACTAAATTAGTTCCCTCAAAAAGTTTTAAATAATCTAATTTTATTTATTTTTGTGTTAGTTTTTCATTAGGATAAAAGCAGCTCACTACTGTAAGTTTTGACCGTCAGTCTGTCACATTTAGATTATAAAAAAACTAAAAGTTATAAAAAATCTGATTTATCCTTTAATGTTCCTTCAGAAATATCCTAATAGTTTTAAGTACCTATAATAGATTGTTCAGGATGTTTTTTGTGAAAACCAAAATAAATGCCAACGAATGTTTGTTTTTCTAACTTATTTTACATTTAATTACCATGGTTAAACGTTGTAAAAATACATAATCATTAATTTGTAGTTCTAGTTTTTAAGTTAAAAGCATTTTAATGATAAATGCAATATCTATACTGACTTACGTTTTTTTTTTAATTTTTAAGTTTTTCGGGATATTGTTTTATAAAAAATAAATTACAACAAATGATTGTTTGAAATCGCAAAACTGACTTATTTATTACACTTATTTTCTTGGACAATACGTCACTATATTTTAATTATCGATATCAAACTGTTCCGTATTTTCAACTTAAAGTAAATTTATGTCAAATGCCCTTTCTTAAAAAAATATCGACAATAGGTTGATCAGGATTTTAAAATAAGAAAGTAATTACTAGAAACGATTACTGAAAATCACGTTTAGACTTTTTTACACTAAATATTCTTGCTGAATCATTACAAAAGACTTTTAATCGGTAAAGAATGGTCCGGATTTTGTTTTTAAAAACAAATCGACCTACATTACTTTAATTTTCTTACAAATCGTCGCCAATTTTTTTTAAGCCAAAAAAAAAAACAACACCTGTTTAAAATCCCTCTTCTAATAAATAGAGAAAAAAATTTATTGGTAACACGTCGCAAAAAATAAATACTTAAGAAAATTGGTTGTTCCAGATTTTTATGAAAAAAATTATAACTCTCTTTATTCAAAATCACACTTCTTTCTTACATTACACTATTTAATTCTGTAGTTAAAACGTTAGAAAATGTAATTATTGTTAACAATATGTTCCGGATTTGTAATGAAAACAACTTACGAACACCAAATGGACATTTCTTCATGCGGCTATGGTATATCTAATTTTTATACTAGACCATTCAAAAATTTAATTAACGGTATTAGATTTAACTGGGATTCCATTTCTCTCTCTCTCTCTCTCTGTATAATTATTTATAAGCATCCGTAACAGATACTTAAAACTATTACTATGTTTCGGAAGGAAAATTAAAGGTTATCAGATTTTCAATAGCATGTAGTCTTTTTTTCGATATTAACAAGACAGACAGACTGACAGACAAAACGCTAAAAATGAGGCTTTTATCTTAAATATATACATGTATATATGTATCAGGAGGGATCAGAATTTAGTGACTGATTTTTTGCTTTGGTTTTGTTCATTTTATGTAAGATTTTTAATACTAAACAATTTCTCCCCAGCGCACCAAGGGGGTTTTGATTTTAATACCCCTACCAGGGGGTTTTGCAGTTAAATCCCTCTCTTCTAAAAAAAATAATAATGCAAACGGCAATCCCCTTATTCCAAGAGCATAGCTAAGGAAGATTTTAAAACCACTTGCGAAATTAAAGATAAAACCTGCTCTTCAATATAAGACTATCCATTCATCAGTCACCTGATACTATGAGCGTAGTCAAGATGTTTTTTTGTGTTTAAAACCCCCCTCCAGCGGGGTTTGCAGCTAAAAAATACTTTTTCAATATAAAAAAAAAACAACTGACACACACAAAATACTATGAGCGTAGCTAAAGAAGTTTTGAGTTTAAACCCTGCTTCAGTGGGGTTTGAAGCTAAAAAATACCTCTTTAGTTTAAAAAACAAAGAAAATTACGCACTCTAAATGCTATAATCGTAGCCCAAGGTTGTTGTTTTTTTATCCCCCTACAGCGGGGTTTGAAAATAATAACATATCTCTTCAATTAAAAGGAAAACAAATTACTAAAAATTGTATGAGCGTAGCTCAAGTTGTTTTGAGTTTAAATCCCTTTTATCGGGATCTGAAGCAAAAAATACTTAAATATATAAAAAGCAATTTACACACTCAAAATGCTATGAGCGAAGCCAAAGGGGGTTTTGAGTATAACCACCCTTCCTTCCTTCAGCGGGGTTTAATGCTTAAAAAAATACCTCTTCAGTATAAAAAAAGCATATTAGACTCTAAATATTCTATGTGCGTAGCCAAGCCAGGGGGGTTTTGAGTAAAAATCCCCTCCTCCATAGGGCAATTTTTGTAACGTTTAAAACCCCTCAAGATGGTTTTGAGTTTAAAATCACCCTACAGAGAGTTTTGAGGTTAGAAAATCTTCAATATTATTCTAAAGCAAACTACAGTCCATTAAATTCTATGACCATAGCTAAATGGGGTTTTCAATTTCAAAAAAATATTCCAGAGATTTTTAGTTTGAAAACAATCAACAATGATTTTGACAATAAAACTTCCCTTTTAGATATAAAGTCTAAAGCCAACTACAGTCACTAATTCCAAGAGCGTAGTCAAGATAGGTTATACATTTATACCAGTGGCTGGGCTCCATTAATCTAATAGGCTTGTCTTCCAAACCGAAGATTAGTGAGGAATACAGTGTTTCCCGTGGCTGTGCAGCCCCAGCTGTGACCTACATATTTTGCCACATCCAGGCAAGCAAAACCAAGAATCACAGTAAACGGACAGCCCCTTTTCGTGGTAGACCACTTCACATATCTAGGTAGCATAGTGTCAAATGACGCCTCACTTTCAAGGGCAGTTGATAACCGTTTGGCCAGGGCCAGTAGCGCTTTTGGACGCCTTCAGGCGAGAGTTTGGAAGAACAAATCGCTCCGCCTACCTACAAAAATAAATGTCTGCCAGGCGGTGGTTAGCAACCCTTCTATATGGCTCTGAGACATGGACACTATATAGAAAACAGTTAAGGCTTCTTGAGCGCTTTCACCAAAGATGCTTGCGCTCCATCATGGACATACGATGGCAGGACCGCACTACAAACAGCAATGTCCTTGCGAACGCCGGTATGGACAGTATAGAGGGACTTTATCCGCCGAGGATAAACGCAGACGACGAAAAGAAAATCTAAGTTCCATTAATAAAGTGCAGCGAATAGTCACCTGCCGAAATTGAAAAACACTAAATGTGGCCCAACAAAGATGGCTAAGAGAAATTTAAGGAGTCGACCCCTTTTAAGGTTGTGAAAGAGCGTCGCATGGGGTTCGCGGGTTTTGGTCTCCGACAAAATGAACCACACATAATAAGAGTTGCGATGACATCCTAGTACAACTAAAACTTTTTAATAGCAGGATAATGCACTGTAGATACCTCAGAATATGCATTTTGTTGGCATTCAATAACGGAAATAGTGCTTGACGTGGGTAGCTCAAAGCGCTCCCCCCGACCCCTTTGCTGGTAAGAGCGGGGAGTCTACAAATTTTCCACTAACTCCAAGGAGAACATATTCTAGGGAACCATCAACGTCTTCCGAAAGAATGATGTGTCAGAATGTAATAAAGGTTAATTATATACACACATACATACATATTTTTTTCGCGTGGGGGGAGGTTGGGGTTGGGAGAAACAAATCCCCAACACGTCCCAAAAAAAATCCTGGCTACGACCATGATATATATATATATATACATATATATGTGTGTGTGTGTGTGTGTGAGCGTGCGTCCCCAGAGCTATTTTTTATATAATACTACCCATATGTTACCCGCGGCCCGCGGGTCTTAATTTGCGTATCTGTCATGTAGTCATTAAGAGTGTTTTGTAAACAAATGAAATAATAATGTTATAAGTAAAACGAATGCGGAATGCGTAAATGTAAAAATAGTATAATGTAGCTATAAAATTAGCTAATCGACATAAATTTAAATCCATTTTTTCAAATAAAAACATTTGCTTGTAGACCTACATATACTTGATGAAAATTGGAAATGAAAAGACTTTATTTTGTACCAGTTTATCTATAGAAATATAACATATGTCCTGATGTAGACAGATAAATTAAAGAATGCATTTTTTAATTATTATTATGTATAATATGCAAGTTAATAAGTAGATCTAGACTTTCTTCAGTAAAAGTATATTCAATCGTATATTTAAGAGAGTAAAATATTGAACTCTCAATGCGTTAAATCCAAAAATAACGCATTTATTAGTAAAAAGCCAATAATGTTTTTATTTTATTTAGAGCCGAAAGTTCGTGACCTCAATACGCGTTGCCTTGGTGAATACTGTAGGGCGTGTTAGCCGTGTAGGCGACAAAAAAACAATACAATAGATCTATATTTTAAAAGCAAATTGAACGCGTGAATATAATTGTTTATGTAAAATTGTTAGTTTAATTTGGTATAGCTCTAGAATCTAAACAATTTGAATGCCACAGCAATCTAGTCAATAAATAAAAACTTTGAGCCTATTATAATAAAAGACTATTAACACTGTGAACTCGACCTAGATAAATAAGCATCATTTGATGTAGACACATTAGCCGTATTTCGTACGTTATCAGGTCTAAATGCACATAAGTAAATCTGAAAAAAAAAAGTAAATTGAAAATAAAGACTTAAAGTAAACCGAATAGGTAGTTGTAGGCTTAAATGCTTTGAAAAATACAATGAAAAGTAAATTGTATTATGTAAGTAGTTTATTACTTTAATAATATGCTTTTATAATGCGCGATATTATAATTATGACCTTTGACGTTCATTTCATTTGTACCACTGCGTGCCACGCATGTAGGCCTAATAGTGCCGCAGTTACGGAAAAGTATGTCAAGGCGTTCAAAGCCATTTAGATCTACATTTAGAGCGAACGATTTTACATAAAAAAAGTTTTGTAAACTCAAATTTGAAGGTTAATTTTAATTAACTAATGAAATGAATAGACACTAATATGTATGTTCATGTGTGAAAGTAAAAAAAAAATTGTTTTCT
>JADKLZ010081101.1:6897749-6922755 GCA_021533235.1 Biomphalaria straminea
GACCCCTCTGTCTGGTCTAATCATGAAGTCAAAGTTTTGTGACCTACTTTTATGAGATAGAATAGTTTAATAGAGTAGGTCAACTTTATTTTTTTTAGGGTCTTAAGTTTGTTTTAGGGCTACAATATATACACTACGGCCTAAGTTATTACCCAAGGAACATTTCTGCCAAGTTTAATCAAGATTGGTCAAGCCCGTTTTGATTTCCATTGGGCTCATACATACATACATACATACATACATACCCACATACATACGCCTTTCTTTTCCCTTTATAGTATAGATGTATTTTTATTTTATAGGCTAGAGCTATTTTTGTAGATGTTTATATTTTTAGGCTAGTGTCACATTTTATGATTTTATTCTTATATAGGTTAGGGCTAGATCTATAAAAGCTGATGTTACATGCTTTTAGGAAAGTGTCCAGTGGTATGTATATACGTAGATTTATCTATGTCTTTGTGACAAATAGAGATCTTTGTGGTCTAACGTATATTATTTCAATTTTATTCCGTACCTGTGGCGGCCTGCTATAATTATTTTTGCTGTTTTTGCTGCTTTAAGCTGTCTGCTGAATTTATTACTGTCTGTTTTAAGTTGCTTCTACTATAGGTTCTAGATCTAGTAACTAGTGTTATTTGTTAATGCTGCCTTAGCCTAGACTTAGTGACTTTTGATCTAGTTTATTTACTAATTCTGAGTGAATTATATAGTAAGGTCTAAGTTGTTTTAATTAGTTTTGTTGTAGTTGTAGAATATTGTAGATCTAGACTAGTTTATTGTGGAGTGTTAGTTTAGATCTAGGTCTAGTTTAGTTTACTAGTAGTGGTTTAGTTAATTTAGTTAGATAGTTAGTTTGACTTATTGCGTTATAGTAGGATTTAATAGGATTGTTCGATTAGGGTTTGTTTAGTATAGTAAGTTGTTGATTTGGTTGGGTTTTTTGTTTTGATTTAGTTGTTTGGGTTTTAGTTGACTTAGTATTAGTAGGTTTGGTTTTTTATTGTTTTTTGTATATATTTTATTATTGATTTTTTGTATGTAGAAAAGTAGTTTATAAATATTTTTCGTGTCGGATATTGAGGTCTTATTATTTTTATGTAAATAAAGTTTTGTTTTGTTGAATTCATTTTCAAAGAAAAGTTACGTTGGTGCTTTCATTTAGTTTAGTTAGATTAATTAAGTTAGTTTAGTCTAGTTTATCTGGTTACTCAGACAAATCTTGTCCCTTGGTCGCAGACTGGGGTGTCACAGACTGAACCCACCCAGTAGTGTAACCACCTGGCTACTGTAATATACTTATCGTAAGCTGAATTAAGCTGTATAGAGCCACCTGACTAGCTTACATATGTTAATAGAGACGTGTGGACTTTTTTCCTTTGACGTCATATGGAACTAATTCTTTAAAAAATGCTCCAAGAAAGCGGTGCATCAATGTTTATTAAACCACGCCGACTTTTTCATATTAAAAAAGACATACTAGCTAGATTTAGATCTAATCTAGATTTTTTTTACTCTATTTCTATTCTCTATTTTTACTCAATTTTTTCACTAGATCTAGATTTATATTCTAATTAAAATTATTGTAGATTCTATATCTAGAATGTCTAGTTCTAGTTTAGAATTATATAGACTAGGTCAATATATAGAATTTCAAATTCTTGTTCTAAATCTAGAATTAAAGTGTAGCTTTTGATTTCCAAGTTTCTAGAACTATATTGCAATGTCATAAAATATTAAAACTAATCTATTATTTTTAAATTTAATGTTGCTTTCAGATAGATTATCCAGGCTTTTTTTTTACTTAAATATTATCTAAATTACATTCAAATTATTTACAAATTTAGATTTTAGATCTAGATGTATTAGGTATAGATCTTAAATCAGAAGTTAGTTTAGATATATATTGTTATGACTCTGTAATGCGCACCGCCATTCAGGCTAGTGCACAAATGCGCACCTCTAGTGAACGGACTAGAACAGGAAGTTGACATTGGGAGACTAACTATTTACGCCCAAGTTGAGAGCCAAGATGAAGAGACAGTGCTAACTGAAGATGTTGTTTTGTGTATCTGTGATGTCATGTAAATAAACATCTAGATCTACGTCTCGTTGAGTTGCCTTCTCTTAAGTTATTACAATATCTACATTTTTATTCTAGTTCCTATTAAATGACAATTCAAATAGCTCGCTTGGTAACTATGCTGGGTCATCAAGCAGACGTTGTCGAAGTTCAAACCTTCATAGTTTTTTATTATAATTTTATTACAAAACAATGCCATAAGATTATCTAAAATCGCTTATCTGACAAATTGAACATATTCGGTAGTTGTCTTGCCGAAATGTGTAATATATCTCTTAACTAATTAAGAATAGGTTATTAGTTTGTTATTAAGTAATGAAAACCTAGCTTTCAGATAGAGATGGGCTTATGCTCAAATATTAAAAGTATTGGACATATTGAATTTTGTAAACAACAGTATACTCTGACAAATCATGGCATGAATAAACAGACGTTGAGTAATGCTAGCTAACTAATACGCGTGCAAACAATCCAATTTAAGACTTTTTTACCAGAAGGAAAAAACAAGAGGAACAGAGTGATATAGATTTGCAAAAAGACGAGGAACTACAATGTAAATTCCTAATTTCATTTAGGAGCAGAATATATTCAAAACAATTAATTATCCTATGTATACAACTTATAATTGAAAACATTATAACAATTATCAAGAAAGTAAAAGTAAAAAACTTTAAAAGAAAAAAAAAAGGTTAGATGTCTTACTTGTATTTGTGTTCTTTGTTTTATAATAAACTGCTTTGTTTTATCGTTTCTAAGCTGTGTAGGTAAAGTGAACTAAATGTCAGCATTGGGGAAAGGAAGAAAATGTGATCATACATCATCAGGACTGTCCCTGTCACTGTACTGTCTCGTCTTAAAATTACCTTCGCTCAGACACATACACGCAGACATCGTTCTCTTTGTAAGCCAATTAGCTATGTAGAACATCGGTGCAACCAAAGTTTTTCTCTCTGGTGGTACTCAATTCGCCTCCTTCCCCCTCCCACCCGAAAGACCGTATTTAAATTTTTTGGAATCCCTAGGCCAGTGATGGGCAAACTATTTTAGGGTCAAGCCAAAAACTTAAAAGGAAAAAAAAAGAACTAGAATAACATTCAATGATTCCTACCATAGTTTAACTATTTCAATACATGAAGGTAAGAGTATTTTGATAGTTTGGTTCAAGCTGAGGCGTAGCTATTATTCAATGTAAAGTGAGCTCCTTAATAGTCAATCTAATAGCGACACAGTGTTCTTTTTTTTTTTTAAATGTTTCTTTATTAAATAAAGTTTTTCACAAATATAGTGTAACCCATGTAAAGTAGCCGACTAAACAATGAAGGATGAAAGATGTCTATTACATGTGATAAAAGTAGTGACACTATCACAATGAACATAAATGTTAGTCTTCGTTATCAGCTTTTCTATTTCTTGCCTGCAAACTTCGCTGTCCTCACCTGTCCTCATTGTCCTATAAAGTTCACAGTTGCCGCCGATGTCGAATCTAACACAGCTACCAGAAGATCACAGTCCGTGTCGCTGGTTTCTTTTGTTTGTTTTAAAAAACACAAGCCAACAGGAATGTCTTCGTATGATCGACCTTTCCATTGTTTCCTGACCACGCAACCCTCATAGAACCACACTGCTTCTCACACTACTAGATCACCAATTGTAGACTCGAAACAATATCTATCTCTATTTCTCCTTTCACTTAGGTGGAAATCAACTGCTTCACAGCTTACTGGACAGCCAACAGAAGACTGGAAATCATGGGCGTAGCCAGGATTTTTTTCGGACTGGGGGGTTGGGGGGATTTTTTTCTTCCCCCACCTCCCTGCAAAAAATTTAAAAAAATATATGTGCGTGTGTGTGTGTGTGTACATTATAATTCTTTATTACATTCTGACGCTTCATTCTTTCGGAAAACGTTTATTGTACCCTAAAATTTGTTCTTCCTGGAGTTAGTGGAAAATTGTAGACTCCCCGCCATTGCCCGCAAGGTAATCTGGGGGAGCGGTGCCAGTATCCCAGCGCGGGGCAGAGCCCCGCCGCCAAGCACTATTTCCAGTATTAAAAGCCAACAAAATGCATATTCTGAGGTATCTACAGTGCATTATCCTGCTATTAAAAGTTTTATTTCAAGAATCGTATGTGCTATTCTTACTGACTTAGATTCTCCAGCGTCGTTAGGCGCATTGAGCGGCAAGCTGCTTCCACAAAAATCTGTCATTGGCAATGACTGAAGCCTCTTACCTTCTCTCAAGATCTCCATGAAAGTGTGGCGCCAAGCTGTTCTAGGATGTACCTGTTTGGGCTTTCCTCGTAAAGGCCTTCATTTCATCGCAACAAATGCGTATTTCATTTTGCTGAGGAACATGTTCCTCAAACCTCATGAGACTCTCTTTCACAATCTTACTAAGGGGTCAAATCCCTGTTCGGAGTGTTCGGCAGAGGATTTCTTTGATTGAGACTCAAACTCTATAAGTGACTCCTAAAATCCGTCTTAGCCATCTTTATTGAGCCACATTTATTATTTTTCAATTTCGGCAAATGCCTAATCACTGCACTTTATTAATGGAGCTCAGCCACTGGTAGAAATGTATAACCTCTCTTGGCTACACTCTTGGAATTAGGTGACTAGTTTGCTTTAGGCTTTATATCGAAAAGGGAAGTTTTATCGTCAAAATCATTTTTGGGTGTTTTAAATAAAAAAATCTGTAGAGTTTTTATTTAATTCAAAACCCCTTAGCTACTGTCATAGAATTTGGTGACTGTAGTTTGCTTAAAAATAACGTTGAAAGGAGAGTTTTTCAACCTCAAAACTCTCTGTATGGGGGTATTTAACTCAAAAACAACAGGAGGGGGTTTTAAACTTTTAAAAAAGCCCTTTTAACGAGGTTGTTTAAACTCAAAACCCACCTTGGCTTGGCTACGCTCATAGAATTTTGAGTGTTTGATTTGCTTTTTTTAGCGGCCCCCGTAAGGGGAAAAAGTCGCTATTAGGTTTGTGCAAAATGTCCGTCTGTCCGTCTGTCACACTCAGGGCGCCAAAAATAGAAGAGATACGAAAAATATTTTTTCACCATTAAATGCGGCTTGAAAAGTTTAGGTGCAACGGCTACTTTTAGTTTTCTAAAAGCAAACTGTTTAATTTATAAAATTAATTATGCAAGCGATTTTTTAATAATAAAACACCAATTCTGAAACAATTACGTAAATGTAAGGGAGGAAATGTTACTAGAAAAAATGCTCTTGGCATTTAGATATCTCGCACATTTTTTAAAATGAATTTCTGTCTGTCTGTCCGTCTGTCCGTCGGTCCCACTCAGAGCGCCAAAACTAGAAGAGATACGAAAAATATTTTTTCACCATTAAATGCGGCTTGAAAAGTTTAGGTGCAATGGCTACTTTTAGTTTTCTAAAAGCAAACCGTTAAATTTATAAAATTAATTATGCTAGCTATTTTTTAATAAGAAAACACCAATTCTAAAACAATTACGTAAATGTAAGGGAGGAAATGTTACTATAAGAAATGCTCTCCGCATGCGGATATTACGCACATTTTTTTAAATAAACTTTTAGCAGCGACTTTCGTGTACTAGCGTAAAGCCCGGCAATGACATGATTCTAAACTAATTTTTTAATTTAAAAAAAAATCAGATTTTTAAAAACTAAATTGTTTAGTGCCCCCATTAGAATGAAAGAATCATATTTTTGTGCGTTTTGTCTGTTATTTGGTCTGTCCGTCACGGTTAGAAAAAAAAACACTAAAGGCTTTTGAAAACATGATTTAACCTTTACTGTTCTTTCAGAAATATTGCGATAGTTTAAGGATGGGAGCATACAGGAATTGAGCCAGGGACCAACGATAAATCCGAACTAAAGTCTAGTGCGCAAACTTTAGGATAAGGCAGGTTTATACCCTGCTCGCCATCCTCCGTCGTCCAGCGAGAAGTTAATTATTTTCAACTTAGAAGGAACATCCGAATCATCTTGCGAATAGGCGGATCTGACAGGGATCCGACTCCGACGGGGACCGCCTCTGAGTTTGTGTATCACACAAACTCTCTTTGTAATCTTGTTTATAATGAAGAGGTATTTTTAAGCTCGAAATCCCTCTAAAAAGGGGAGGGTAAACTCAAAACACCTCTTGGCTACGCTCATAGAATCTGGTGACTGATGTTTAGAAAGTCTTATATTGAAGAGGGGGGTGTCTTAAATTTCGGAGGGTTTTTAAAATTAAAATCTTCATTAGATATGCTCTTTGAATTGTGAATTGTTGTTTGCATTTTTTCTGTCTTGTTTTATAGAAGAGGTTGGCTTGACTGCAAAAAAACCCTGGTAGGGGGTTTTAAACTCAAAATCCCATTGGCTTTACTGGGAAAATTGATCGCTTAGTATTAAAATCTCCCCTAAAATAAACATAATCAAAGCAAAAAATTAGTCGGCGGGGATCTCATTTGGGGGGAGGGATTTGATAAAAATAAATTTCGCCCCCTCTAGGTATCACTCGGGTCTAGGCATTTAATTAATTTATTTTATTATCTTATCTTTATTCTCTTAACTTAGCCCATATGGCGCTCCACTACCCCGCTGATCCAACCCCCCCTTTTTCTCTCTAGGCATCGATGTCACATTGTGCCTTCTTAAGCTGACACGTGTCTTGCCAGACAATTGACAAGAGTAAACACACCTCTAACTATCTTGACCGGACATCCTGCCGCCCCCCCCCTTTTCAGGAGAGGGTCACTTCAAAGGGACCCTTTCAACTCGACAACAATGGTTATCTCGATCGTCTCGCGCGCCTAATCTCTTCATCGGGGACCACCTTGGAAAGACGCGAGACGGCCCATATTTGCTGGTCTTTCAAATCTTATCGATACACCGGAAACATGCGGCCGGGTCAAGCAGGGATCTCTTTGTCTAAGCAAGTCAGACAGTCTGTCACATTTGAGAGTATATCACTCCTCTCTCGCCCCACCTCTCATCCATCTTCATATGGACAAGATTTAGCAAATCGTCTCATTTCTTTCTGGAGAGCTGAAAGGGAATATACATATTTTTGTTTGAGCTTTGCGCTTATTCACTTCAATATTCCTTACTTTTGGATTTGGTGGTATGTGCTTTTGTAAAGGGTTTAATAGCCTCTTACTTACTGTGTGTATTTATATATTTGTGCATTTTACTACATTACATTTGTGTACATATTTGAGTATTTCTTAACTTTATTATGTAAGTAGACACTTTATGTATTATATTTTACTAATCAACCGGCGGCATAGCATACACCGCTATTTTCAAAAGCAGGCCTTAGGTACTGTAACATATGCGACCGCAGTGGGTCCCGCACTTTCATTGGACCCGTGCTAAATTTTTAGTTGTATAAATTATTAAATCAAGTTACATGAAGTTAATTCCTTTTTCTAGTCTATATTTACCGACATTCTAGTTCGCCTTCCAGAGCTCGTACTCACTCTCAACTCCTTTGAGTTTAATGGGCAATTCTTCGACCAAATCAGCGGAGTAGCTATGGGTACGGCATTCGGTCCATCTTATGCTTGCCTATTTATGGGCCTCTTAGAACTCAACATCTGTTGATCCTACACGAGTCCCATGCCCGAATTTTATAGGAGATACATCGATGATGGGCTTGGTATAACATCGCTGACAGAGGATGCACTAATCAAATTTATTGAGTTCACCAATAATTTCAATCCCGCCATACACTTCACTTATACTATCTCCACAACTAGTGTGAACTTCTTAGACATAAAAAAAACCTAACCCAAAATTCTCTGTCCACATCCACCCATTACAAAGATACCGACAGCCATAGCTATCTTCTAAACTCGTCATCCCATCCACCGTCCTGTAAAGATTCTATCCCCTACTCCCAACTTCTACGCATCCGCCGCCTTTGCCAAGACGACAATGATTTCACCGAAAAAGCCACGGAAATGATAGAATTTTTCCTGCGCCGTGGCTACCCTCGAACTATTTTAGAAAAATCTTTATCGCGAGTGGAGAATCTAAAAAGAGAACAAGCTTTTAAGAAAAAAACGCAATCTGGCAACGTTGAAAGGCCCAAATTAATACTAACCTACCACCTCCACAACGTGAAAGCCAAAAACATATTTTTGAAAAATCTAAACATTCTCCTAGCCGATGAACATACTCGCGACGTCTTCTCAACCCCACCTCTTGTGGTATTCAGGCGAGACCAAAACCTACAAGACATCTTAGTACATACTAAACTCCACAACATTTCAAGCGAACCCGGCACTTGGCCATGTAAGCGACATAACTGTCAGACCTGCAAACACACGCTCGCCACCCCCACCATCACCTGTCCTAAAATGACCATCAAGATCAGTGGCAAATTTAACTGCAATAGCAGAGGAGTCATATATGCCATCTTATGCTCAAGGTGCCAAATGGTCTATATTGGAAACACGGGCAGGACTTTAAAAACACGACTCCAAGAACACCTTAGAGACATTCGTAACTTTGCAACAAAGCCCGTCTCTATCCATTTTAATAATACACATCATAGGGGTACCACTGATCTCCTCATCACTGCTATACAACAATGCAATGACAAAAACACCCGTCTGCAGATCGAAAACAAACTTATTTTCATGTCAGGTACCCTCCAACCTAACGGGATCAACAACCAACACACCTTTGTTTAATATGCGACGGTCACTCTACTCCCCCTCTCCCCATCCATCTTTTCGTGACCTCTCCGCCCCCTTCCGTTTTCCCGCACTTTTACACCCAGCGTAGCTCATTTCTTTTCTGCCTCGATAGAGAACAACATCGGACAGATAAGTTACCTTAAGACTCTTTTGTGTTAATTGTTTGTTACTTTTTGTTTGTTTTGTAGCTGATGAAGGCCTCGTGGCCCAAACGTCCTTTGTTTTACTTGGTCCGCAGGGTACATTTATGCATGTTCTTTGTATTTTCTATATTTATTTATGTCTATGCTATTTTGTGAATGAAAATAGTGCGGATTTGGATACAACATTTTCATTCACACCATGCTGCGCCATGGGATCTTCCCATTTACTTGTTATAAGTGAATTCATGAATAAAAAATACTATGAATGGAGCTAAAAAATGGCTAATTGACCTTAATTTACGCGATATTAAGAATAGAGTTGCACTCACTCATGTAACAATGCTTTAGAAAAACAAATTTGAATGTTTATTTGATTAAATGGACTATAATTAGTATTGTTATGACCTCGCCATGCGCATCGCAAGTCTGGCTAGCGCACCTCTAGTGAACGGACTGTAACAGGATGTTTACAGAAGAGACTAACGATTTCCGCCTAAGGCTATATTGGAAAATGAAGACACTGTAGTAAAGCAGAAGATGTCTTTTGTAACTGTGTCTTGTGAATAAAGATATTTGTCTCGTTGTGTTTGCCTTGTCCCTTAAATTATTACAATGGTGTCAGAAGTGGGATTATAGGCAACTCAACGGGAGGAGGTAGGACTTGATCACAGTGGCATCGTTCAAATTATTAGACCAACTCTCAGTTAAAGAACTAAGGCAGGAACTCCGTGACCGATATGAGAAGCTTGGTGGTACAAAGGAGGTGCTTACAGCTCGTCTACGGCAAGCCTTGGTAGATGAAGACGAAGATCCGGATGCTTACGTGTTTGAAATTAAACCGGAGATTTATGAGCTCATTGGCAAGATGCATGAAGGTATTGTTGCAATGTTTGAACGAATGAACAGTATGGGGAACAAGGTAGATAAAATGGTGTCTCAAGCGAAAGAAGGAATTGACTTGTTAGTGAAGGAGCCGTTGCCTGTGGACTCGTTGGTTAAGAAGTTGCATGGTCAGGAATGTGGCTGCACAAATAGTGGTAACGGAGACGCTGGGGATTGGAGCGCCGTCTGTGTCTGTGTTGTGGGCAAGTCTTGTGGTTGTGACTTTAAAGACGAGAAACGTGACAACGATTGCTGCGACGATCTCGAACTGTGTCTAAGCCTATTGCTATAGACCTTAAAGACCTCTGCCTATCTGCAGGTGCTCACGAAGGAAATGTGAAGCTTGACAACTGCATCCAGAACTTGAACATGAACTGTACGTGCGGCGCATCACACATAGAATTTGGGTGCCAAGAAAACCATCAACATGGCATATGTAGTTCTGCCATCATCATTGATATTGGCATAAATGAATGTCAGTCAATCCACTTTACATCAGAGCTATCAAAAGGAAAACATCTTCCACTTGAACTGGAGGAGACCTATCTCCTGGACGTGAGACTGTTAACTGAGGATAACTGCGGTGCATTGGACTCTGTTTACAAGGTGGCTGCATGTGAACCTGTAGCTTCCATGAGAGGCGTCTGTCGGGAGGGTCTGCTGAAACAGCGTGTTCGATCAACGGCTGTGCTGAAGAAAACAGTGCTCGACACTATCTCGTTGAGTGTCAAACGGCCAAGCCATCGTCTCAACAACAGCCTGGTCAACTGGAGAAAGAGAAAGCGACGGCTGCGGAAAACTGTGCAGATGGCTTCGTGTGCAACAGACACACATGTCTTCTGTATACTGTCCATGTTTCTGAGGCATAGAACAATGTAGGTAGGATGACGGCTCGGTAGAACCCTAGCCTTGTGTTTGTGGTGATACCACGTCTGTTCCAAACATTGTTTGATAGTCTGCCATATGATGCACTGGCCTTGGCGATGCGAAGGTTGATTTCGTTATCGATATTTCCATTTCTGGAGAGTGTGCTGCCAAGATATGTGAATTGGTCCACTGCATTTATATCATGTCCGTTTATAGTGATGCTTGGATACGAGTAGGCTTTCCCAGGAGCAGGTAAATATAAGACTTCAGTCTTATTTGTGTTAATGGTAAGGCCAAAGTCTGAGCATGCTCTTGAGAAGTCATTGACGATGCTCTGTAGATCGTCTTCAGAGCAGGCATTTAGGGCGCAGTCGTAAGCAAATATCAAGTCTCTGATTACTGCTGAATTTGTTTTTGATTTTGCTTTGAGCCGCCTCGGGTTGAATAGGCCACCATCAAATCTGTATGTTATAATTATTCCTTTGTTTTCTCTATCCGTAAATGCATATGTCAGCATAGCGGAGAACATGATACTGAACAGGTGCTAGGACACAGCCCTGTTTTACACCGTTGGATTCTTCGAAGGGCTCTGATGGTTCACCACTTTCTTGGACACGGGCCTTCATGCCATCGTGAAATAGTCTCACCATGGTAATGAATTATCGTGGACAGCCATACTTTGACATAATCTTCCAGAGACCTTCCCTGCTAACAGTGTCGAATGCCTTCGTTAGGTCGACATATATTGAGAAAAGGTCAGCATTTTGTTCTTGGCATTTTTTCCTGTGTTATGACATGATTAGAGTGTAGATTTATTTCGGGGATAATTAAGGGATAAGTTTTCATTAGTGACGGAAGTGACGATAGGTTAGATTAAAAACAAGGAGAGAAGAGATTGACGCTATCAAAACAAGTCGCTTTTGAGATAGAAGACAAGACGCTATAATCTATAATAGGACGACAACGACGGGTCCCTTTTTGAGTATTAAAGTTGGTTTATCGTTGAAGCAGCGTCGACTCACAATATTATTGTTCGGCCTTCGTTGGTGGTTTGATTCATTACAGTTTAAATTACAACACCACTAACAGGAACGCAACAACTGGCGACCCCGAACTGACTCACTGGCATCATCATCCAGAAGTATAGAAGCCCTCTGTTTGGAGGAGGCAGAAGTCAGAAGTCATCGGCATAGACTGCAGCTAGACCCTGATTATACAGCCACGTCGGCGAAGTGAAGCCAGTGAGTTTGGACTCGTAGATCTAGGAGGTTACGAGAGATACCATTGAACTTTGTAAGCGCCCAAACGTTGAGGCATCATAGTGAAACTTGTAGTTCGAGTCGAGAAGACTACAGTTTGAGAAGACTACAGTGTGGTAGAACTAGAAGGGAAGAAAACAACCGTCCTGTCAAAGCCGTCTTAAGAAGATATAGTCTGCCCGGCATTATTCGTGAGAAAACGAACGTGAAGGTCACCTCTTCAAGGCCAAGATCGACCGTTGAGGTCACATCAAAGAACGTTTACGTAGGAGCCAGTTGCTGCCTAAGACACTGAAACACAGTAGTGCTTTATTACTCTACGGCTCTGCGGAATCTGTGCTATACGCTAGATAGCCAGATAGCCATTATTTTATCGCTGGACTTTGTCGCTGTTTGACTTTGCCGCTGGTTGACTTTGTCGTCATATGACTTAGTCGCTTCATCTGCTGGTGGTCCGTTCCAGTTTACGTTATACAGAAGACCACCTGGAACCATCGTACCTACGGCGAACCAGAACCAGACGTTACGCCACCGAGGAACCGGAACCAGACGACAGAGCACCGAGAACCGGAACCAGACGCCAGGCCACTGAACCAGAACCAGACGCCGTACCACCGAAGAACCGGAGCCGTTGCAGACCAGTATCAAAGGACCTTGTGGAGCAGAAACGTTCGTTGACCGTACCAGAGCGCGTGTGAAGACTTCACTTCACCGTGAGCCTTGCCGCCGGGACAGACGTTAGAGCGGGAAGAGTAGACCCGACACTGTGAAGTTATCGTCGCTTCGTAGACAGATAAGTCAAATAAGTGCTATTTAACTACTTTCTCCGTAGAATAATTATAGTCTATAGGGAAGTGATCACTCGCTAGATTATCACTACCAGGTTAAATCGTGGTGGAGTGGGGTCCTTAAAATTAGGTGTAATCTAGCGAGAGGTACATATATACGTTTAGCTGTTAACTCGTCGTGTTCGTGACTGTGAATCATTTAGTAATTATTTTTTTTGGTAACGTCGTGTATTAATTGTTTGCGATTCTCCTGTTTAAATCTTACTATCAGACGAAAGTCTCATTCATTAGAACTAGATCTATAGTTTGTTGTGTATTTTATTTAAGTTATTTAGTTCGTAATTTAGCTAGATGCACTTCTGGTTGTGAAAGGTAAGAGGAAACTAAGATCTAGCGTAATCTAGACTAGATCTGAGGGACAATCGAGGTGAAGCCTGATTGCCCATTTGTACTTTGTTGTCTTGTAAATAGATAAGGTGATCTATTTACCAGCGACTCGTGTTGAGTAACACGTAGTCGGTTAAGCGTGCGTGTGTCGCACAGGGTACTACAGTCGGGTCAGAGAGGGTACATACGTGTACTAACTACTAGTAAGAATACTGTGTGTATTCTAGAAAGCTAGACGCCAAGGGTTTTGAGTTACGAATTTAATTCAGTTGAATTGAGTTTAATTAGAAAACCTCGGAGCGAGGTTGAGTTTAGGGTTCTATTTAGAGAACAAAGGTTATAGAAGTTATTAAGTGGGGGTACAAGAGGTACCATAATTTAGTAGTGTGTAAGAGAAAGTACCATAAAAGGTTAAGATGGCAACTCCTTCAGGTTCCAATCTAGAAGAGTTTAGGAAAAAACTCATTCATGAAGCCAAGACAGAGTTAGAACTGCGCGGCAAAGAACTAACCGCCTATGTACAGCAGATGGTGGCCGCAGAAGCAGAGCGTTTGGAGAAGGAGAGAATTAGAGAAGCTGAGCGCCTGGAAAGAGAGAAAGTTAGAGAAGCGGAAAAAAACAGAGAAAAGGAAAAAGAGGAAGTAGATCGCATGGAGCGGGAGAAAGTTAGAGAGGCAGAAAAGTTAGAGAGAGAACGAGTTAGAGAAGCAGAAAAGGCAAAAGAAGAGTTGGACCGTGTAGAGAGGGAAAAAGTCAGAGAAGCGGAACGCATAGAAAGAGAGAAAAAAGAAGAGGCAGACCGGAAAGTAAGGATCCAAGTAGAACAGATGAGGATAGATGCTGGTGTGAGTGTGCCTTCCGAAGGTAACAGCAACAACAGCGCCAACACGGAAAATCATAATAGCGCTTCGTGGATAAAAAAAGAAAATTCAACCGTTTTCGGAAGACAAAGATGACATCGGCGACTATTTGAAACGATTTGAAATCAAGTTAGCTAAATTTGACGTTCAAGAAAAGGAGTGGTCCGAAATTTTGCTGGACTTCGTGCACGGACGAGCCCTCACGATTTGTCAGAACCATGACCACTCGATGCAAAACAGTTACCAGGTGCTCAAGAAAGAACTACTGAACGCGTATGGGCACAATGCGGCAACGTTCCGGGAAAAATACTACGACAACACACCATCCAGTCAAGTAGATCCACAGACAACGATCAACGCAGAAAAGGATTTCTTCAATAAATGGATTGGATTTGAGAATGTGGAGAGCACATTCGAAAGTCTGAAGAACTTCATCCTGATCGACAACTTTGTCAATAAGTGCGATCCTCAGTTGCAGTCCTTTATAAAGGAAAGAAACCCAAAGTTGATTGAAGACTTGGTAGAAATTATTAGGACCTTTAAAAACGCCTATCCTAATAACCCACTTTCAGGTACAGACCACAAACAAGTAATTGATCTGGTAAACTATGTTAGAAGAAATGATAATAATGATAGGAATTATAACAGAAGAAATGATAATAATGATAGGAATTACGACAGAAGAAATGATAACAATGATAGGGATTATGACAGAAGAAATGACAGGTCCAGGGAACGTAGGAACAATAGTCAGGATAGATATGAGGACAGATATGACAGGACAAATAGGGAAACTGAAAACCGTAGAGAAAACTATGATAGAAGGATAGATAGACCTAAAGCGGGTAATAGAGACCTTAGTGAGGTGATTTGTTTTAACTGCCAGAAAAAGGGACACATGGCATATCAGTGTAGGAAACAAAAAGGGTATGAAGCTGGTAACAGGGATGCGCAGGGTAATAGTGGCACAAGTGATAGGAAAGGTAATCATAGAAACCGTAGACAAGATAGGGATAATAGGCTACCAGATAGGGTTAATTTTGTCAGAAGCATCCAAGACAGGGATCGGGATAGTGGAGATAGTGAACCAGATGAAGAAATTAACTACGTTGACTGTGGGGAGGATAGATTTGAAGTATATCCGGGCATGTTAAATAATAAACATATTAAGGTAATCCGAGACACAGGTACTAGTACCCTCGCTGTCCGCACAGGACTAGTGAAGGATAAGGATTATTTGGGTTACTCCAAATCAGTAAGGTTGGCAGACGGTGCAGTCAAGAGATTTGAAGCGTGCAAAGTGTTCCTTAGATCGCCATTGTATACAGGGAACTGTGAAGGGGTAGCCATACCAAAGCTACCGAGAGATGTATTACTCGGGAATGTAACAGGTGTCAGAACAGAACCGCTACGGACAAACAGGTTAGGAATTGGAGAAGTAGAGGTGGCAACATAAGGCGGAACAAACCTAGAAAGGACGTAATTTGTTTTCACTGCCATAAACATGGACACATCGCTAGAGACTGCTGGAGTAGGGCAGAACAGTCTACACAGAAGATTGCGAGTTCGGATAGCAGGCGCAGGTCTACATCCGATAGCCATGACAGAAGAGATGACGTTGGTAGCAGTAATCACAAGTCATACCGAGATGGAAGGCCACACGCGGTCTATACAAAAAGAGATTTAAACTCCAGTTGGAGAGAACAAATGTATGGGTCGTGCAGATAGCCAATGAAACATAACGCTATACGACCATGTACGACTATGTAAATATCTGTTGGTTCAATTAGTTCATTGTTAATGTTGTAACAAATTATCTGGTATAGTAGTCACCACTTGCTGGGTATAGAAGTTATTTGCAAATATTTATTTAACTTTGGAATTCGGTTGGGTTTTGTTGGTAACTATCTATTTTGTAGTAGGTATGAATGCGTAGTATGAATGTACGATTAGAAAGGGCATTGATAAGGTGACGGTGTATTTTTTATTTTATCACGGAACGAGGAAAACGAGTAAGTTTTGGAATTCCGCTTATGTTATGTTATCATGATCATTCATCAGAAAAAGGGTAGGTCGATTTGGAATCAGTAAGTGGAGAAGGGAATTAAATACACTTGTTAATGCCCGAGAAAACGTTAGGTACGTGGTAGTGAATAAGTGGTGATGCATGTTCATTTGTCATGCCAGGAAAATGTCTGTCCTGACGTGTGAGGAACAACGGAACTTCGTGAATTTGTTGTGACGTCGCTAGCTTGACCCACAGATGGTGTCGGCATGAACTGTATTGTACCTGCATCGTACTATCACCTACTGGACACCACATTGGACAGTATCACTTCTTAGTGAAGTATGGGTGAAGAAGAACTTGGTTTTGGACATTGTAGTTGAACCGAAATCAAGACTCAAGTTGTTGTTTTTATGTGTCCCCATACTTTTCGGCCCTTGCTCATTGTAAGACTAAGACTGTAGAAAAAGAATTGACTGACAATTTTTTTTAGCGGGAGGGGGAGGAGTTGTTATGACATGATTAGAGTGTAGATTTATTTCGGGGATAATTAAGGGATAAGTTTTCATTAGTGACGGAAGTGACGATAGGTTAGATTAAAAACAAGGAGAGAAGAGATTGACGCTATCAAAACAAGTCGCTTTTGAGATAGACGACAAGACGCTATAATCTTTAATAGAACGACAACGACGGGTCCCTTTTTGAGTATTAAAGTTGGTTTATCGTTGAAGCAGCGTCGACTCACAATATTATTGTTCGGCCTTCGTTGGTGGTTTGATTCATTACAGTTTAAATTACAAAACCGCTAACAGGAACGCAACACCTGGAGCTGCCTTGCCGCAAAGATCATGTCAATGGTTCTTTTCTGAAGCCGCACTGGCTTTCTGGTACTAGACCATGTTCTATGTGTTGCATGAGCCGATTTAGTAGGATGCGTGCAAGGATTTTCCCAGCAATAGAAAGAAGAGATATTCTTCTATGGTTGTCGCAGATTTGGCGGTTTCCTTTTCGCTTGTATAGATGGATTATTGTGGCATCTTTAAAGTCTTGTGGTATTGACTCATTTCCCTACATAATTAAAAACAGCTCATGAAGTCTTTCGATCAGGGGTAGTCCACCTTTTTTGTAGACCTCTGCGGAAATGGAGTCAGCTCCTTGGGGCTTTTCCGCTTGCAAGCTGTTGAAAGGCAAGATCAATTTCCTTTAGCGCAGGAGGGTCATCCATTTTTTCATTTATTGGTACTTGCTGTAGCCTGTCTATGGCCGCTTCATTTATGATGGAAGGTGTATTGTGTTATGTTATGGGTAGAGATTATATTAGTTTAGTTAGTTAGATATATTTTGTGTATAGTTTTTAGCGACAGTAAAAGTAGTGACGTAGATAGAGAGACTAATGACGCAGTAGACTTAGAGCGACAAGAAGGATGAAGATGGCGATCTTCTTATAGTATAGTAGAGTAGAATTAGGAACTAAGAGATTAATGAAATAAGTGAATGAACGACATAGACTGTGTCCTTTTGAGTTATGATTAAATTGTTAAAGCTACTAGCCAGAGTTATTGAGTGTATTCCATATTATCTGTTATTTGATGTCCACGAGCTCGCATTGAATTACCCAGAACAAGACAAATATCTACAAACAGTGAAACACACCTTTAACAATTGAGAACCTTTTCGAAGTGCTCTGCCCAGCGTTTTAGGATTTCTTCCTTCATATCTGTCAATAGGATTGTCCCATCAGCATTTAATAGAGGGGATGAGCCTGACTTTGTGGGTCCATAGATTTCGTTTATGGCATGGAAGAAGTTCTTCATGTCGTGCTTGTCTGCAAATTCCTGTATTTTTTCCACTTTCTTGCTAAGCCAGGTATCTTGCATTTGGCGTAACTTTTTTGCGGATGTTGATGAATGCATCTTTAGTGGACTGGGAGTTTGGGTTGTTTAGATACAGTTTATGGAGCTTTCATCTAATAGTTTTCTGATCTCAGTACTGTTTTCATCAAACCAGTCCTGATGCTTTCTCTCCATAGGTCCGAGTATGCTTAATGCTGTGCTATGGATAGCTTCTTTGAAACATTCCCAGATTTTATCTACATTCGATTCAATTAGAGGGGTGGACTTGAGGCAGTTCTCTATCGCATCCGCTAACGACTTTTTAGTTTTGTCATCCGCTAGGCTGGCCGTGTTTAGCCTTTTTAAGGGTTTAGATTTTTGCGGACGTCTCTTAGGTTGAATACGAATGTTTAGATTTGTGATGATGAGGCGGTGGTCTGTTCCACACTCTGCACCACAGCAAGATTGGCGACACGTATGTCCTGACGGTCAGATTGTCTGGTGATGGCATAATCTATGAGGTGCCAGTGTCTTGAGCGGGGATGCATCCAGGAGGTTCGCTTTCTCATTGGAAGACTGAATATTGTGTTTGATATGAGCAGCTTGTGTTCAGCACAGGTCTGGAGTAGTAATAATCCGCTGCTGTTGCATTGACCTATCCCGAATTTGCCTAAGACTCCTTTCCAGATGTGATGTTCAGAGCCGACTCTTGCATTGAAGTCATCGAGAATGAGTAGCTTTTCTGTTTTTGGAATATCACGTATGTTGGAGTTTAGTTCTTCGTAGAACTTTGCTATGACGTCATCTGGGTTGGTCATGGTGGGTGCGTAACAGCTAACAATGGAAATGTGTTTGTCTATTTGATTAACTCCCCTTACTATTTGTGAAACGAATTTATAGTTTTTATATAACTTTCTGAAGATGTCCTTCACGGAAAGGCGTCTACCTCCCAGTGTCATCAGTATGGCTAAGTCGATCTACGCATCTCGTTGCAGCTTTTATCTTTAGGCAATTTCTACTGGAAGCCCTATCTACGTATCGCTGTTACCAGTCTGCTGACACCAGATCTGAAGATACCAGCCTTACCTACTACACACAAGAGTCCGACTAACAATCGCTCGCTAAAGACCCGTCACTGCAGCTACGTATCATTGGACTGCCCCGTGCGCTAGGATCAATCACGCCAGCCCACCCGCAGACAACGTCAGCATCAACCATACCAGTCTCACCAGAGCAGCATAGGACATAAAACTAAGCAACCAGCCTAATGACACTCAGACCACTTGGTTCTCATATCTTATGATGATAGTCTCATTTTATGTAAATAGTTAGGCCCCATCCTAACACTGTACAGCATTTTACCTTTACTTATTTTTCTCTATGTAAATAAACTGTACATATATTTTACGTAACTGTATTTGTTGCCTGCATTCATAAAGCTGTCCTGTAAACCTTATGTGCAAGATAGGTTCTCACAATATTAAAACCCCCTAGACTCTTAAATGGCCACATCTTTAACCTACTTGTCACAGGGATGAACCCCAAAAAACCTACTCTGGATACGCCCATGCTGGAGATTATCCCTACTTTAAGTCAAGGTGGATCTAGTTCTCCTTTCAGGCAGTGGCGTAGCTAAGGTGGGGAGGGGGGAGGAGCTTTTTGAAACTTTTGAAACCCCCAAACGTGTGTCCGAAATTTGTTTGTAAATACATAAATATATATATATATATATTGATTGGCAAATAGTATCAACAGGTGTCTTTTTTTCAATATTTATGGATTAAATTTATAACAAATACTAAATATAGATCTAGGTCTATCAGTACGTTGACATTGTTGATATATTTTAAAAATAGTTTTCAAACAGAGAAAAGTTAAAGTTAGCTTTACATTTTAAAATGAAAATCTTTAATAGATTTGTTGCCGATTTAATTTCCTTTCAAAAGAGATCAAACATGTGCTTGCAGCAAAAGCTAAGAATATTACTCTCTTTGTTGCCACGAACAGGGGCGTCCTTAGCAGTGCGCGGGGCACTGGGCTAGTATCATATGCGGGGCCCTGAGCCGTAAGGATAAACTATATATACCGAACCACATCACGTAAACCGGCTAATCCGTCTCTAACACTGTAACAAGTTTAAGTCTTAAGTCTTAGGCACATCGGCACAGTGTAGGCCATGTCGTGCCTGCAGTCCCTTAAGGACTACTCTCCCTCTATAAAAAGGTCAAAGTCCATACAATTAATTCATTAAAATCAGGGTCTATTTACATTATGTTCACCTTAACGCTGTGGGTCTTCCTAATTTTCGTTACAAAACATAGAACGTTGCGTAGCCATTGTTGGCTTACTGTTGGCCGTGTTAAGTGCTATATATATTGTATTGTAATTGTTCTGCATGTAAGCTTGTCAGGTGGTGCTTAGGCCTTATTCAGCGTAACATTTAATTATTTGCCAGTAGCCACACTACTGGTGGGTTCAGTCTGTGGCACCCAGTCTGCGACCGAGGGACAAGATTTGTCTGAGTAACCAGATAACTAGACTAGACTAACTTTAGGCCAAACTGACTTAACTAACCTAGCTAAACTAAACGAAAGTACCAACGAAACTTTACTTTAGTTAAACAAAAAACAAAATGAAACTTTATTTACAATAAAATAAATCAATAGTAATGTTGTGAATTTGTTTAGTTGGATTGTCACCCCTTTGTATTTGTTTACATTTGTTATCCTGTGTACTGACCTTATTTCGTGATGTGATTTCTACTATGTGTGTAGTTGTTTGTCATTCAGTGAAATAAAGCTTAAGAATGTAACACGGATTGTTATTATTGAGTACAACAAGTAATATATATATAAAATAAATCTAAGATTAAAACCCAAACAACTAATTCTAATCCAGCTAAAACCCAAACAACTAATCCAACAAAGCCTAACCGAACCAATAATTATCTAACACCAACTTACTATACTAACTAGACTAACCAAACCACAATCAAACTATCCTAATAACACAAACAAATCAAAACAAATATCTTAACCACAACTACTAAACTTAAACTAGACTTAGACCTACACTAAACTCAAAAATAAACTAGTCTAGATCTACAATTTAAAAAATACCATACAACTACAACAAAACTAATACAATAAACCCTGTAACACTAAATTACTACAACTAATTAGAACACTTTGAACCTTACTATTCACTATGAATTAGTAAAAACAGACTAAGTCTAAATAGTAACAAATTAGCACTAAGTCAGCAGTTAAGACAGCAGTACTAAACTATAGCAGCGATAATACAGCAAAGTGAAACCGGTAGTTACATCGGGAAATAATAGCCTGTTACAAATACAAGAAAATAGATCTAAGCGTCCTGAGACATGACGTTAAACTGCGCTCCTCTTTCCTTAGCACTTTTGGAGCTCAAAATGCCCTACTTCTTTTCTATCATTTTGTCTGCCTTTTCTTACTCTCAGTCTGCCTTCATTAACCATCACTCTGTCTCCTTATCTTCAAAAACCTCACAATGTTATGGACCAGTCCGTTTACCGTGGACTGCGACGGGTAAGGGGGGATAAAGAGATCCTGGTGTTTGAGTGGGTGACTATCTGAGGATGGACCACCGCAACACAATACTTTGGCTCCGAGTTCCCCTAGACCTGAGGCCCAGACGGCCCGCTCTGGGTCAACCGGCTGGTCATGCCTAGCTACCAGCAGGAGGGCGGTGGCTAGAGGGTCATTCAGCCAGCTACTGTGTCGGACACATGTCCGATGCAGCAGCTGACTGAGTATATCACCTGTGTAGCCCTGGCGGGCTCATTCTGGACATCCGAGTGGCCGTCCGCTTGTTGGACTCGATGGCGGGTGGGGAGCACAGGTGCCGAACTATATACCTTTTATATGGATACCAAAAAAAAATCACTTGCCCCAGACCTATGTCTGGGCAAGAGACGTCGTGTAGAGACAAAGAAGGAGGAGGCCACAAAAAGCTATACTACCTGGCCATCATTTCTGGTGGTCAGGTGTACAGAGGAGGGAAAAAGCCGGACAAAACTGAGCCCTTTCTTCGTTTACAAGGGACTCAAGTCGGTAGTGGGAGAGCCCAAGACTGTATCTAAACTACACAAGACAGTCTGATGGACTTTTAAAATGCAGAAGACTCTGTGAACACCAAGTGGAAGTCATGCCACACAAGAGTCTGAACACCAGCAGAGGTGTAATCAGCTCCAGTGACCTACTGGAGTCTACGGGAGATTGTTTTGCTCCGAAAGGAGCAGGCACACGCGACCTTTCCATTCATCTGGGTTCCCTCCCATGTAGGCATAGAGGGAAACGAAGCCGCAGACAGAGAAGCAAAGAGAGCCCTAAATCAAACAGTGTCAGGAACCCAAATTCCCTACTCGGACATGAGACAAAGTATTGCCAATGCCACCTATCAAGAGTGGCAGGACCGATGGGAGGCTGAGCCTCACAACAAACTCAGGCAGATCGGGGCGGATGTGCGGTGACGGCCCACATCAAAGGGTCTGACAAGGCGTGGTAGCACGACCATGTCTAGACTTAGGATGGGCCACACCTACATCACACACTCTTTTGTGCTGAAGAGAGAGAGGAGCCCCCACTTTGTGAATGTTGTGACTCTCGCCTCACAGTGGAACATATCCTCATTGACTGCCCCAGATACCAGGATGTCAGGGAGAAGTTTTTTTTTATAGCCACTGACCTACAAATACTGTTCGACAGTGTCGACCCTGGGAAGATACTGGGCTTTATCCGGGAGGTGGGGCTGACTGCGAGGATCTGATTTGTGAGTCTGTAGTTACGTACTATTTACACTAGATTTTTATCAAATATTTAAAATTTTTACCTATACTGTTTTAACTGTAAATAGACCTTGATTTTAATGAGCTAATTATATGGACGTTGGCCCCTGTTTTTATAGAGGGAGAGTGGTCCTTAAGGGACTGCGGGCACGACATGGCCTATAATGTGCCGATGTGCCTAAAACTAAAACTTAAAACTAAAACTCTATTAGATCTATAGACTAGATCTAGAAATTCATTGCAGGCCTGGGCGCCGCCATCTTTAAATACTAACATGTGGCCAACTCTGATGATAAATAATCCTCCAAATAAAAACTAAATTAAAACATAGAACTAGTATATTTACACATAGTATATTCTAGTAAAACAAAGAAATAAAATAGTTATACACTTACAGGCCGTCCCGGATACAGAATAAAAGATTTAAAACAATTATTCGCCTTTAAGATCATCAAGACCTCTCGTCACACAGACCAAGATGCAGTACTGACCGTATACCACTAGTCAGCTGTAAAGGATGCAGCATGAAGTTGGCAATTTATAATATCCTGCCAATTACCCATCCTACCCTAGGCGGAAATACTAAATATTTCGCACTAGTCTATAAAAATGGAACAATATAAAAAATAGCTCTAGCCTAAAAAGTACAAAAATAAAAATAAATGTACAAAATAAAAACATTTCTGGGGGCGCAAGCTCACATGCATAAAGAAAATTCTTACAAATTAAAAAAAAAGTTAAAAAATTACTCCCATGGGCAATGGCCATAGCCTATTGGGAAAAAACACATAGGCGGAAGCAACCAATCCAAATATTTTATTTCATATATTAAAATCGACATCCAATCGGATTTTATTAGGAAAATGTGTGGTGATCAAGTTTGTGACATTAAAATCTCCCATCGCGGGGCCCCCTCAAGCGCGGGGCCTTGGGCGGCTGCCCCACATGCCACCCCCTAATGCCGCTATTGGCCACGAATAAAACTGTATGATATACAACAAATTCCAGTATAATAGATCTAATAGTTATTCTTAATAATAATAGAATTGGACATTATTCGGGTTGACCAGGATGGGGGCTATAAAACAGCGTGACGCATTGGTTAAACCTATGATAACGCAGTCACAATGAGTGGCCGTCCGTCTGGCCTGCGGATACGTCTGTTAGACATAGATCCAAAAGCAATATTTCTGAACTGTGATAATAACTCTCTCAACTTAGCAGCTTTTCATTCTGCTGAGATAGATCCAACAATTGTCACCTTTTTGGAACTGTACATGAATTTGTTCAACTTTTTTTTCAAAATTAACCCAGAGATCCTTCCTTTTATTAATTTACTAGTTGACCGGCGGCATAGCATACGCCGCTATTTACCAGGGCCGGCGACCGCAGTGGGGCCCGCATTTCATAGGACCCGCAATTTTATAGGACCCGCTCTAATTTAAAGTGTAAAAATTATTAAATTAAGCCATTTTATTACTTACAACAGATTCCCCGCGCCATCCTGTCGATTTAACATCCCTACAATTATTTGTCTGTTAAGCTATTGCTTTAAAAGAAATCAAACACATTTTTAACAAAATATAGTCATTTATAACGACCGCAGTGGGGCCCGCATTTCATAGGACCCGCAATTGTATAGGACCCGCTCTAATTTAAAGTGTAAAAAATTATTAAATTAAGCCATTTTATTACTTACAACAGATTCCCTGCGCCATCCTGTCGATTTAACATCCCTATAATTATTTGTCTGTTAAGCTATTGCTTTAAAAGAAATCAAACACATTTTTAACATTTTAAAATATAGTCATTTTGTCTCTCTAACCTTGCTAATGCTTTTTTTTTCCACCACAATTGTTCACATATACTCGTATTAAAGGTCTTTTGCAAGTCAATGGATTTTTTTCTAAAGAATCATGGAGTATTTGCGCTCCAGAAAACTTTTCTCTTCGACTATTAAATACATAAATAATTCGAGTTTTAAATATGGTTCTAATTTTTCGCATTATATAAAATAAGTAAAGCGATTGTGTTAAAAAATGATTAATGGAGCTAAAAATAGACTTGTGTGTTGTTGCTCGTTTGACCTAGATACTTTTTTCTATTACTTTGAGGAATATTATATAGATTATCACATCCTTACTTTTAAAGTTCGTAAGACTGATATCTACTAGGAACTTTAATTCGACCACTTCTGGTTGTCTTGACTGGCACAACAGGTTCTCTAGAAGTTGGTTTTAGTTTTAGTTTTAGTTTTAGGCACATCGGCACAAATAGGCCATGTCGTGCCCGTAGTCCCTTAAGGACTACTCTCCCTCTATAAAAAGGTCAAAGTTTATACAATTAACTCATTAAAATTAAGGTTTATTTACAGTTAAAGTAGCATAGATAAAAATTT
>JADKLZ010081101.1:6937903-6988091 GCA_021533235.1 Biomphalaria straminea
ATACATACATATGCAATGATTAAGGTTCCTATTTACGACAGTGAGAAATACACAATGCACTAATTAATATAAATGAAATTATTAAATTCACATAATAATAATATCCAGAGAGAAATATACACACAAGCTAGTTAGATGGAACTGTGACTAAGTTCAGCTTAACTTACCACCAGATATTCCTGTAAGTGTAAGAATAAATGAAATAGTTCAGACTCGTATGCCAGCGAGAGAGAAATGAGCGAGTGACTATTTTGAAATAATCTACCTTATAAAAGTCGGAAGTAAGACCGGAAACAGGAAATGTGAGAGCCTAGAGATTATCTCTCACCTGGTGGACTCGAGACGAATTTCACACATTGTAATGAATTACACTCCTGCCCATATGGTATCAACTGTTAAGGTTGGACATCTGGCATTTAAGGCGGCCACTTGTTTGATCTTTTCCTCGGTGAAGGGGAGATAAGAGAAAAGTTGTGACCTAGCTCTAGACAAGGTGGCATGCTTAGTCTAGCGAAAAGAGGAAAAAGTAGGGGCTTTGAAAAAAGAGGGCATAGAATGGGGAAATGATTAAAATAAAATAAATAAATAACAATAATTATGATTGATGCTGTGATAAATTTGAGCGAATCTGTCAACAAGCTTTTGACTTGTCATACACACACACACACATCTGTGACAATGTGTTTCAGTGTTTTATGTCTAATTGCTAATTTACTTTTAAGTCTTCTGTCCTGAAGGTCTTTAAAGTTAATGATTTTACTAAATGTTTAGATTAGATTACTCTAATCGAATGTGAATATTTTTGTTATGAATCTCACTGTTCTATTTTGTGTCTTTTCTAGTTTCTTAATGTTTTCTTGCTTTGATGGGTCCAAACAGAGGATGTATATTATATTATTGACAAATCCAAGCTTAAATAACATTTAAGTTTTTTGTTCTCATTTGTGTCAAAAGTCAAAAGTTTGCTGACCGAGTCGCTCAATTTTATCACATCATTATTATTATTTATTTATTTCATTTTAATTATTTCTTATTTTTAGTCCCTATTTCACAAACGAAACTCCACCTTTTACTCCTCTCGCTAAACTGAGTCTACCACCTTGGCGACAACAATGCCACGACTTTTCATGTATCCCACCTTGACCGGGGGAAAGATAAACACAGAGTCACCTATATTGGCCTTAGGCGCCGGATGTCCGACTTTCACAGTTGACACCACTTGGGGATGGATTATACTTCATTCTTTGTTCCACCCCTTACCCACGTATCTCTTTAATCGAAGTGATTATTCGTGTCAACACTTCTCGTGACACTTCCAAAGGTGCGACTTTCGTCTCGAGTCACTTCACCCACGTGAGAGATAGTCCTTATCGATTTTCCTGTTTCCGCCAATCTCTTCCTGACACTTATAAGGTATACTATGTCGAATTGGACACACTTTTATCATTTCTCTCCGTGGACAGTCAAGTCTGGACTAATCATGTATTCTCACTCTTAGAGAAATACCTGGTGGTAAGCCGAACTTAATCACAAATCCATCTTAATTGGCTTTTGTATATTTCTTCTTGAATATCATCATGTAGATTTTACTTATTTCATTTGTGTTTTTCTAACTGTTGTAAGTAGGAAACATAACCATTTTATATGTATAACTTTTTTTATATTACAATGCTACGTTTCTCAATTGATCGATTGTCTAGTAACAAGCACTCAAATTGCTGCCTCTAAATTAGCCACATGCAGGTGAAGTTACTGTTACGAATGAACAAATGTTTTCTCCACAGAAAAAAGGGGTATCTTTTGCCTCCTAAAGAGGTTTCATCATTTACCTACTACTGGCGCCCCGACTTCTTCCTTTCATTTGTTTGCGGGCTATATATTGTTTATTTTGCCATAGACCTCGCCCATTTTTCATATAATTATAACAATATAATGATATGAAATTAAATGCCCCCCATACATTCCTCGAGTACCTATTACGTTAAATTGGACCAACCCGTAAATTCGAGTATCAGTTCTTCCCCCCATCCAAAGCTCTCGTCATTAGCAAATAGGTTCTAGTAGGGTCACTACCTGACTTTTCTTCTACTTTTCAATTCGTATTCAAAATATATTTCAAAGGTTCTGTGACCTGGCGGCTTTGTATTTAATTTTTTGGCCTCGAATTTTTAGTATTGTTTAGTTTACCTGGCCAGTTGATCCATGACCTAGCGCTATAAATAAGACTGGTTTTAATTAGTTACTTCCTTTTTCATCTTAACCCATACGTATAATTAGGGCAGCCCTTGTTAGGTTATGAGTTAAGATTCGGCTGGGACCGCTTGTAAGTTTGTAAAACGTTTTATTTCTTTTTGTTTTTATTTAATTAGTTGAAATTTTATCATGATTGTTTCTAGATTAATTTTATTAGTTTAGATTTGAAAGGATTGGTTCTGTGTCCAATCTCGGCCTAATTTAAGTAGCCATTGCCCAGGGTGGAACCGGAAGGTCCATTAATTTGAATAGCGTCCCCCTCCCTTGTTTAATAATTACATCTTAAATAATCCCCTTATCAGATCTACTCTTATTCCCTGATATCTATTTTTATGAATACTTCTTTATTCATTTAATGTTTCCTATATAGTATTTTATTAATATTTAATAATTTAGTTGGTGAATATTTTTTTTTATTTTGTATTTTTATGTACAAGATGGCGGCGGCGTAAGCCGGCTCATCAACCTAGATCTAATGTTTATTGTTGTCTAGCCCAACTGATGTTGTGGCATAGACATTGATGTGTTTTTTTTTTGGGGTGGCTTTTATGAGCTAGATCTAATGTATTATTTTATTGTAGTCTAGCCCAACTGATGTTGTGGCGTAGACATTATTGCATTTACCTCATGTTTATGATATTAGTGTGTGGCCTAAGCTATTGTTCCTTTGTTTTTAATTTTTATATTTACTTATGTTTGTTTGTATTTTTAAATTACAGGCTATAATTCCTCGCCTCGCCTCGCTTGTAAGTTGCTCGTCAATAATGCTAGCCTGTAGCTAGCCTGTAAGTCGTATGTCTGCCAGTAGGTCTTAGTGTTAGGACTTAAACATAGTGGTTTTATAGGAGCTATTATGAGTTTTAGTAGACTACTTTTTAGTGTTCGAAGTAGTGGATTTGTTTGTTGTTTAATTTTATTTAAGTTTAGTATTATAATAAAGTAGGGTTGATTTTTAGTAAGTTGTACTATATTTTTATTATTATTTAGTTGTGGTGAAGTTCCCGACAAGATCAACGTGTAATCTTTCGACTCAGGACCGGTAATAACATAATGCGACAACACATGTACCGGAAGCTCAAAATTGGAACCAGTGATATCTGCCCATGTGGAGTGTCATCAGAGAATGCCGACCATGTCCTCCAAGACTGCGCTCTGTACCAAGAGGCCCGTCTAAGACACTGGCCGCAAAACACCCCAATAGAAAGAAAACTATATGGAGAGCTCCCTGACTTGGAAACCACTGCGCAGTTCATCTCAGATATTGGTGTAGTGATCTGAACCCTCCAACATTACAATGAGAACGAAGAAGAAGAAGAAGAATGTGGTGAAGTTTATTTTATTTGCTCATATATTTTGAATTGTTTTCCTTGTTGTTAATAAAATATAAATTCGTTTGTCCTCTAAATTTAGTTGGTTATTTTATTTTAGTTGTTTATCTTAGAAGTTAGTTTTAGCTTAGCTAGTATAGTTAAGTAGTTTCGATGTGCTACCTTGATCACTTAGGCTAGCGTAGCCCCTTGGCCGATGGTCGAGGTGTCACAGATGAACTCACACAGTAGAGCTAACATCGGCCTACTGAATAAAATCTAATGTAGCTGTATTAAATGGCCACAGCGCCTCCAGACCAGCAAACAGTGCTATGATATTTTTTGTGGCCTAGGCCCTTTTTCTTATTGCATCCTACAAATGCTCACATAGTAGGCCTACTTCAGACGTACCCCAACCCTTATTTTTCTGTACTATCAATAAAACTGCCTTCATTTCAATAACCCCATCCCTTTTGGCCAGCCTATGAACTAGTGTAATTAAAACGGTTCGCTTTAAGTCTTATCTTATACAATATAGACGTTACGTTAAAAAAAGAAGATGATTACGACCAATGACTTAAATTCTGCCAAATCACTGGTTTTCCTGGCTAGCTCAGGCAATCCATTCCATGCTCTAATAGAGTTAGGGTAGAAAGAGCTTTTGTACAAATATGTCCTAGCATATGGGACGAGGAATGTGCCTTTTTCTTTGTGTCTTTCTGAGTATTTTATTAAATTTTTGTTTTTGAATTTGAAGATTATGGTTCAGTGTTTTATGTATAATTGCTACTTTACTTTTGATTCTTCGTCCTGAAGGCTTTTTAAATTTAGTGATTTTACTAAAGGTGTTACTCTAGTCAAATGTGAATATTGATTTGTTATGAATCTCACTGCTCTATTTTGTGTCTGTTCCAGTTTCTTAATGTTTTCTTGAGTTCAGGGGTCTCAAACAGAGGATGCATATTCTATTATAGGCATAACCAAGGTTAAATAACATTTTAGTGTTATGTTCTTACTTGTTTCTTTTAATAAACCCTAATGTTTTGTTTGATTTTTTTTATTCTTTCATCAATATGGGATTTCATGAGAGTTTTTCATTTAATAAATCACCTAGGTATTTTAGTCTGTGTTACTGGTTTACCATAAATAAAATAATTGGAATTAATTTGTTTAGTTTTTTTTGTTACTCTTAATAACTGACATTTTTCTGGGTGGAAAGACATGCTCCAATTTGATTCCCAGTTTTGTAATTAATCTAATTCTCTTTGTAAAATTTCTGTATCTTGTGTTGTTTTTATTGTTCTAGCCTATTATTTTGCAATCGTCTGCAAATAACCTGACTTTTGTCCCTAAACTAATGCAATTTGGTAAATCGTTTATGTAAATTAAAAATAGTAGTGGTCCCAAGACTGTTCCTTGAGGTACGCCTGAGTTTACTGTTATTGGTGTTGATTTAGAGCCATTTATTATTACAGTTTGTTCTCTCCCTATTAGAAAATCTTTAATCCACTGATGCAGTCGACCATCAATGCCAAAATATTTTTATTTTTTTAGCAAACTATGGTGGTGAACTTTGTCAAAAGCTTTAGAAAAATCTAGTAAGATAGCTTCTATTTGCTCACTGTTGTCTAAGCCTTTTGAAAAATCATCAATAAGTCCTATTGTGTTTCACATTATCTATATTTCTAAAGCCATGTTGGTATGGATTAAAGACATAATGTTTGTCTAAGTGGTTTATGATGTTGCTACATATTATGTGCTCTAGGATTTTACATGTGATGCTGGTCTGTAATTTCCTGGGTCAGATTTTTCTCCTTCCTTAAAAAGAGGGGTGACATTAGCTTCTTTCCAGTCCCTTGGTACTCTGCCTGAAAAAGTATTTTAAACACTGGTGCTAGCTCACTGCTTAGTTCTTTGAGAAGTCTAGCTGGAATGCCATCAGGCCTGGATGCTTTATTAGGTTTGAGGTTGGCTAATAATTTTTGGATTCCCTTTTCTTGTAATTCTATATCTCCTATGTTCTCTACTTGGTTCAAATTAAGTAATATGTCTTTGTCTCCTGGGGCTGAGAAAGCTGATGCAAAGTATTTGTTTAAGATGTTAGCTTTAGTTTCATTATCATTATGTGTTAAGTTGTTTTCTCCTGTTAATGGCGCTATGCCTGTTGTTTCAATTTTCTTTGACTTAATGTAGGACCATAGGTTTTTGTTGTTATCTTTAGATATTACATTGTTTATGTATTCACTCTACAGCTGTCTGCTTACATTTTGGGTCAGGTGTTTATTTTTTTTATATACTTTTTATGAACTCTTTCTGCCTTAGTTTCTTTAAATTTTCTATATAGGTTTTTCTTCTGTTTACAAAGCTTCTTTAATCTATTATTAAACTAGCATTTATTTATTTTGTTTGATGTGTATGTAGTTGGTATATGATTTTTCTATAATGTTTTTAAGATTGTTTTTTATGAAATTCCAGAGGTCATCAACTGGTTAGTTAATATCTTTTTCGGATAAGAATGTTTGTTGAAAGTTTAATGTGGCTTGGTGTAGTTGTGTTAGGTTACATTTGTTCCAGAGTAAGATCTTTCTTTCAGGTTTTATATTGGCTACTGCTTTTATCTGTCTATTTTTATGATCTCATGGTCTGATAGACCAGGGATAATATCATAATTAATTACTAATCCAGGTCTGCTGGTTAAGAAGAGATCTAATGTGTTGTTTAATCTAGTTGGCTTTTTAACGATTTGATCTAAACGTAGGTTGTGTAAGGTATCTATGAAAGGCTCATTTATGTCCTTAAGGTTTTGGTGCTTTTCTATAGTTAGTGTTTTCCAATTTATATCAGGTAGGTTGAAATCACCCATAATCCAGAAAACTGCATTTCTATTTGTCTCTTTAGGTGTAGTAAACGGATTGAATGTATTCTAAACTAAAATTTGGTGGTCTGTAAATACTGCCTATTATTAGGGATGTTGAGGTGGTATTAATTTTACAAAATATTGATTCTATATTTTTGAGTTAGGTAAAGAATTTCTTCTGCTATTAGAGTGGTTTTTAATGCTAAGAGAACTCCTCCATGATTATCAGCCCTATCTTTTGTAAAAAATTTTTAATTATTATTGAAAATTTTCGCATTATAAATTTCAGGATGTTGCCAAGTTTCTGTACCTGCGATTATGTCTGGTTTCTCACATTCTAATAAAATTGCTGTTTTGTTTCTAACGCTTTGAAAATTTATTACTAAGGTTTAAAGGTATTTTGGTATTACTTTTGGTATTACTTCTTTGTTAGGTTTGTTTGGTGTTGTATTAGTTCTAGTAGATTTAATAGGAGTGGATCTGGCTAGTGGTTGGTGAGTTTGGTTTGGGATGGTGTTTAGGATGTTTTATGTGTTAGAAGTGTCCACATCAAAGGAATCAAAAAGTCGTAATGTAAATTGAGGTAACCCACACGGTACACAGTGCCATGATGCGTCTTTGTTGCCTAAGGCATAATACACAGGTGTATTCATATGAAGACATGATGCATGGTACCCTCCCAAACACACTTCTGACCTGTGTGAACTTTTATAACGCTTTTCTGTCCCCTCCCATTTTCTTCACCCGCCTCTCAAAAACTTGAATTTTAATATTTGCGACCTCTAATTGCACAGCCCACTTTATAAAGCTACCTCTCACAAACACTTTTTTTGCCAGATAATTCAATAATCAATATCACTCATTTTCCGCCCTCCCCCACCCAAATCTACACTTTAGAAAATATTCCTACGTACGATATATGAATTTTTTTTTTCAACTTTTCATCTTTTTAAAGAAATATTTGAAAGGCCATCATTTTTTTTAAAAGAAGTGTTAAACAATTGTTTAAATCATCCTTTGGTCGATGTAATACATTCTGTTTCAACATTTATTTAGATTGAATAACTAAATTTAAATTGTGCAAAAACACTATTAAAAATGTATACAATTTGAAGAAAAAAAATACGAATTTCAAAATGTTGGATTTAAAAAACATTTTGAAGCGAATAAAAATTGTTTTTGGTCAATTACTGCTTTGGTTTCGATAGTAGAAGGTGCTTAGTTGTCTAATGCTTACAGAAAATAAACTGGTTAAATTTTCGTCCACGGGAAGTGGAAGAAATAGTCATTCAATTAAAGCCCTTCTTAGTATAATATAGATTCCTGAGAATAATGAGTTCTGACATGAACATTAAATGTCCTCAATCTGATGTATTTCCACAAACTTCATTAAGTTTAGCTATCTATTTTTAGCTATTACTTTTAGAGTACTGCTTAGTGAAAACTTATCTGGAAAGCGAAGCGTCAAATCGCTTTCAACGTTGATAACTGTCTTGTTAGGGCCAGTAGTGCTATTGGACGCATCTAGGCGAGGCTTTGGTGGAATAAAGCTCCGCCTGCCTACAAAAAGAATCAGCTTTTATCAGGAAGGGCGTTCCCTCAACACTTCAATATGGATCTGAAACATGGTACTATACAGATAGCAACTTCTTGAACGCTTTCTCCAAAGATCATTACAATTCTTCATGGACATACGGTGGCAAGAACAGACTACAAATAGCGATGTCCTTGCGAACGCCGGTATGGACAGTATAGAGGGACTTCTTATAGTCTACGGTTAGGCTGGGGGGTGAACGTATGACAAAAGCATTCCATTTGGTGAGCTAAAACAGGGTCGACGTAACAGAGGTGCCCCAGGGAAACGCTTTAAAGATCAGCTGAGGCTCTAACTTGCTTACACTGACATAAAAGAGAGCACCTTGCTGCAGGCGGCTTCGGAACGAGACAGCTCGAGAACGTTTATAAAGGTCGCGGGATACACATTTGGGGCCAAAAAAAAAACAATTTCCGAGGACAGACGTACACGGCTAAAAGAAAATGTAAATCGACCACCGTAAGAAAATGGCCATGTCTGCGCTGGATGTGGCAAAATATGTAGGTCGCAGCTGGAATTCAGAGCCACGGATAATACTGTATTCCTCATTATTCTTCGAACTCCAAGACAAGCAATGAAAAGGTAAATTGGGGAAATGCTGTCATACAGAGGTCATCAATCTGAAGGGTAATATACTGACAAATGGGCGCGGCGGTGTTCTTTTTTCTTTCAAAACATAAACAAATCTGTTGTATTTTCATTGTATTCATGAATCCACAACTGAATGTTGATCTAGTAATAACAACATTTTTACCAATGTCGCTTTGTCTACATACACCCCACTTCATGTTCTAACGTTGACCCTTAAAAAGACAGGCTTGTAAAGTTCGTGTAATTGTGACATATGTATCCACCAAAGCGACTCAACTCGTCTTTTAAAAGTACAAACAAGGAGCTTACTGCTAAGGAGAACGCCGATGTTGATTTCTTTCGTCATGTGAGAAGGCATCACATAAAAAAAATGTCATCTCTAATGAAACTGACCTAAGATACCAGAAAGTTTTCACACACTGATAAGCGTAAACACATGATATTCTATAAAGTTGAAATGTATGATTGTTGTCGTGATATCCTATAGAGCTAAAATGATGTTCTGAACTTTATATTGTAATGAAGCTCTATACGACCCAGAGGTAATGAGATTATAGTAAAAAAAAACTCCCTCAATTTATATATATAATTTTCTAAGTCACAAGTTCAAAAGTAGGAAGGCTGCCTGGTCGAGCGGTTTGCACGCAGGACTGTCGTATCGATTTACCTATGGTCCCGGGTCCCCCGTCGTCCTGCGGGAGGTTTGGACTAGGAAATAACTATCTTCAACTCTGAAGGAATTTCCGAAACATGTAAAACATTTTAAACATTTTAAACATTCAAGCAACAAGTAAGCAACAACAAGTAAATGGGAAGATCCCATGGCGCAGCATGATGTGTATGGAAAATGGTGTATCCCAATCCGCACTAAATTATGAATGAAAGTGGTGTATATAATTCTCTTCTTCTCAATTTGTCATAATATTAAAGTATTTTTAGATTATTGTGTCGTAAGACTATTGAAACTAGAACAACAATTCACAGATAGAGTCTACTCTCAGGTTTGACTTTAGAACTACTTTAATTAATATCACAAATTACGCACATTCGTTCAACTCTATTCTTAATATTGCGTAAATTAAGGTGAACTAGCCATTTTTAGCGGCCCCCGTAAGGGGAAAAAGCCGCTATTAGGTTTGTGCAAAATGTCCGTCTGTCACACTCAGGGCGCCAAAACTAGAAGAGATACGAAAAATATTTTTTCACCATTAAATGCGGCTTGAAAAGTTTAGGTGCAACGGCTACTTTTAGTTTTTTAAAAGCAAACCGTTTAATTTATAAAAATTATTATGCAAGCGATTTTTTAATAATAAAACACCAATTGTGAAGCAATTACGTAAATCTAAGGGAGGAAATGTTACTATATGAAATGCTCTTGGCATGTAGATATCACGCACATTTTTAAAATTAATTTATGTCTGTCTATCCGTCTGTCAGACTCAGAGAGCCAAAACTAGAAGAGATACGAAAAATATTTTTTCACCATTAAATGCGGCTTGAAAAGTTTAGGTGCAAAGGCTATTTTTAGTTTTCTCAAGGCAAACCGTTTAATTTATAAAATTAATTATGCAAGCGATTTTTTAATAACAAAACACCGATTCTAAAACAATTACGTAAATATAAGGGAGGAAATGTTACTATAAGAAATGCTCTAGACAAGTAGATATCATGCACATTTTTTAAAATGAACTTTTAGCAGCGGCTTTCGTTAACTAGCGTATAGACCGGAAATGACATGATTCTAAACTAATTTCTTAAATTTAAAAAAAAATCAGATTTTTTAAAATAAAATTGTATAATGCCCCCATTAAAATGAAACTAACATATTTTTGTGCGTTTTGTCTTTTGTTGGTCTGTCCATCACTGTTAGAAAAAAACACTAAAGGCTTTTGAAAATAGGATTTAACCTTTACTGTTCTTTCAGAAATATTGCGATAGTTTAAGGATGGGAGCATACAGGAATTGAGCCAGGGACCAACGATAAATCCGAACTAAAGTCTAGTGCGCAAACATCAAGATAAGGCAAGTTTATACCCTGCTCGCCATCCTCCGTCGTCCAGTGAGAAGTTAATTATTTTCAACTTAGAAGGAACATCCGAAACATCTTGCGAATAGGCGGATCTGACAGGGATCCGACTCCGACGGGGGCCGCCTCTGAGTTTGTGTATCACACAAACTCTCTTTGTAATCTTGTTTTTAGCTCCATTCATATACTTTTTTATTCATGAATTTACGCATTCACTTTACTTATAACAAGTTAATGGGAAGATCCCATGGCGCAGTATGGTGTGAATGGAAAATGATATATCCAAATCCGCTCTATTTTCATTCACAAAATAGCATAGCCTATTTTTTTTTACTTTACTTTTACTTTACAAAAGATTTTAATAATTTCCGGAGATTTCCAGGCCTTTTTCGTAGGCCTATATTTAATAGCATTTCAGGAGATTTCCAGGGGCTCCTAGTAAATCAAGAGGCCGCGGGAAATCTCTTATATGTTATAAAATGGTTTAATTTAATAATTTATACACCTAAAAATTTGCACGGGTCCAAAGAAAGTGCGGGACCCACTGCGGTCGCATATGTTGCAGTGCCTAAGGCCTGTCCTGCAAAATAGCGGCGTATACTATGCCGCCGGTCGACTTCTATTTTCTAATTGTCCACATGATCTTCGACAGATTGTCATCAAAACATAAGCATATTTTAACCGCCACTTAGAGCAAGGATAATGAGTTAAAATCACTATTAAAGTGAGACAAATGTATTAAGTATTACGTAACTTTGCAATATATTCTTAAAAGGAATATAGGAAACTGCACTGAAAGGTCATAAAAGAAAGAGCAGCAGATCAAGTATAGAGTTGTATTTTGCGGACAACGTAAACGGCCGGTCTTTCGGAAACAGAAACAGAGATAGCAGTCTTAAGGCAGGTATGCAAATAAGGTTTGACAATTCTATTTTCTTTAGGCGCTACCTTGCTTTATAACTAACAAAGAAAATAAATGTATCTAGAGTGAATTTTATTGCAAATAGTTACTATAATATACAATAAGATTTAATATACACATGTGGTTGAACATAATCGGTTGACGAGATCAACGTACAACTAGAGTCCCATTATGACCATCCCTGTTGTCTGCAAAACAAAAAACTATTATTTGTTTGCCGTTATTCTTTTACAAATCTTTATATTTATGGAAATAAGTACATTTACACATATTTAGGACTAAAGATCTAAACATTGTTATAGCATTTAGAATAAGATTTTTTAAACACATTTATAAAGGTCTATAAAGTTAAACTTTTCATAGTCATAGATTAAATCTGTCTTTGCTTTCAACTCAATAAAATTATTTCTATTTAAAGCCAGTATGTCGATAACTGGCCGTGTGGGTGAACTAATGTTAAACCTCAAGACGACCTGCATTCGACAGGAAATAGTTGAGCTTGATTTGTCAAGAGCTTTTCATTTTCTCCATGAATGGCCCCGGAAATGTTTATTAACGTCGTTGCTAGGAGAGGTTCCTGATTCGTGTCTGCCCATTCGACCGCCCAGATTGATGGTATAGTTAGGGATGTTTAAAATTGTAAAAAAAAATATTTACATCACGTTCAAATATAATTTTTATAGTAAATAATTTTTTAAACTAAATACAAAATCTACGAGGTAAAATTATATATTAACATAAAAATATATACCATGTCAAAACGTGATTAGAAACAGAGAGATGGCCCCATGCTGATCAATATGCTGGACAAGAAATATTAAAACCATTTTCTCGTTTTGGATTAACAAAGTAACATCGTCAAAATAACAAAAGGCATAAATCTATATCCATAATAAAATTAATCTAAATTCGATTTGAAAAATTAGGATATTACTTACAATTCTTAGCCTTTAGAAACGACATTCTGGGGTGAAAGAAAATTTATTTCGAAAACGATTCTAACGATATTTTTGAACAACTCTCAAGTTTTATGTATTAAAATAAATCTCTTAGCTTAATCTCCACACCTATAAAACTCAAGGTTTACCGTTATAATTGGCTAAGAATTTTCATTTTTGTTTCCAATGAGGTAAACTTGGTTCAGATATATAAAAAAAAAGTCAGATTACTTACAGACCATTACATAATATATATATGCAAATATTCTGACTTTTTATATATACTACCTTTACCAATATGTATAAATAAATAAATAGATAAATATATATATATATATATATATATATATATATATATATATCCCTTTTCCAAAAAAAAAATAATTCAAATGGCAATCTCCTTATTCCAAGAGCATAGCTAAGGAAGATTTTAAAACCCCTTGCGAAGATAAAACCTGCTCTTCAATATAAGACTATCCATATTCATCCTTATATATATTAAAAAATGTAAAGTTCCCCTTTCATACCTTGTGGTCTATATGGTAGATGATGTTAAGGTCATCTGTTTCTTTTGTTTACGGTTAACTAGGGTGTCATGTATATATAACAATAAAAACAACACAAGATATAGAAATTTTAAAAAGAGAATTAGATAAATTTATTATTATTCGCAGTAAAGTGACATTTCATTTTAATAACTATCGGTTACGGTTGATTTACTGTGTCCATTATCTCAATAAACATTATAGTGTCATCTAGAGCTTTTTTAATTTTCTTTTTAATTAAGACATAGACAATCTAAAAACATTCTTAATTTTTCTCCAAATAGATCTATCGATATTTAATGTATAAATATGTAATGTGCATACTATTTTTATAATGCTAGAAATTAAGTGGAGATGGATTCGTCACATTCTTAGAAAAAGTTCCATAAGGACCACATAGTACAGAAAATGATGAAGATACTTTTTATAATAATGATATTTGATTTTGCAAGAAAGCTGTTAACAGTATAAATATAATGTAAAGGCTTAAAAATATCTGAAACGGGCCATGATAGAAAAAAAAAAGTTGTCTACCAATGAACCGCAACCTGTTTTTGGAATTGATTGAAAGAATGAATCTAGCGCATGCGCAGAGCTAATTTGAAACAATCAATTTAAGTTAGCACCCATTGCTTTTTCGGTAAAGAATTAGGAAGTCAGTAGTGATTGTAAATTTGTATAAAAGTCTGAGGTAAGTCTAGTTTATCAAACCTTCATTTATATATTTATTTTTAATAAACTGCCGCTGAAAATAATACATTTATACTTATTCTTTTATTACTTTATTTTCTGAACAAGGGTTATGTGAATTTTTAAATTAGTTTTTAAAAGATAAATATACAGTCAATAATGTTTTCTTTTTAAATTTCATTCAAAAATGTGAATTTAAAAAATGAACATAAAATCAAGTGTTTTTTTAAACATTTCCTTCTTTATAAAGCTGTTAAATTGTAAAAAAAAAGCAAATATTTTACTATTTATAACTAATAAAGGATAAAAAATTATACTTTTTAAACAAGACAATTCTTTCTTTATACAGCTGACTAAATTCATTATTATACAAGATTACAAAGAGAGTTTGTGTGATACACAAACTCAGAGGCGGCCCCCGTCGGAGTCGGATCCCTGTCAGATCCGCCTATTCGCAAGATGTTTCGGATGTTCCTTTTAAGTCCCTGCCTCAATTCCTGTGTGCTTTTATCCTTAAACTATCGCAATATTTCTGAAAGAACAGTAAAGGTTAAATCATATTTTCAAAAGCCTTTAGTGTTTTTTTCTAACCGTGACGGACAGACCAACCAACAGACAAAACGCACAAAAATATGCTTGTTTTATTCTAATGGGGGCACTAAACAATTTTTTTTTTAAAAATCTAATTTTTTTAAAAAAATTTAAGAAATTAGTTTAGAATCATGTCATTTCAGGGCTTTACGCTAGTACACGAAAGCCGCTGCTAAAAGTTCATTTAAAAAAAAGTGCATGATATCTACATGCTAGAAGCATTTCTTATAGTAACATTTCCTCCCTTACATTTACGTAATTGTTTTAGAATTGGTGTTTTGTTTTTAAAAAAAAATCGCTTGCATAATTAATTTTATAAATTAAACGGTTTGCTTTTAGAAAACTAAAAGTAGCTGTTGCACCTAAACTTTTCAAGCCGCATTTAATGGTGAAATAATATTTTTCGTATCTCTTCTAGTTTTGGCGCTCTGAGTCTGACAGACGGACAGACGGACAGACAGACAGAAAGTCATTTAAAAAAATGTGCGTGATATCTAGATTCCAAGAGCATTTTTTCTAGTAACATTTTCTCCCTTACATTTACCTAATTGCTTCACAATTGGTGTTTTATTATTAAAAAATCGCTTGCATAATAATTTTTATAAATTAAACGATTTGCTTTTAGAAAACTAAAAGTAGCCGTTGCACCTAAACTTTTCAAGCCGCATTTAATGGTGAAAAAATATTTTTCGTATCTCTTCTAGTTTCGGCGCCCTGAGTGTGACAGACGGACAGACGGACAGACGGACATTTTGCACAAACCTAATAGCGGCTTTTTCCCCTTACGGGGGCCGCTAAAAAAGTATCACCACCATTGTTCAATGTAAGTGCGATTTTTATGCAAAGAAAAAAAATGAATGATAGATTTGAAAAATGAAACTTTTTTTTACCCCGCCACTTTCCCCCCACCCCACCGGAAAAATTATTGTTAAGCGAATGAATTAATCAGCTCAGAATTTGTATAATTCCAATGATAGACATATATATTTAGTGTTAGAAGACGGTATGCATAATGTTTTTGAATGTTTTTTTGCGCTTATTTTTCTCTTTATATATAATGAATGATTGAGTTAAAGAGGAATGGATATTACGTCACCCCTATTCTCCTTCCCACTTAAAAATCCTGGTTAAACGAATGTATTAATTTTTTCAGTATATATGTACCTCTGGTTCAGATGTACATATAAAACAAAATAACTTGGTTATCACGAACAAAACTCTTTAGTATTTGTCAGAGCATATCACATAGGGGTCTTTTGTCTTTATCTAAAAGAAATACACTTCTGGTAATACATATAAACTGACATATATATTAGTCAAAATAGATTATACACACATAATTACATTAATCCGTGACATATACATTACCATAACGTGCGAAATCCATAAAGAATGCAACCCCCAAATCTCATTGGTTTAATAAATTCATATTTGCATAAGAACAGTCACCAATAATTATTAGCAAACTAACTTATAAAGGTAATAAATATAGCAATAGAAAGGACCTCTTCAACGAAGATGTTACTGTCTAAAATGGAAGACCTAAATGCAAATTTATGATTGAAAACTCTGGATACCAGGAGATCGTGGGCATCTAAGCTCCTGGACAAATACAAGAAAAAAGATCCCTAAACGTATATGTTCTAAACAACTTGTTTGTTTATTTTACCACAAATGGTTCCATAAAAACACTTGGATATCATCGAACAATAGGACTAAAAACCAGATTTACCATTTTTGTAAATGCAAAAATTTAGACAATTGTTACTAGATGTTTTATAGATAAATTATGTAACCTTTGCGTATACCTTTTACGTAACTATAATGTAAAATACATCTTGTCCTAGATCAAGAAGTATCTCTAGACCTAAATCATGAAAGTAAGGAAGTGTAAAGTTGGGCAGTAGACTTTTTATCAATTCAGCAAGGAAAGGAATCATTTTTCCCAAAATGTATTGGTAGCAGGTGCACTTCCTTGTTAAAGGCATCACGGAAAGATTATATTACTCCAAAATTTAATATAGTTGTTTGTGCAGTTGCGAGTCTTCCGTGTACACAAGAATCTATCTGGAATTCTCCACTCCTCCACCCTTTATCAGGTAATATTATCAATATTAAGCTGTTTTATCAAATTAAAACAACAATATCAAAAGATTATATAAATTCGCTCTTTTGATATATGTAACATTTAATTTTCATGCCAAAAAGGCTTGATTATAGGTTATTTAGTTCTTTTTTGTTTAAAAACTTTTTTAAAAAAAAATGTATTACTAAGTTATGTAATTTTAGTCATACAAACTACCGATATTTAAAAAAAAATTACTTTTATTTTTAAAGAGGACAAAAAATCTATATAATGTGCATACAAGTGGAATATTATTTAAAACAATTTATAAGTAGTGTTTTTATATTGTACACTTGAACTGTAACGGCAATAATACTTTCGTGTTCTAGCGTAAAGCCCGGCAATGACATGATTCTAAACTAATTTCTTAATTTAAAAAAAAAAATCAGATTTAAAAAAAAAATTTCATTTTAAAAAATGTGCGTGATATCCGCATGTCTAGAGCATTTATTATAGTAACATTTCCTCCCTTACATTAACGTAATTGTTTTAGAATTGGTGTTTTGTTATTAAACATCGCTTGCATAATTAATTTTATAAATCAAACGGTTTGCTTTTGCAAAATTAAAAGTAGCCGTTGCACCTTAACTTTTCAAGCCGCATTTAATGGTGAAAAATAGTTTTCGTATCTCTTCTTGTTTTGGCGCCCTGAGTGTGACAGACGGACATTTTGCACAAACCTAATAGTGGCTTTTCCCTATACGGGGGCCGCTAAAAATTGCAAATGGGGGACTTTTAATATTAATAGTAAAAGAAGTAGAATCAAACCCAGAACCTAGTTCTAAAGATAATGCCTCATCTGTATACAAGTATGCACCGATAAGCATTAGCCATTTAATGTGACACTTTTGATGCATGGTATTATGCGCTGTGACTATAAAGGAGTACCACTGTATACTTTGCATCCCGGGCATGCTACCCTGCCTCATAGTGGCGCCCGGGTGGAAACGATCGTAGGAGGAAACGATTAGGCTAATGGGTAGCTAAAGAAGACTCCCGTGGAATTGCTTATGGGGGTGCGAGAACATCCTCATTGCACTGTGCGGAGTTGTAAAAAAGCTCCCACAACCTTGTCACAATCCAGGCGCTGTTCTTGTTCCCGTGGCTGTGCAGTCCCAGCTGTGACCTACATATTTTGCTACATCCAGGGCAAGCAAAACCATTGTCCGCAGGTGGTCGGTTTAGATTTTCTTTCGTCGTCTGCGTTTATCCTCGGCGGCAGATTTTCTTTTGGTCTCAAATGTGTATCCCACGGCCTTCGTAAGTGACCTCCAGCTGTCTCTTTCCGACGCCGCATGCAGCCAGGTGCTCTCTTCTATGTCAGCCAAGGAAAGTTGACGCCTAAGCTGGTCTTTGAATCGTTTCCGTGGGGCGCCTCTGCTACGTCGACCACCTTTTAGCTTACCAAAAAAGACTGCCTTTGGCATACTTCGTCTCCCATACGGGATTCATGCCCTGCCCAGCGTAGCTGTCGGACCATAAGAAGTCCCTCTATACTGTCCATACCGGCGTTCGCAAGGACATCGCTGTTTGTAGTGCGGTCCTGCCATCGTATGTCCATGATGGAGCGCAAGCATATTTGGTGAAAGCGCTCAAGGAGTCTTAGCTGTTTTCCATATAGTGTCCATGTCTCAGAGCCATATAGAAGGGTTGAGAGAACCACCGCCTGGTAGACATTTATTTTGTAGGTAGGCGGAGCGATTTGTTCTTCCAAACTCTCGCCTGAAGGCGTCCAAAAGCGCTACTGGACCTGGCTAGACGGTTATCAACTTCCCTTGAAAGTGAGGCGTCATTTGACACTATGCTACCAAGATATGGGAAGTGGTCTACCACGTTAAGGGGCTGTCCGTTTACTGTGATCCTTGGGGCTGAGTATGTTTCATTGGGTGACTTCTGGAACATGACTTCTGTTTTCCCGAGGTTTATAGATAGACCTAAAGAGGCGGCAGCGTAGGCAAATAACGTATACCGCGTTCTGGAGGTCATTTTCATTGTGAGCTAGAAGGGCGCAATCATCGGCACAGAGAAGCTCCGTTATGACCATCTCCTTTGTTTTTGTGTGGAATAGTAGACGTCGGAGATTAAACACGTTGCCGTCAGAACGAAACTGGATGTAGATGCCTTCATGCAATCGCTGCCTCATTTGACCCAGCATTACGCCAAAGAAGATAGCGAATAGAGTAGGGGCAAGTACACAGCCCTGCTTCACGCCATTTTCTATTGGGAAGTGATTAGAAAGAGCACCATTGTGTCTGATCTGGCCTCTCTGTCCTACGTGAAACTGCTTGCGAATGGATAGGAACGAAGGTGGGCACCCCAGCCTAGCCAAAATCCTCCACAAACCATCGCGACTGACCGTGTCGAAAGCCTTGGTGAGGTCCACAAATGCTGCGTACAGGTTTAGGTTCTGCTCTTTGCATTTTTCCTGTAAGTGTCGCAGAACAAATATTATGTCAGTTGTACCTCTACCCGCTCTGAAACCACATTGGCTTTCAGATAAGACCTCGTCCACTAAAGACTGGTTTAGTCGGTCCAGCAACACTCGAGCAAAGATCTTTCCTGCTACCGACAGAAGTGTAATGCCTTGATAGTTGGAGCAGTTAGACTTGTCACCCTTTTTGTATAGGGATATGATTACGGAGTCTCAAAGTTCAGGTGGGACCACGCACCCCTCCTAGCATAGAGCGAACAAGTCTGTTAGCCTCTCGGTTAGGGCGACACCACCCATTTTAAATATTTCCGCAGGAAGTCCATCAGAGCCAGGTGCCTTGTGACTTTTGAGTTTAGATATTGCTGTCTCAATTTCTACAGATGTCGGTGGGTCGTCGAGCTCCTCTCTTATGGTTTTCTGATGGACATTTGCCAGCGATTCCTCCGATACGTGCCTTTTATCAGCAAACAACGTACTGTAGTGTTCTGTCCAGGATTTAGTATGTCCTTGCTGGTAAATAGTGTAGAACCATCGGATGATCTTAGCGGTGCTGTAGTCTGGTAGGTTGGGCCATAGGCACAACGAAGCTACTCATAGAATGAGCGTGTGTCACCAGTGTCAGCATGTCTCTGCAAGCTTACGGACAGCTCCAGCCACCAATTATTTTTTAGTTCCCTGATCTTTGACTGCAGAGTGTGACAAGAAGCTTTATAGAGAGTCCTGGCTGCGTTGTCATTAGGGTTCGCGAGTACAGAGCGATAATATTTATGCTTATTCGCTAGAAGTTACTTAATTGCGTTATTGTTCTCATCAAACCAGTCTCTGTTGGGTTTGCTGCAGTATCCCACGTCTCGCAGTGTCGCTTTTAGCTGGCTCCAGTTACTCACTGGAGCATCGTCCTGGGGCTTTCGAAGATCAACCTCAAGTAGTACACTGAAGCGCTCTCGTACGTTAGCCAGCCTTTCGACATTTAGCTTCTTTGCCCTATGCAGGCCATCTTTTTTTACCATCTTGATGGTGATGTTTAGCTTCGTCCGGACAAGACGATTTTCCGTGTAACAGTCGGCACTGGGCATTACTCTTGTGTGCACCACATCCCTGACATCACACTGCCTTACTATTGTATAATCCAATAGGTGCCAGTGCCTTGAACGTGGATGCATCCATTTGGTCTTGAAGTTGCTTTTTTGTTGAAAAAGCGTGTTGGTATCGCAAGCTTTACTTCAGAGCAGAGTTCCAGCAGGAGCCTGCCATTATCGTTGCAGTTGCCAATGCCATGCCTACCTAGAACGCCTGGCCAAGAGCTGTAGTCGTTCCCCACTCGAGCGTTGAAGTCGCCCATGATAATGAAATTTGTCATTAGTGTTCACCTTGCTCAGGGCTCTCCTCAGGTCCTCGTAGAATTTTAACTTGGTTTCAGGCTCTGCCTGCAGCGTGGGAGCGTAAGCACTGACAATAGTGACGTGTTTTTGGGCCATCTAACGGTAGCCTGAGCGACATCAGTCGGTCTGAGTGACCAACAAGGATATCTAATAGTTTCTTGGCAAGAGATTGTTTTATCATAAAGGCCACCCCCGATTGCCTGTACTCCTCAGGGCCTTTTCCGGACCAGTAAAGGGTGTAGCCAGCTCCTCTTTCAGTCAGCGACCCCTGGCTTGGCAGGCGTACCTCACTCAGGGCAGCGATGACTACATCTAGTCGAGCCAGTTCTAATGCCACCAGTGCAGACTTCCGTTGAGGACATTCATTCTTGTTGCTGTCCTGCAGTGTGCGGACATTCCAGCAGGCGACTTTGAGAGGTATCCTTTCATCGACTCGTTTGGGACTAGTCATTAGATATGTTCTCAACAGACCTGGATTAGTAGTCGATTATAATGATGGGCAAAAGTTAACTAAAGTAAAAGTATTTATAGTGGTTTTTTTTTTCATAACCTATGTAATTAATAGAACCCTTTCTGTATTATTAGCGGCCCCCGAAAGGGGAAAAGACGCTATTAGTTTTGTGTGGCCTGTCTGTCCGTCTGTCTGTCTGTCTGCCTGTCTGTCAGTCCGTCCGTCCCGTTTAGTGCTCAGAAAGTAGAAGAGAAAATGAAAATCTGACATCACGATAATATAGATCATTCAAAGTTCTGATGCAACGGCTACTTTTTTTTTCTAAAAGCTCAAAATCTAATTTTTAAAAATATTTTATGCAAGCAGTATTTAAAGTGAAAAAACCTAATTAGTATGCAATATAAATGAAACCTAATTTAAGACAATTAATAATCTTATATATTGCATCAGATTTCAAGTTTCATTTTTGTTCCAACCTATGAGTATTTACTATCTAAGTAATTAACTCATTAAAGAGGTGTGGCAGTTGCCTCACACATCGGCTTTACAAGGCTAACGTTGAATGTTCAAAGCACGGAAGATGTATATTTTGACCGCTGGGGCACTAAATAAGATCTGTCGTTTATCTTTGATATATATTTTTTTTAAAATGAACTTTTAGAAGCGACTTTCGTGTACTAGCGTATAGCCCGGACATGACATGATTCTAAACTAATTTCTTAAACTTTTTTAAATATCACATTTAAAAAAATGTTTTTTATTGCTGTGACAAGTCAAAAACTCGCTGTCAGATTCGCTCACTTTTATCACAGCATTAATTATTACTTATCTTTATTTATTTATTTTATTTTAATTATTTCCCCTTTTTACGCCCTATTTCCTATTCACGTCAGACTAAAGTCTAGCGCATGGACCATGAATGTCACCACTCCCCGCTTATCTACCATTGACCGGGAAAGAGATCAAACAGACAGTTGCCTTGAGGGCCGGATGCCCAGCCCTCCCAGTTGATACCATATGGGCAGGAATGTAATTCATTACTCCTCCCGCCCCAGCACGTGTCTCTCCCTGATCAAATATATTATTCGAGGCCACATGTCTATCGACCCTCCAAGGTGTGCCCCTTATCTCGTGTCCACACATCTCAGGCCTCTTTCCAATATGTGAAATATTCGTCTCGAGCCGACCATGTGAGAGACAATCCCTATCTTGTCACATTTCCTGTTTCCGGTCTTGTTCCGACCTTTATAAGATAGGCTATTTCAAACTGGTCTCTCTCGCTCATTTCTCTCTCACTGGAACACGAGTCTGGACCATTTCATTTATTTTTACTCCTAGAGGATTATCTGTGGTGAGTTAATCACGCCGAACTTGGTCACAGGTTCCATTTAACCAGCTTGTGTGTATATTTCATTCTGGATATTATCATGTGTATTTTATTTAGTTCATTTATATTTAATTTGTGCATTGTGTATTTCTCACTGTCGTAAGTTGGAAACTTAACCATTGCATATGTATATATTTATATATTACGTTTACCTATGTCGGCAATATTATTGCTACGTTGCTCAATTGATAATTGACGCAACATTGTACATTAATGTACATCTTAGTTTATTTTCTTTATCTCGGCTGATCGCTTTGATAATTTTAGAAGAGATATCAGAAACATCTCTCATTTTAATCATTTTGCTTTTGCAAGAGTTGTTCCCTCCCCTTGAGCGGACACACTCGCCTCACTCCACTACATTGTTCATGTAAACAATAGCCTCGTGGTCACCGACCATCGTCCACTTCTCCCCTCTAGCCCCCCCCCCCCCATGCTCTTCTACTTGTATTCAATTTATATTGTTAGTTCCCCTTTTATGTACATTTATGTTATTATTTCCCCTTCTATGTACATTTTATATTACTAGTATCTACCCTATATTTTCCCGATCCCATTTGTCATCATCTTCCCCAATGTGCACTAAAGCAATTTTACCAATCTGACGAATGCACCTCAGTCGAGGGCATCGATAAGATGCATGAGAGACATGTCCTAACTTGTCTTTATTTATCCGCAGCCTCCCTCAGGTGTCTGCCTATTTGCTACCTGCCTATGTGTATTGAAATATTTGCCTATGTGTACTGACACATCTGCCTATTTGCATTGAGTTCCATCTACCTACTTGGCGCTAGCCTATTTGGTACTAATCAGTATCGCTTGCTCACTTGGATCCACTACGAGTATCACGTACTATTAAGTGCTTTTCAGCGCCGAAAGTCACTACTCATCGTCCACTTGGCGCTATCGGCTCAAGCCTGCCTATTTGACAGCCCGCCTGTCAGCCCATTAGGTACGACGTCCCTATAGATCCGTTCTGTGCGAGACGTCATAGCTCTGCCAACTCACTGGAATTATCCTGCACCCTACGCTGCCCACGGCAGATCCGCTCTGCCCGCAGTACACTTGTGCCCACGGTAACCGGCCACCCGCCTTACTGTGCCCACTACAGATATTGGAACTTTTGGACTGAACCTCCACAAGGACTATATCATCGGCGTCCCTCTACCCGCTAGACACGCCACTTCAAGCCAGGATACAGACAACTACGATTCATCCAAGACAGAAGGAGCTAAGTACCAAGGACAAAGTGACATATTCTCTCATTACGTGCATAAGTGATGATCAAATATAGCATTGATTAGAGTTAGATACAAACCATCCCCCTTTTATCTTTTTATGTAAATATTTATGTAAATAAATATTCTTTATATTTTTATCATTTGTATCTCTCTTTAATTGCTTGTCATGTTGCGTGTCTGCTCCCGATTTGTCTGCTGATGGGTCAGTGTGTGATATACTCAAAAATAATCATCCCCTAGACACCAAACAAGCTAAATTCACATCACACGCGGCGACCCGTCACAATTGCCAACATTAGAATGAAAGAAGCATATTTTTGTGCGTCTTAACTGTTTGTTGGTCTGTCCGTCACGGTTAGATTAAAAAACAAAAACTAAAGGCTTTTGAAAATAATATTTAACCTTTACTGTTCATTCAGAAATATTGCGATAGTTTAAAATATCTATAATAGATTGTTCCGGATGTTTATGTCTAGATCTACATTGAAATGTTATAATAAACTAAAACTAATCTTCTATTTTTAAATTTAATATTGCATTCATTCTATTGATTATCTGGGCTTTTTATTTTACCTAAATTTTATCTAAATTACATCCAAATTATTAATAATAATAATTAATAAGATATATTAAGAGTAGTAAATCAGAAGTTTAGTTTATGTACATCTACATCTCTACAGATCAATGCTGAAAGATTATTTAAAATCGCTCGTGTGACATATTGTATATATCAGGCTATTAGTTTGTAACCAGTTAGCATGCTGAACTGATTATCTCGACGCTCCCGGGTTATGTGTCTGTTTGTTTTACATGTTTCGATTGTTTTTTCAGAGTTAAAGATAGTTTACTTCCATTTTCAAACCTTCTACAGGAGGGGATGGGAGCATGCAGTAATTAAGCCAGGGACCAACGATAAATCCGAACTACAGTCAAGTGCGGAAACATCAAGATAAGACAGGTTTATACCCTGCTCACCATCCGCCGTCGTCCAGCGAGAAGTTAATTATTTTCAACTTTGAAGGAACATCCGAAACATTTTGCGAATAGGCGAATCTGACAGGGATCCGACTCCGACGGGGGCCGCCTCTGAGTTTGTGTATCACACAAACTCTCTTTGTAATCTTGTTATATTTGTAACCTTTCCTACTAAATCTATGTCAGGTGGGCATAATGATTATCTTCCAAACTATTAACTAGCTTTTAAGTCGAGATCTAGACTGAAGACATTGAACACATTCTTTTGTTGTCAAGATTTGATCAACAACTTTTTTAGGCGATCTAAACTATAGAATCTAGTAAAAAAAATACTACTACTTACTATTTACTAGATCTAGATATAATCGTATATATATATTTTTATATAACAATATCTAGATCTAGAACTAGTGTAGATCTGACAGTATCTAGATCTAGTGTAGATCTAAAACAGATAATTGATAGGCTACATTTAAAATTTAACTAAGTCTACAGATCGGATAGGATAGAGTCGATAGACGATAGTCTGACTGACTTACTGTGTAAAATATTCAATTTATTGAAGCAAAATGATTTTTCAAACTTAAGAATGTATCCCTTGGCCGCATTGGTCTATCGTACCACGATCGTTAGAGCACGCTCTTCTCATTTCTTTTGACTTTTTTGACTAAAAACTAATTCTAAATATTTGAATCGATAAGACGACCCCCATACATAAAGAAGCCATGTCAACAATAAATAGATCCACATCACAAGCCTATATATATTTTCTTATGTCTTTGATTATGAAGCTGTTGATATGGTGCGCATAGGTGCATACAAAGGCAAAATATTGGGAATAAAGAAGTTTTGTACTTTTCAAAACTAAAGATCATAGTTATATATAGACTGAAATGTACGTCCTAGAATTTATAGCTCAATTGAAGCCATATCTATATTACATAGATGTAGTAGGCCTACATAAAAAATATTTGACTCTTCCCAAATGAAAATAGCATCCTACTCCCAGTCTATATTTATTTATGTCTATGTAAGCAACCTTGACGTCGCTAATGCTTTTTGTTGATGTCATATAAATATAAAACTTCTATTTTTTACAAGCAAATCTTTTAAAAACATTATTTACATTTATTAGTTGTATTAAAAAATTGTTTTTAATTTTCGGTGAATCATTAATTTTTGACGCTCACATTCATGATTACCATGATTTTTCACTTTAGTATTGAATGAGAAAGAAAAGAATCTTACCTGTTGTATCAGTCAAAAGAAAACAAAATCGAGCACACTTAGATCGCAAAATACATTATGTTCTAGATCTACTAACATCAAGAGAGAAGAGGAAGTGTCTACAAATTCAATTTGCTTTAAAGTATCGGAAATAAAAAATTTCATTAAAAAATAATAATAAATAAATAAATAATTCGACTTTTTTGGGTTTGTAGCAATTTGCAACATAACGCGATATAGGGTTAAATTTAAGAACTTACTTAAACAGCATAATATTGTTTTTTTTTAACGTATATTAAACAGGACCGAATATAAAAAGAAATATACTCATTCCATGTTTGATTATTTGAATGTAGGCTTCATTCGTTGCTTTTCAAACCACAAATACGCATGTGGCATCTATGCAATACGGTTTATGTAATAATTTTATGAAACGCTGTAAAACTATCTCAGCAGGAGCCTGTATAAATGAAATGTCCCCAAAGGATTAGCAATTGACTGTGCTTACCCATCAACAACATTTACTTGCTAATAATCTGAGCAGTATATTGCATGAAGGGCATTAGGGACACTATATAAAGAGTGGATGTGTCTCAGTCAAGACGGTTAAGAAAAGTGTCTCACTACAGCCCCCCGGTTCAATATAGTCCAGTCGACTACAGCACAGCTCAGTGAGGTTCAGCGGTGTGGTTCGGTACAGAGCATTACGACGGTTCAGAGCGGAGTACTATCAAGTACAGTCAAGAGGAACGGCTTCTTGATCTTTGTCTGCGATCGAGTCCAACAAACGTGTCCAGTGTGTGAAGTCAGTCCTGAACTGTTGAACACAGTCCGGAACGAGACGGAAAGGTCAATGCAAGAGTTGATACGGCGGTGCGGTGTTATCGGAGAGATATTTGTACAGTGTACGTGTTGCCAATTGTACAGTATTGGCCGAAATTTATTTTACATTAAAGTGTTATGTTACTTTGGAGCTCTGAGTTGTCAAGTCCTTTAAGTTGGTGGTGTGTGTTGCAGTTTGCAGAGAGCCTGGATATCGAGATTCGTTACAACTGGTGTCAGAAATGGGATAGGATCGGATCTTATAGGAACGGATCTACTTTAGCTCATCTGAAACTGTTGAATGAACTCGAATAGAAAGAACTAAAGCGAGAACTCCGTGAACGAAGGCTGAGGGCAAGTGGAAACAAGGAAACCTTACAAGCACGCCTCCGGGAAGAAATAATGGAAGAAGAGAAAGATCCGGACACTTATCTGTTTGAAATTAAACCAGATTTAGCAAAGCTCGTTTACATTATGAACTTTAACGAACAGATCTGTTCCAAGCTCGAAAAGATGTATATCTCGGTGATGGAAGTGACTAGTCCTGTGGTGAAAACTATGGACGTGGTGGAAGAAACCCTATACCACCAAGGAGACTCGAAAGATGAGGTTTCACCGTGTTTGGACATTGAACTACTACCCACCCAATGCTATGAAGCAATAGGCAGTAACAAAGACAATGCGGATGAAGGTGGTGCTGCATGTGAATCCGAAAACAAGGAGTTACAAACCTAGGAGGAGACAGATGAAGAGACAAGGGAAGCTGCCCATACTTCGAACGAAACTTGTGCTGCAGCTGTACCTGATATGAGCACCTCAGACAGGAAGACAGATCCAGCAAACTTTGTGCCCGCGTCAAGTTGAAAGATGCCTACGAAGGTTAGACCATACAGTCGTTTGTCCAGGTACTAAGACCAGTGAGAGAAGCATTGGTGGTAATGAGCACCTATTGAAACCTGATGACGTAGTTGAGAGACATTTGCAAGTTCAATGGAACCGACAAGGTCTAAACCCAACAGACGAGTGGCCAGCTGCTAAGACTAGAGAGAGAGGTCCTGCTGGTGGTGAAGAAAGCCTAATGGAGCCTGAGCCCAAAAATGAGGAACTTTTGCACATAGAACGTTACCAACCTGCCCCACGAGCAAGAGAAGTTGTTGACTAAATTGCTGACTATATGACCAACATCAGAACGAGAAGAGTAACGCCGGAGGTAGAGCCAGGTTATATTAGAAATTCATCGTATTCCCTTTATCAGTTTCCACTGAGGAATTTTCTGGTGATGTGGCAGGTCTGCAGCAATACCGCCTTCTGAGAGGCAACGAGAATGTTCCTAGCAATGCCAAGAGCCTTGAAGGCATCTGTGAGGTCATTTATTATTATCCCCTCGGTTGATATGACAATGGGGTATATTGTTATTTTAGATAACTTCCATAAACGCTTGATCTCCAAGCCTAGGTTCCAATACTTTCGCTGTTTTTCAAACTCAGTTTTTCTTAAGTTATGAGATTTATTATTATTATTATTATTATTATTATTATTATTATTATGAATGCTCTTCTTGTTTGTTGAAGAGATGGATGCTGAGGCATTTCGAAAGAGAGGAAGAGAAGTTGTTGACTATATTGCTGACTATATGACCAACATCAGAACGAGAAGGGTAACGCCGGAGGTAGAGCCAGGTTATATTAGAAAACTTCTGCCAGCTACTGCTCCAAAGAAAGCTGAAGAATGGGAGTACATTATGAAGGATATAGAAAAAGCTATAATGCCAGGGGTAAGTGATATTCCAAATTGACTATTTTTGTCAATGTTTCTGTATGCTGATTAACACTGTCAGGTAGTGTTTAACGGGTCTAGGGTATGACAAATATCTTCTACTCAGTACAATAGCACTTTTCCATTTTGTTTTTCTAAGTGGAAGCAGATAAAATTTGTTCCTCTATTTGCTGTACAAGCCTCGAAATCCATAAGCAACTGAGAAAAAAAAAGGAAAAAAATTCAAATTAGAAATAAATATATATATTTGCTAATAAAAATGTAAGACTAATTTAAAACTGTTACAACAATGAACAGCATCTTAAAAGCTGTTCCCAGTGCTATCACGAGAAGCTATTGTTCTACATTTCTGTCTTACTGAATTGAATTGAAACAAGATTACAAAGAGAGTTTGTGTGATACACAAACTCAGAGGCGGCCCCCGTCGGAGTCTGATCCCTGTCAGATCCGCCTATTCGCAAGATGTTTCGGATGTTCCTTCAAAGTTGAAAATAATTAACTTCTCGCTAAATGACGGAGAATGGCGAGCAGGGTATAAACCTGCCTTATCTTGGTGTTTCCGCACTAGACTGTAGTTCGGATTTATCTGTAGAGATGTAGATGTACATCAACTAAACTTCTGATTTAGCACTCTTAATATATATCTTAATAATTATTATTATTAATAATTTGGATGTAATTTAGATAAAATTTAGGTAAAATTAAAATAAAAAGCCCAGATAATCAATAGAATGAATGCAATATTAAATTTAAAAAGATTAGTTTTAGTTTATTATAACATTTCAATGTAGATCTAGACATAAACATCCGGAACAATCTATTATAGATATTTTAAACTATCGCAATATTTCTGAAAGAACAGTAAAGGTTAAATATTATTTTCAAAAGCCTTTAGTTTTTTTTTATCTAACCGTGACGGACAGACCAACAAACAGTTAAAACGCACAAAAATATGCTTCTTACATTCTAATGTTGGCAATAAAAACATTTTTTTAAATGTGATTTTTAAAAAAGTTTAAGAAATTAGTTTAGGATCATGTCATGTCCGGGCTTTACGCTAGTTCATTTAAAAAAAATATATCAAAGGTAAACGACAGATCTTATTTAATGCCCCAGCGGTCAAAATATACATCTTCCGTGCTTTGATCTCTCAACGTTTGCCTTGAAAAGCTGATGTTCAAGGCAACTGCCACACCTCTTTAATGATTTAATTATTTAAATAGTGAATACTCGTAGGTTAGAACTAAATAGAACGTGAAATCTGTTGCATTATGTTAGATTATTAATTGTATTAAATTAGGTTTCATTTATATTGCATACTAATTAGGTTTTTTCTCTTTAAATACTGCTTGCATAAAATATTTTTAAAAATTAGATTTTGAGCTTTTAGAAAAAAAAAAGTAGCCGTTGCATCAGAACTTTGAATGATCTATATTATCGTGATGTCAGATTTTCATTATCTCTTCTACTTTCTGAGCACTAAACGGGACGGACGGACAGACAGACAGACAGACAGCCGGACAGACAGACAGACAAACAGACAGACGGACAGACAGGCCACACAAAACTAATAGCGTCATTTCCCCTTTCGGGGTCCGCTAATAAAATGTTGAAATAGGATTAAATATAATATTTACTTAAGGCAAATTTCTACCTCTATTTTCACATTGACAAATTTAAGTGCAACATTTGTAGAAAAAACAACAACAATGTTATTTAGGGAAAGTTAAAAAGTTAAAGATAATCTCACTTGTGGTAAATCACCTTCGATTTGAAAGTTATTGACAATCAAATCAGGTTCTTTAGGGAAAAAAAAAGAAACATGCATTAAAATAATTTTTCATTTCTAAATAAAATTTATCTTGAGTGACTTGATTAGAAAGTAATAGAAATTTGATCTTTACTTAGCAATGTGCTTATACTTTAGCAGAGAAATTGGCTGCCTAAATAAGCAATTGAAAATAACGTCATCTTTACATGATAGGAACTGTAAAGTTTGACAATTGATCGTCTAGTTTAGGTTATTATCCATCAAGAGCTGGGTAAAAGAAGAATGTGTTTCAGCCCCAACACTATTCTACATCTACTTTTTGTTTGTACTCGATAGCTCCTATACAATTCTGGAAGATGGAATATATATCCACAGTAGATAGGATGGAAGGCCTCTTAAACTGGCTTGGCCGAATTGGAGACAAAGTATCCTGAATAAGGAACTGATGTTCGCCGACGATGCGGCATTCACTGCCTGTTTACAATAAGGATTACAATGGCTAGTAAATGCTTTGACAGTTGCAGATAAATTGTTCAGTTTTACAATGAGTCTCAACAAGACTGAGAAAAGGGTATGAATAAACAAAACCAGTTATTCATCTGGGCGCATCCATTGTCTTTCGAGATTGAAGGATCCATAGCTTTGTATAAATAACCTCTATATTTAGAAAGAAAGAGAGAGGCATTATAAATAGATGACATAAATAGTCGAATCTTTTTTCAAACAAACATATTTTGCTTACACTTCAAATTGGAGAAAACGTTATAGGCCTAAATCTATTACATTACACATTGGCCTAATATAGGACAATTTTTAACTTAAACACGAAATTTCACAAAGGCCTATTATAGTAATAGTATTTAAAAGTGCTCTAACTCATACTAAATCTTTCTCAAGAACATGGATTTATTAAATGTCGTAGACAACAAAAAAACGAACAATACATACTTGGCTAAGTGGTGTATATAATTCTCTTCTTCTCAATTTGTCATATTATTAAGTAAGTACTAATCGACCGGCGGCATGACATACGCCGCTATTTTGAAGGGAAGGCCTTAGGCACTGCAACATATGCGACTACAGTGGGTCCAGTTTCTTTGGACAAGTGCTAATTTTTAGGTGTATACATTATTAAATTAAACCATTTTATAACATATAACAGATTTCCCGCGGCCTCTTGATTTACCAGTAGCACCTGGAAATCTCCTAAAAATTGCAAAATATAGGCCTACGAAAAAGTCCTGGAAATCTCCGAAAATTATTAAAATCTTTTGTAAAGTAAAAGTAAAGTAAAAAACAAGATTACAAAGAGAGTTTGTGTGATACACAAACTCTCTTTGTCGCTGCTAAGAGTTCATTTAAAAAAAAATTATATCAAAGATAAACGACAGAAATATACATCTTCCGTGCTTTGATCTCTCAACGGGGGCCGCCTCTGAGTTTGTGTATCATACAAACTCTCTTTGTCGCTGCTAAAAGTTCATTTTAAAAAAAGTATATCAAAGATAAACGACAGAAATATACATCTTCCGTGCTTTGATCTCTCAACGGGGGCCGCCTCTGAGTTTGTGTATCACACAAACTCTCTTTGTCGCTGCTAAATGTTCATTTAAAAAAAAAGTATATCAAAGATAAACGACAGAAATATACATCTTCCGTGCTTTGATCTCTCTATTTTTTCCGGACACGGTCAATGTCATAGAATAGTGGCCTTATAGTGTGAGTGGCGCCATGATTCCGCTTCCACAAGAGCGAAATTTCACTTTTCTAGGTGACTTTCTGGCGGGGTCAGCGTCAGGGATAAGTGGTTTGATATCTGAAGAGCTTGGGTTCAATGAACCCTCACGAGAGTAGGCATTTTGATTATCTCGTGACTTCCTAGCAGTGCCTGTGCTAGGGTGGAGCAGTTTGAGCTTAGCTGAGGGTTTGTTAGAGTGGTGACCAGGGCTTCCAACCGGCTGGTTGCTACCACGTCTCTGCTTTGTCATTCTTCCGACAGGCAGAGAAAAATATGGTTTGTTGACGACTCCTAGAGGTATATAGATGGAGCCTAGAACGAAGTCGAATACTGGCGAGTCCATGACGACTGCAATTAATGGTGCCATGTACATTCTACGTGGACCCCATCGATAGGATAAATCTTTGGAGGAATCTCACGGTCAAGAGATTGGACGGTCAATGTTCCACCAGTGAGGTCCGATGGGTCGACCAGTGCTTTGCTGATCACAGAACTCACCTCACATCTGGAATCGAATACGACCTGCACAGGAGATCCGTTAACCAGAATTGTCTCTACCCCAGGAGGAGATGAGATGGGGTGAGGTGGTACCGGGTGGGCTTCTGGTTGGGTAAGGCCAATAGCAGTGTGTTCAGTGGCCACGGTCAGCGCAGATATAACATAGTGGTCCTCCTCTTCCTCGTCGAGAGGCGATGGCTGATCAGGCAAAGAGGATTGTGGGAGCTCAGTTATGGCTGACAGGTTACGTGGGGCCTGCTGTTGTCGGTTAGGCCTTTGGTCACGGTAATGGTTATTGGTCTGGCTGTGTCGAGGCGGGTGATTTCGTCTGTCGTAGCTGTTAGGCGTAGCTGGTCGTTGGATTGTTGCTTTGTTAGGCTGATGTTTAGCAGAAGAAAAGGGTTGACTAGAGGGAGCGGGTTTGTTATAAGGAGTGGGCTTGTTAGAGGAAGCGGGCTGGTCCTCTGGTTTGTCTGAGGTTGAAGTCTTACTCTTGACATCGTTAATGTCTTTGCGGGCCGTCGCGTACCTGTCTGCAACTGAGGCTATGTCTGCGGGTGCAGAGGCTTGCTGTTCCCTGACAAAGATTTTGACATCGTTTGGCATGCACTCTAGTAACTTCTCTGCGAGTATGAGGCTCGATAGGCCGTCAAAAGTCTCTGGCAGTTCACTGAGAGTGTGCCATCTTCTCAGGTATTTTGTCCAGTCGGCTGCAGAGGCTGTCATAAGTCTCTCTGCACTCGAGGCGGGACGTCCTGAACTTCTTTTGGTAAGATTCGGCAGTCAGCTCAAATTGGATTAGTAGCGCCTGTTTGAGGGCTGCGTAGTCTTCTCTCTGGCTGGAAGGCAGTTTCGAGTACACTTCGTAGGCTTTGCTACGGAGGCACTAGGATAGCCTGAAAGACCATTTATCCTTTGGGAAACCATAAAACCGTGCTCTTTCCTCGAAGAGAACTAGGAAGACTTCCACGTTCTCGCTCCTGTCGTCAAAGTGTTCCATTGGCATGTAGGATAGGCCGTTTAAGAAACCTTGGCTGGAGGCAGGGCTAGCCGAACGATATTCAGAGGAGGCCTGGCTGGCGACTCCGCTCTCTTTGTCCGCGGCTATCTTTTCTCTCGCAGTCATTTCTTTCTCCTTTTCTATCTCCCTCTGAGTTATTTCCTTTTCTCTAGCTATTTCAAATTCCTTTCTTTCCTTTTATTTAACTTTAGCTACTTCGGTTTCAGCTTGCCTTCTTTCCCTTTCCTTTGCTGTTTCTGTTTCTCTCCTTTCCCTTTCCATGGCTATTTCATGCTCTCTTGCTAGTCTTTCTTTTTCCTTTTCAGCTTCTTTCTCCTCTCTTTTAAAGGCCTCGAATTGTGACCTCACATATTCTTTCTGTTCTGTCTCATCATATAGAAGGGACGCAGCTTCTTTCAATTCAGCTATTTTCTGCTTTATGTCGGAGTCTGCTTTGGAGCGTGTGCCTTAGACGATGACGAGGGTTTATCTAGGACAAAAGAAATTATCGACACGAGACGATCTAGGCATTGAAAGGATTCTTTGATGTGACCAGCCTCCCGACAGGGTAGGGGGTCGGCAGGATGTCCGATCTTGATCTTAATTCTTTAAGAGTGTATTTTGATCCTCAAGAACTTAACACATATATAAGGAGATTACATTTCATTATACCAACATTTAATTAGATTAAAAATGATTAAGTTTATTTAGTTTTCCTATTTCTTATTTATGCACATTTAATGCACCATCTGGAAGATACTGATTCTTGAAAGTGGCACTTCGGTATCTTCAACAAATGACTAATATTGCAAACAATCCCTACAATTCTTTGGCGACATAGTATGTATACGTATCATGTCAGATGACATGCTGATTGCAGTAAAAGATTTATAATAACACTATACAATATTTAAAAGTGTTCTGGAGAAAGCTATATAGAATATTATTAAGTTCAACAAAAATAAAATACAATTTAAACCTTTGTGGCTGTTAATTACCTCAGAAGACTTATTGGAGCCTTCAAGATCCAACTACAACATATCAATGGGGATGCCAGCCATGATACATTAGCTTGTCTTCGATGTGGGGAAAAAGTTATTACTTTTCTTGCATTTTTTTAAATTTATTAGTTGTTAAAAGTTAGACAATACATCAATGAGTACCGGCACCTATTTTTTTTACTAAAAAAACTGGCAGATATTAATTTAATTTTTCCTATATGACATCTGACTAAGTGTCATGACTTTTCGATTGCACATTTTTTATGAGACATGTGAGCATTTCGCCTTGAATTATTATACATACGATTTGTTTTTGTAAATATTTTTTTTGAGATTCATACATTAGACTCATTCATTGCAGATTACACACTGGCAACATCCAAACTTTCACGCGTATTTTCCAGCAGGAAATTCTTATCCTTCTATTCTAGGGGATATGCTATCAGACGCTATAGGATGCATAGGATTCTCATGGGTAGGTTGATTTGGATATTTGTTGTCAGTTGTCTGTCACGTTTAGAATTAAAAAGTAGAAGAGCTTCTGCAATGACTTATATTTGTGTTCTAGAATGAAACCCATTCTTTTGAAGTTAAATATGTAAACCTTTTGTATTCGAATTTTATTTTTTTTTAAACAATATTGTGTTGTTATGAATCTCGCGCGGTGTTGAGTTGCTGAAATACACTAAGTCCGCCTGAGGTAACACTGCCAGTAACACTGAACACAAACTGCTTCAATAATACCGGCGAAAAGTCAAAACGATCAAAGGATGCAGTCAATGCTAGTTTCAACTATAAAATATTTTTAATCTTCAAAAGGGAACACTATTAATGTCTTCTGTCGCTAGCTGTTTAGATATTGCCTATTAATTTACTGTTCTAATCAAAAAAATACGCCTTGTTTATACTGTATCGTAGAGCCTTCTACTTTTTAATGAACTTTGCGTCATCTGTCTGTAACTAATTAAAACTTTCCCTTTATTATTCCCGAAACAGGTCTAACTAAATCTTAATCATGTCATAACATTGTACACACTGTATGACTGTAGCACAATGGGGAATTAACTATTTTTGAGTAGTTTTATTGGCAGGAGTGATTCCCCTTAAGGTTATATAAAACATTGCAAAGTGTGTTTAGATGTCTCTTGCTCCTGAGTTACCAGCTTTACCTTTCTAAGGTATGTTGCGTACTGTATATATTGTTTCTACTAGTTATTGGGCGTGTCTTACGCTACTCGGGAGAGATGTGCCCTGCTCTGAATGTCTTTGGCCTGAGTATATCTTTAATCATTATTTTATTTTGTGTATTTTGATTGATTAGTAGATATAGCTTCAAATAATTTCCAAGCAGTATATTTAAACCCTGATGACTTTCATTCTGAGGTACTCATAACGTGCCTTTTTTTCTAGCCTTTTGTCTCTGATTCACAATACAGCAAGGTTCATTGGTCAAGCTGGTAACTCATAAAAAAGTGGCAACTAAACACATTTTCCTACTGGACTTTATCTAAGGTCCAGACAAGTGAAAGAAACAAAGTATGCTTTCAAAGCACTAATTCCTTTTTTCCATTACCCCGCTCCTCCCCCAATTTAATCGGTAAAAATATTTCTAATCGCATAAATTATTTGTTGTTGGTTCCGTTATTGATCCAAACCTATTGATACTGCATTTCCTATAAGCTTTGTATTTTTAAAAGTATTTTAAAAATGTTTTTCTATTTTTTATATCTGTGACATATGGAGGGGTGTAACTATTTTAAAGTAATTGTGATAACAAGAGTGATTCCCCTTACGAAGGATATATAAAGATAAGATAAGATAATTTTTATTGATTCAATCTAATGGAAATTCAGTTTGATTACAATTGACAAAATCAGGGTAACTACTGTACAAAAACAATATTGATGAAAAATTCGAACAACATTCACATACGAACACACATACACATTCGCAACCAGCGCTTAATGAATTTGACTTCTATGTACTTCTCGGTGACGACAGCTGACCTCGTAACACTCTGACCGAAAGTGGGACAAAGGAGTTTTTAATCTTTCAGTTTTAGTCCTAATGGAAAGGAGACGACCACTTCTTTCAGATCAGATCATGTAATGTGTGATAAGTTGACACTTGCTCCTGAGTGAACAACTTGACCAATGGGCTGTGTGTTATGTGAACTGTATATTTTTTATGATAACTGGTCGTGTGTCTTGGGGTACTCGGGAGAGGTGTGCCCTGCTCTGGGGATCTTTGGGCTAAGTTTATCTTTAATCATTATTATATTTTATACTAGACAGACATTACCCGCTGCCAGCGGGTCTTAACTTGCGTATTGCTGATGCAGTCACTGATATAGTGCATTAGAAACAATTAAAGAAAATAATAATATTATAAGTAAAGCAAATGCGTGAATTCAAGGATAAAAATATGAATTGAGCTAAAAATAGCTAATTGACCTTAATTTACGCGATATTAAGAATAGAGTTGCCGTCATGTAAAAATGCTTTAGAAAAAACAAATTTGAATGTTAATTTAATAGGGTTTGTTGTACTAGTCCGTTTCGTATCTTTTTTAAAAACTATCGGGCCGGAAGTCTTTTTTTTCCTTATGTATCTTTGCATTTTTCAGTTCTGTTTTAAATGAAACTGACATTATTATGCTATAATTTTAAGTGTACCAGATAGAAAAAAAAATTCTGCACAAAAATACGGGTGGTTTGGATCAAACCGGATAGAGGCTATAAAAAGAAAAAGCTGAATATAGCTCGAGAAACACACATTTATAGTACTTTATTTTATGAGTATTTTACCCAAGATCTGTGTTGTTTTTTTAGGACTAGCTTATTTAAGTACCCGGCATTTTCCAATACACAACTTCATACACAAAATAATTGTTGAAAAAAAATTGTAGTGATTTTAAACTTTAAATGATTGTAATGTCTGCCAAAGTTGACCTTGTGGCATTCATAATAACTAAATCTATGTTCAAATATAAACAAATCGTCACGATTAACACACTATAGAATATCTGACACCCTTTTTAGTGCAAAGAATTGCAAGCCTATAAAAAAATCATACATGGTTGGACATGAACTACAGATTTGCCTATCCTAGTTAAAATAATAGCATGTCTTTACAACTGTACCTAAGTAGTTAATACATTTTTCTCTCTCTATGGCCTCCGTCAGTCGCGAAGCGACTATGGATCATCTCATGAAAATGATTTGAATGCCTGGGCATAAGTTGTGGTCGGAACAGTGGCGTAGCAAGGTACCCGTGGGCCCGGGTTCAAGAATATGTTGATGGGCCCTAATGATTTACTAATGATTTTCTGCTATTTCTTTGGGTATTTCTTCATAGAAGTTCACAAAACAATTTCAGAAAATAATGCAAATATAATACATTTTTATTCTCTTTGAGTGCTGCTAAACATGATAGAGAAAAATGGCACAGATTTGGATCTCCTTTAAGTGTTTTGCTAAAATTGATTGCCCAAGTCTATTATCTCGTTTTGAATTTGTGGGTCGAGGTAAAGGGTTGTGTTATGTTTTGCTAAGACATTGTTGTTGTTAATTGTGTCACCTAAACGATACACTTTGAGATGACCACTAAATGAAAGATTCTTGCATTTTAAAGTTACAACTTTCATTTACTGTGCGAAGAATTACTTTCTTTCAATAATAATTGTCAACATTTTCGATGTGCTCTTTGTTTAGATCATCCACCGTTCTCAGTCATTCAGGTTGTCTGTATGTTGGGCAAGCTTTTTGGTGGAGTTAAGTAATTAGGCATATCCTTTTTTTTTTTTGACGATTCGGTTGAAAACAACGTTGGTGCTGTGTCTGGGTATAAATCCGAGACCATCCTTACGACTTTCCATTGCACATACCAGTCGACAAAGCAGCCATTCAAGTGAAAGACAAGATCCCACGATATATCGCTAACCAACCTCCTCCCCTGTCACAATAAGTAGTTAAAAAGTCAACATCTTTAATGTTTCCCAAAGTAACAAACAAAATATGATGTTTCTTTTTTCTTGTTTAATACTTAGTTTAAGTCTAAATCTAGAATTCTGGTAAAAAGCAGAAAAATAAGGTACAACTATCAACGTCTTAATTAACATAGATGGAAAAACAAAAGAAAGAAGGAAGTATGGGACCCAAACGTCACCATATTACAATAAACCTGATGAAAGCAGTTTTTTACAATGACCCCAACTAAAACAAAAAAAACGGGTTAATGTTGTGAAGTTAATATAAAGTTTGAGATGAAGTTCAGGATATTTTAAGGAAACTTTTTAATTTTTTAACCATTTTGTTTTACAAAATTGTAGTGTATAAGGCAGGCCACAATTGGTCATTAGTTATATGGGACCAGGCGATATGAAACCCCTATGCGCCATGTAGTGTATTTACAGTTGAAAAGGCCTAATTAACTTGCCTTAAGCTATTTGAGATATAGGGCCCCATATTAAGTCCAGATATTGTGTGTAACTACTAAGTATTTCATGGAGGCCCTAAGCTAGAACGTCTGTTGCATAGAGGGACCCTGGACCCATGGTTGTTTCACCATCGGGTGTGGGCCCCTTAATGGTCGTGGGCCCGGGTTCATTGAACCCCTTCGCGCCATGGATGCTACGCCACTGGGTCGGAACGATGTCGCCCACACATCAGTTCCCCCTCTCCCGCAGCTGATGTATCCAAAGGAACGGCAGTGCCGATACAGTTTGGGGTCAGCAGCGTCGCAGGTTCTGTCAGAGTGTAGCACTGGGTGTTGCAAACTGCCTTAGGGTCGCCAGCTCCTGATTTTTTCTCAGGGTTGACTCCCGAAGCCTTTCCCTTGATTGGGTATAGATGCAAGGGAGCAGAGGTTTAAATTCAGAGTTTTCCTTCTCCTAGGTGGGTAGCCAGCCATGGCTAACGAGCCCCTCCTGCCCGAAGCTTACTGGTTAAGGCGCTTTAATATATTTCTTCTGGAATACTAAATGATCTATACAATAAAATAGCAAGCTTCATCATCATCATCATTCCTTTGGGTTCCTCATGGAACATAGGGCCTCAACAAAAACACGTCACTATTCACAGTCTCTTGCTAGTTTTTTTTATGGTTCCCCAGCTCTTTCCGACCTTCTCGGCTTTCTCTAGTAGGCCTATACTGCGTAGCCTGGATTCTGAATAAATCTACATCTACGTAATAAAAAACACATCTTGAAGAAGTATTTCATTAATATTTTTTCAATGGCTAAAACGTGACTACTAAGAATTCAGAGGCTCCTCCCCGCGGGCGACCATGATTGCCTCTTCCATAAAACTTTGTATTAAAAAAATAAATGTATCCAGTGTTTGAGATCTTAGGCCCTACATAAATCGATCCGGTATCAATGTATTAAGTAGCAATAACCTCGCAAAAAATGTATAAAAGAAGATTGAGATATACACATATTTTTGTGATGGTACGCACCGGTACAGGTACCGGCACCTTTTTTCAACGTTAATTGTTAATTTATTAGTAGTTGAAAGTTATGCAATCTATCATGAGTATAGGCACCTATTTTTTTACAAAACTAAAAACACTTTATAAATGAATAATTTGTAGGGCCTATACAGTTTAGTTTCAGACTACATTATTAACCGTATTATTGATAACAGCCACGGGAAACACTGTATTCCTCACTAATCTTCGGACTCGAAGACAAGCCTATTATTGATAACATTTGTATGTGAAAGTCTCAATTATCTGAGTCTTAGACAGTTATTATTTTAAACTAGATTTAAGTAGAGTCTAGACCTAGATCTAGTAGGCCTATTACTATAAAAAAAATCCATCATTAGACATCATTAGCAATTTTATAATTAGGTCTAGGCATTGAAAAGTAGATCTATGAATAAACTATAACAGATCTAAGTCTATAAGTACTAACTTATTAAATAAGAAGAAGTATTATAATGAATATTGTACCTACAGATCTAGATTGGCTGAATTATAGATAGACCTATAGATCTAGTCAACTACATTAAGCACAGATTATAGCAAATGTATTACAATAGCCTAAATTGTTAGATCTATGTCCTAGATTATGTCTATCTATATATATATTCCTCTAAGTCTGAGGTCAAACAACAACATGCAAGCAAGCAAGCAACAACAAGCAAGCAAATAGGGAAGATCCCATGGCGTACGCACCACGGTGTGAATGGACCCAATCCGCACTATTTCATTCACAAAATAGCATAGACATAAATAAATATAGACCGGAAAAAGGAAGTAACTTCCTGTAACTTGAAAAAAAAAGTGGAAGCCGGAAGAGATTATATTGTGATTGTGTCGTAAGACTCTTGAAACTAGAACGACAATACACAGATAGATACTACTCTCAGGTTTGACTTTAGCGCGGGAAATCTGTTATATCATGTTATAAAATGGTTCAATTTAATAATTTATACACCTAAAAATTAGCACGGGTCCAAAGAAAGTTCGGGACCCACTGTGGTCGCATATGTTGTTGTATTTTTTTATTCATGAATTCACTTATAACAAGTAAATGGGAAGATCCCATGGCTCGATTATAGAACTTCTCTTCGCAGAGATAGTTTTATGCTTTAGCACATGAACATACTAATTATAGTCCATTTAATCAAATTTTCATTCAAATTTGTTTTTCTAAAGCATTGTTACATGAGTGCAGCTATATTCTTAAAATTGCGTAAATTAAGGTCAATTAGCCATTTTCATAGTATTTTTCATTCATGAATTCACGCATTCACTTTACTTATATCAAGCAATTGGGAAGATCCCATGGCGCAGCATGTTGTGAATGGGAAATAATATATCCAAATCCGCACTATTTTCATTCACAAAATAGCATAGCATTTTTTTTTACTTTAAAAGATTTTAATAATGTCCGAAAATTTCCAGGACTTTTTCGACCGGCGGCATAGCATTTAATACCATTTCAGGAGATTTCCAGGGGGCTCCTGGTAAATCAAGAGTCCGCGGGAAATCTGTTATGCTTTATAAAATGGTTCAATTTCATAATTTATACACCTAAAAATTAGCACGGGTCCAAAGAAAGTTCGGGACCCACTGTGGTCGCATATGTTGCAGTGCCTAAGGCCTGCCCTGGAAAATAGCGGCGTATGCTATGCCGCCGGTCGACTAGTATCTTATAATCTAATAATTAATAAACTTTAGTCTTTAGTAGGCCTAATATCTAGACTTTATTCTAATAAAAAATTGACTATAAGGATAGCATAGGATAGACTGGGTACTCTAGACCCAAGATAGAATCTATACTATTATAGATTATATGCAGTGTTAGCTAATAGTATAACACAAGAAATGAAACTGGGTTTTTCTAAACTCTAATACTTGGTATGTAATAGTAAAACAGCACGTACCGAAATAAATCGTTACTAGAAATCAAAAACCTAAATTTATTGTTGTATATATAGGTCTGTGGTTGAATTTTATATAGCCTTCGTAACTTCTTCTATAGAGAAATGACTTTTGTAATTTCCTTAACAGAAAAACTAGTCGACCGGCGGCATAGCATACGCCGCTATTTTGCAGGGCTGGCCTTAGGCACTGCAACATATGTGACCGTAGTGGGTCCCGCACTTTCTTTGGACCTGTGCTAATTTTTAGGTGTATAAATTATTAAACTAAACCATTTTATAACATAAAACAAAATTTCCCGCGGGCTCTTGATTTACCAGGAGCCCCCCTGGAAATCTCCTACAATGTTATTAAATATAGGCCTACGAAAAAGTCCTGGAAATCTCCTGACGTTATTAAAATCGCTTGTAAAGTAAAAGTAAAGGATTGTCGTTCTCGTTTGAACTTTTGAACTTTGAGAAGAAGAGAATTATATACACCACTTCCATTCACGAAATAGCATAGCTTTGCTATCATCATTGTCCATTCACACCATGCTGCGCCATGGTACCTTCCCATTTACTCGTTATAAGTAAAGCGAATGCGTGAATTCATGAATAAAAATTATATGAATGGAGCTAAAAATGGCCAATTGACCTTAATTTAAGCGATATTAAGAAATGAGTTGCACTCATGTAACAATGCTTTAGAAAAACCAATTTGAATGTTAATTTGATTAAAATATGAAATGAATGGACTATAATTAGTATGTTCATGTACTAAAGCATGAAACTATCATTGCGAAGAGAAGTTCTATAATCTTAGAGTCGAATTCGAGTTTTAGATCTAGATCTCAATCTAGGAATAGAGAGATTAGTTATCTTTCGTAATCATGTCTAATGAACCAATGTGCGTAATTTGTGATATTAATTAAAGTACTTCTAAAGTCAAACCTGAGAGTAGACTCTGTGTATTGTTGTTCTAGTTTCAATAGTCTTACGACCATAGACATATATATATATATATATATAGACTGGCCGATGAAGAACAAATTATTATTTGAAAAATTTGGGCAAACATAGATTTAATTATACAGCGGAAAAGATCCCATGGCGCAGCATGGTGTGAATGGGAAATAATATATCCAAATCCGCACTATTTTCATTCACAAAATAGCATAGCATATTTTTTTTTTTACTTTAAAAAGATTTTAATAATGTCCGGAAATTTCCAGGACTTTTTCGACCGGCGGCATAGCTTTAATAACATTTCTGGAGATTTCAAGGGGGCTCCTGGTAAATCAAGAGGCCGCGGGAAATCTGTTATGTTTTATAAAATCTTATCTTATCTTATATAATACAGACGTTACTTCAAAAAAGAAGATGATTACGTCCTACGCGTCATGCATTCAGTCATGCATATTTACCAGTGACTTAAATTCTGCCAAGTCACTGGTTTTCCTGGCTTGCTCAGGCAAACCATTCTGCTCAGGCAAACCAAATGGTTCAATTTAATAATTTATACACCTAAAAATTAGCACGGGTCCAAAGAAAGTTCAGGACCCACCGTGGTCGCATATGTTGTAGTATTTTTTATTCATGAATTCACTTATAACAAGTAAATGGGAAGATCCCATGGCGCAGCATGGTGTGAATGGAAATGGTGTATCCAAATCAGCACTATTTTCATTCACAAAATAGCATAGACATAAATAAATATAGACTGGAAAAAGGAATTAACTTCATGTAAATTGATTTAATAATTTATACACCTAAAAAATTAGCACTGTTCCAAGGAAAGTGCGGGACCCACTGCGGTCGCATATGTTGTAGTGCCTAAGGCCTGCCCTGGAAAAAAGCGGCGTATGCTATGCCGCCGGTCGACTAGTAGAGTATATTTTGTATTTTCATGTGTCAAAGTAAAAAACTATAAGTGCAAAGTGTAGTTCTTAAAATTAGATCTAGATCTAGATCCTTTTGATATTTTGTCATGTCAACATTGTAAACAAAGCCTAGATCCATAAGTACTATAGCTGTAATAGAGTTGGTCAACTTTATTTTTTTTTTAGAGTCTTAAGTTTGTTTTAGGGCTACAACGCATACACTACGGTCTAAGTTAGTACCCAAGGAACATTTCTGCCAAGTTTTATCAAGATTGGTCAATCGGTTTTGATTTCTATTCGGCTCATTCATAAATAGCCTACATACATACACACATACCCCTGACATTCTACTTTATATATTAGATATTTTCATTAGTTAGTAGATATAGCCTCAATTGATTTCCGGGCAGTAAATTTTAACCCTGGTGATTTTCATCCATCGTGATGTATTAACTAGCCTTGTGTTGTGATGGATTCAAATTTGTTTTAAACCATCCAATAGCTTTTCTGAACGGATGACTAGAAGTAAGTTTCCATTGAAGCTTATAGTTCATCAAGACCTTATTTGGCTTAAAGTGTCCAAGTATTGGCCTGAAGTCTAGACCTCAGAGTGACTCACAGTGGTCGTGTGTTGACCTGAAGCCCGTGACCTTAGAAATTTTTTCTTACCCTGATGTGGGTGGTTTAGATTTTTTTTCCTGATTATGTATTTATTTGTAATATATGACTTGTGTATCTTATACTATTTTGGAGTGTCTAATTTTGTTTATTTTTTATTGAAAAGGTCGGTGAGCACACGACTAGTTATTTACACATTTGACTCATAATGTAAATATAGCTATTTGTATTTATATTTACCTTGGACTTTAAGTCTTGTGATTCGCATACATTAGTGTATATATAATTATATATACATAGAGATTATACTTAATTATCTAGGCAATATAAGTAGGGACCTATATACCATTGGACGAACGTGCCATCACACTTTAAGATCGATTGATCTTAATAACATAATTCTAGCTAAAAGTCTCAAAGGAACTCTTTATTTTTAGCTATATCCGCTACTACGTAATATTATTGTTCTGTTGTCACAGATTAATAAACTACTGTAGACATTACAATTTAACAATAAATAATATAACGAGACTGTCTTCATCAAAGTAGACATAGAGAACTCTTTTATTTCCGCTCTATCTTTTACGTTCACTCAAAAACATAAACAATAAACAATGACGTAATATATTTTATATTAGCACAATTATAAAATAGAATTTGTTCATATCATGGGACGAACGTGCCATCACACTTTAAGATCGATTGATCTTAATAACATAATTCTAGCTAAAGGTCTCAAAGGAACTCTTTATTTTTAGCTATATCCGCTACTACGTAATATTATAAAATAGAATTTGTTCATATCATGGGTGCTCATTAAAATCAACCTCATCTTGATGTAACACGGGTATATGTGTTTCGAGTCTGAGTTCGTCTCTTCATTTTAATTTCTCTAAAGCATTATCTTCATACCATTGATATGCTCTCTTTTATATCTCTGTTATCTTGTGAGGTAAATTAAAATGAATATTGATATTGGGCAAATTATCAGGTGAGGTGATTTTGATTTGGTTTGATACATTTGTTTAAACTTGCCGTAATGCATCAATTTGGATACTATCCGAGATTTAGGTGGAATTTTATAAAAATTCAAATGCATATGAGTACAAAGGTATATGAATATGCACGCTATTATGTATGCTCTTTGTTGTTTTAATTTTTTTAATCACAATGATTACATATTTGTTTCTGGTTACAGGCGGCTAGTCCTGCATGTACAGAGTTAGAGACACTTATGTTGGATTGGGTTGGTAAGTCTATGTTTCTTTTTTTTTTTAAATTTTATCTTTTGAAGTAATAAGCCCATTAGATTTGCCCAAGAAAACTAAGTATGCTTACTTGCATTGCAAGTGTGATTTTATTTATAATATCAAAATTTTACTCTAGACAAGTTATATTGCGGGCACGACATGTCCTAAACTGTGCCGATGTGCCAAAACTCTAAACTCAACTCAAGTTGTATTATGGCAATCTCTTAAAATTGGTAAATTGATATTTCAAATAAGCTTTGTTTCAAACTTTGAAAATAAACTCTATTAAAAAAAAACAACAGCTCGTAAATTAAAATAAAAAGGTAGTTTGGTTTCACAAATATAGCTCTTCCTTCGTGGTCAAAGACGAGTACATTTCTCATTTCTTGTCAACTCGATGATGGCTATGGAGTCCAATCCTCGCTTTTAAAAAGCCAGCATTATATGATTTAAGTAGGTTAGGTCTGCTACAGATATACTCGCTGATCAAGTTGATGTAAATAATATTTGTCCCAACTCTCGCCAGAGAGCATTTTATTATGTTCATCGAATGTACCCTAGGATACATGCTTCATATATAATTAACCGTTGAGTGTAACTTTGGCCCTCAGTCTTGCAATTTTTAGAAGTGTGCAATCAATACTGGAATGAAGATAGATGCATTTGATGGATTTATCAAACGCATGGTGGATTAGCATTGAAAAGATGGTTGGGGCTAGGACACATCCTTGTTTGAGTCCCACTGGTGGATCCAAAACTTTGGAGTGAGGGGGCAAACCCTAACCCTAACGCCCAGTTAACCTTAACCCTAAGCATAAATAAATAAATTTATATATATAAATACACCTATGCTAAAACAATACATAAATGTAAGAGGGATAATATTAAAAATATGTAAACAAAGAAATATATATATATATAATATATTTTTTGTATTTTCAGTATCGCTAAGTCACACATATTTATAAAATGTACAAGAAATTTTCAGTATCGCTAAGTCACACATATTTATAAAATGTACAAGAAATGTTTACAACAATGTTTAATCAGTTCCTTCAAAATTTTAAAAATAATCAAATTTTATTTATTTTTTGTTTAGTGAAACATTGAGCTAACGAATGTTTGTTTGCGCTTCTAACTTATATAACATTTAGTTTCCATGCTTAAACTACCCTAGTGTAAATTATCTATAATAAAAGAACTCGGTACATTAATGTGTAATAAACCTTGTCATATTTGTCCTATCATTGAACTATACTAAAGGAACGCTGACTTCAAGTTTTTTTTTTAAAGCCGTATAGAAAACAGGTTCTTTGCGCATGTCATTACGCATCCTGCAATTTTTACAAAATAAAATGATGGAGACAAAGAAGGATTTTACACCTCGAACGCGCGCGATTTACCCGTGTTGATTAGAAAATGTTTTTTTAACTTTTTATAAACTTGTCGATAAAAACTTTAACCATTTACAGACAAGCTGTTAAGATAGATATAATTTATTAGAGTAAGAGCTTATCACAAATGATTTTATTTTCTATCACCCTTGGCGTCAAATTCACTCTAAGTCGATGCTTCTGTTTTGAAGTTGCCATTCGTTTAGTAAAGTTTATGTTAGGTATTTTCTACTAGATCTGGGTAATTTTTAATGCGCTACTTATAAATGAAGACCTACTTATGTACATTAAAAGAAAACGAAATCCATAGAGAATGTCATTCATATCTCTCATTACTTTAATTCATATTTACATAAGAACAGTCAACAGTAATTCATACAAAGCCTAGTCCTAAATATATATAGGCCTATTGTAAACGAAGTTAATAAACGTGGTGCGATCGATATTAAGGAGCCCTTTTATTAAACAGTAAATTTTTATAGATCTATAATTTAAATATAGTATTAAGAGATTTTTTAAAATCTAGATTATGAAAAAAAATGTAACCTATTAGGTCTATTGAAAGTAGACTTATTCGCTATTATATTTTTAGCAATCTTTATAAAAGTCTACCTAATTAATGTACCCATAGCCAATCAGATCTAGTATGCTTTTTATTGTAGACGATATTTATGATCGTAGAATAGATCTAATATATGATGCTACTTAAAACCATGTTAATAAAGTACTTTTAATCTGGGTATATTTAAAACTAGAAAATAGATCTAGGCATGTCTGGGTATATTTAAAACTAGAAAATAGATCTAGGCCATAGACATAAATAAGTATAGACTGGCCAATAAGATATTTTTATGAAGGGAACATTTGTGATTTGCAAATTAGTGTACTATACTATACAGCATGAGCAGTATAAAAGTTAAGTATTCATATCTATTTCAGCCATAACCTATATAAGTATTGCAATATTTTCACTATTGTGTTTTTTTTTTATCTCTTAGCGTGACTGTAATGTCAATTAATCATAATGTTTATTTTTTGTTCTGAAACTGTTTATTTTTAAATTTTAGCTTATTTGGACATTCTGCTGAAAAAATCCCTAGTTTCACTAATTCAAAGTTAAGGACTGAATCCTTTGCTTCTTTTTTCCAATGTATATTTATTTATGCTATCTATGCCATTTTGTGAATGAAAATAGTGCGGATTTGGATACACCATTTTTCTTTCACACCATGCTGCGTAAATAAGGAGGAAGTGTAGTTTTGTTTAATCTTTAAGACTAAAGATCGTGCAAATTGTCAGATTTCGGAAATCCGAATACAATGGATATACATTTTTTCAAGTTACATAAAGTTACTTCCTTTTTCCAGTCTATATATGTCTATGATCTAAGCATTTTCCTAAACGTAAATAGATCTACGGTGTTGACAGACAAATAAATTGCCGTAATCTAAAGTAATATTAGATCTAGCGCTAAAGCGCTAGAGAAAATAGAAGCTATTTCTAGTTGAATTATAGGGCTTGTCTACAAGTTTTTCTAATCTAGATCTATTATCAGTCTGATTATTACAAGGTTTATATATTACGACAGTGTAGATTAGGCCTCTAGATTGATTGTAAACACTGTAGATCAATATTCGATAACGAAAATGCCTAAATCTATATTTAAGTTTTAAATATACCCAGATTGCCAGATTTTTATACATTATTAATTCCAACTAGCTATTTTACCCGGCTTTTTTTTTTGTGTTTTGATTTTTGTTTCTGTTTTCTTATATTCATGGCAAGTTTCAGTGAGATTGGTACAGAATCTTTTTTTTTTGTATTTCTTTGTTATACATACGTGTTTTTGTTTTTACCGTACTAGATCTAGGAAATACGTGGGCAAGGTGGGGTGTGTGCTTATGTACTTTAAAATATAATTAGTGAACATAACAGATTATACACAGACCGACTTAAAATATAGGCTACTTTAATAGTTGCAATAAAAAAAATATACACAAGTGGGCCTCTAATATAATTTGAAAGTTGTTTTTTTTTTGTCTAAACTCAGTCTAAAATAAAAACTTATAGCTACAGTGATGTGTAGTTCCAAAATGTTTTTAAACACCCATTTGAAGGTAAATTTGGTTAAATAATCAAATGGATATAGCTACTATATTTTGTACGTTCACTTCTATAACAAAAAAAGTTATCTTTTTGAAGATTAGCGTGACAAGATCTAGCCTTGGCCAATCAAAAAGATGCAAACGATGTGTTATTTACTAATCTAAGGAAAGGTGTCATAATTGTTGTATTATATAAGGTAGTTTATTAATGGCTTACATTCAATTATATATATTTAATTGTGGGCTACACTTAATGAGACGAACCTATCTATAGATCTTATGCCATTGTAATTTTCAATCGCCGTTAAAAGGACTTTTCTACTTTTTTTTAAACTAGAAAAGTAAACATACACATATTTATATACAATATCAGGTGGCCGAGCCTTGCTCGGTTAAATAATTTATACTAAGAAAGGTAATATACTACTGCTACTGGCGCTACAGCCCATGGAAAGATATGGCCTGCTCTTACACATCCCTCCATTCATATATCTCCTGGACCTTTCGTCACCACGCCCTAACGGTAACCCCAAGTTTAGATATCTTGTTTAGTGTGAGAAAGTAAGGAGCAGTAGAGCAGCTGTGTAATCACCATTTCCTTTGTTTTGGTACGGGACATTAGACACTGAAGCATGAACACATGGTCATAATTTTACCACAAAATTATAATTATAATAAGTCTTGACATCAAATCCGAAGGAATCTACACGGCTCTACGCAATTAAAGTGTAAACAATTTATTATTTATTTATTAAGCACTTAAAACGCAATAACTAATCATACATCGGTACATTTAATTTCATTACTTTCCTTCCATATAGTTCTATAATAAATAAATCTTCAATAAGATGGTGCGCAAATGTTTAATTAGGTCCATTGATACTTTAAAACTCGTTCTTGTTTGCATTGTAGTAAGGTAAGCTTAGTGACGTAAGCAGCGTTTTTCCCGTTTACGTCATGGAAAACTTTCATTCATAAATTTTCCATTTCATTCCTAAATTATTCTGACCAAAATTAAATTGAGACATTTTCATATCGAAATAACGGTCGAACTCGAGTTTTCCCGATGTGGCCAATGAGTTCAGAATTTTTTTCTCACTAATACGCACATACCTTGAAATTTTAAAGAAAATCGTTAGAGCCGTTTTCGAAATAAAATTTATAAATAAATATATATATATATATACAAGAATTGCTCGCTTAAGAGTATAGGATGTACTAAATTTATAGGCCTACGTGGATACATTAATTTATTATTTTGTTAATAAGAATTTAGGTATTTAATTTACAAGCACTTCTCCTTTTTTTGGTTAGAAAAAAAGCAGGATATTGCGCAGTCAAAAAAAATTTACTCGAGTAGCAAGTGTAATGATCTTCTCTTTTTTGTTGTAATGTTAGTTCTTGCTGTAGCTGATATATTTCTAAGTTAC
>JADKLZ010081101.1:7006460-7025359 GCA_021533235.1 Biomphalaria straminea
ACTTTCATTCATAAATTGGAAAACTTTCATTCATAAATTCTCCATGTCATTCATAAAACCTTCAAACCAAAATAAATTTTTCGATAATGAGACATTTTTCAAACCGATATAACGGTCAAACTCGAGTTTTCCCGATGTGACCAATGAGCTGAGAATTTTTTTCTCACTAACATTTAGATACGTTGAAATTTTAAAGAAAATCGTTAGAGCCGTTTTCGAAATAGAAGAAACATATATATCCTATACTCTTAAGCGAGCAATTCTTGTATATATATATATATGAGAACTCTTGCACCACCGTAAGTGTGTGATTTCCGATGTAAATCACTGGTGTTTCTGAAACATCTTGTGCCAGGATTTCAGTCTTGGAGAGACTAATTGTAAGTCCAAACTCCTGACAAGCCTCTGCAATCCTTCTTGTGAATGAAATATGAGTGCGGCATCGTCGGCAAACAGCAGTTCTCTAAACAAGATACGCCGTCTCTTCGTTTTGGCTTTAAGGCGTGCTAGGTTAAAAAGTTTTCCGTCAGATCTACTGTGGATATATACTCCATCTTCCAGGGATTTGAAAGCGCTGGTGAGTACAACCGAAAAGAAGATGCCGAATAGTGTTGGAGCCAGAACACATCCTTGTTTTACTCCGCTCTTGATGGAGAATGGCCTAGAGGCGGAACTGTCAAATTGTACGGTGCCCTGCATATTTTCATGGAAAGCCGACACTAGTTTTCGTAGCTTGTTTGGACAGCCGATTCTCTCTAATACAGCAAACAAGCCGGTTCTGCTGACAAGATCAAACGCCTTGGTCAAGTCAATAAAGGCTATAAAGAGGGGCTGCCTTTGTTCTCTGCTTTTCTCCTGTAGCTGCCGCAGGGAGAAGATCATATCTGTTGTGGATCTACCAGCTCTGAAGCCACACTGCGATTCTGGGTAAACTCGTTCTGCCAAAATCTGCAGCCGCCTCAGTATTACTCTGGCATAAGCCTTCCCAACTATGCTAAGGAGTGAGATGCCTCTATAACTGTTACAGTCGGTGCGGTCGCCCTCATTTTTGTAAATTGTTACAATGTTGGCATCCTTCAATTCTTGGGGGACCATTCCTTGCTCCCAGCACAAACTTAGCAGATCATGGAGTGGCCTGATTAGGGCATGCTTCCCAGCCTGAATGACTTCAGCAGGAATACCATCTCCTCCGGGTGCTTTCCCGAGCCAGGGGTGTCAATGGGGATAAGCTCCCAATGGAATCATTTAAGTATCCTAAATATATATATATATATATATATATATATATATATATATATATATATAATTCTCTAAGTCACAAGTTGAAAAGTTCAAAAAAAAGTAAATGCCAAGATCCCATGGCGCAGCATGGTGTGAATAGAAAATGGTGTATCCAAATCCGAAATATTTTCATTCACAAAATAGCATAGCATAGAGGAGCATTTTGTGAATGAAAGTGGTGTATATAATTCTCTTCTTCTCAATTTGTCATAATATTACGTAAGTATTTACAGATTATATTGTGTCGTAAGACGCTTGAAACTAGAACGACAATACACAGATAGAGTCTACTCTCAGGTTTGACTTTAGAAGTACTTTAATTAATATCACAAATTACGTTAAAATAATAATTTCACTGGCTTGCTCCTTTTAATCTCACTTCCATTTCCGGATATTTATCTATATATATATATTTCCGGATATTGTTTTTGTTACTTTACTTTTACTTTGCAAAAGATTTTAATAATTTCCGGAGATTTCCAGGACTTTTTCGTAGGCCTATATTTAATAACATTTCAGGAGGTTTCCAGGGGCTCCTGGTAAATCAACAGGCCGCGGGAAATCTGTTATATGTTATAAAATGGTTTTATGTAATAATTGATACACCAAAAAATTAGCACGGGTCCAAAAAAAGTGCGGGACCCACTACGGTCGCATATGTTGCAGTCCCTAAGGCCAGCCCTGCAAAATAGCGGCGTATGACTAGTCTATATAATTAAAACTAGTTATTGATATTTAACCGATCTTTATATTATGTCGTTCCCCTGTTAGTTGATTGGGTAGAGAGGGGGCGAATGCATCTACTGCCCTTCCAACCTATAGTCTTTTTGAGGGGGGGGTCCTCCTTTAATTTAGAAATCATAGATTGTGAACAAAATTAATTGAATTACTACATAATTATTATATTATATCGCTACACTTCTGGTATCTTAGTCGAATGGGGGAGGGGAGGTCATATTTTTATGGAGAAATCTTAGTATGTAAGTATTTGCACAAAAATTAGTAGAATTTCTATATAATATAAGCTACATATTGATGTTTTAACACATTAGTATATTATGTTGCACAGACAGATCTCACATTTTATGATTTTATCATCAGTAAATATGAAAGGAAAAAGGGTTGTACCATGTGGAGGGGCGATACATGCAATCATCTTCCGCCAATCGGACAAACCAATACTTATTCTTTTTGTATTTTAGTTAATTAAGAAATTACAAAATAAAAAATTATTGTCACTAATACAATTTATATATGCAATAAATTAAACTCTTTTATCGTGACGCCCGACCCCCTATTTTTTAATGCCAAACGCAATCATTAGCAGAAATTATAAAAAGGAGCGAGGTTTACCGTTTCAACTCTATCGCCCCCTTCCCTTTCCAGACGAAAACATGACGTTTTAAAACAAAAAAGTCAAATAGGATTATATGACGACACAGTTTATTCAATTGCACACGAATTTATCTTAGCCTTTTTAAGAATTTTTTTTTTTTTTAAATTTAGAATTCATATGATTATAAGATTAACAATTGAGATGAGTTCTGAACCCAAATAATATTTTCCTAGTCATCTTTTTCCAACCTTTACTAATACTGATATTTTTCTGTTTTATAAAAAAAAAAAAATTTGGAACTATAACACAAAAATAGAAGTATGCACTCGAATACTACAAATGAAAAAAAAATTGAGTAGAATGTTATTGGGTCACTTAATTTCTTCTCCCACTTTCTATTTTTTTGTTTAGAGCTTTAAATTATAGTTCTGTAACAAAACAAAGTTACAGACAAGAATATTGAACAAAATGTATCACTTATGAGATTTTTTAATAATTTTTTTTTTTCGAATACATTTCTTTTCGGCGGCGATCCTCAAAGTTTAATCTGAATATGTTTGGTATCTTATCTTTTCAAGGAACAAATCAGTTAGTTGCATTAGCAATGTAGTAAAAAACATTATTCAAAAGGTCCCTTTTTAATGGGATGAATTATGAGCTGTGGATGTCAGGAGAATGCGTTTCTGCAGCGAAGAATGCAAGAAAACGCATTTGGCGTCGGGCTTACAGTGCTCTCCCAGACCGAATAGCTGTCAAGGGAAAAGCCTCAACATAGCTTTTTTATATTTTTTTTTCGGCCTTGATGAGCTGTAGATGTTAGGAGAATGCGTTTCTGCTGTGAAGAATGCAAGAAGACACTTTTGGCGTCGGGGCTTCGCCCCAATCCCCACTGGGAGAGCTTGCAGCGCTCATCAGATCCCCTAGCTGTCAAGAGAAAGGCCTCAACATGGCTTTTTTTTTCGCCAAAGGTTGAGAAACACTGCCCCTTTTTTTTTTTTAACAAAAATTCGTATATATGACGCGCGTTTATGCTTAGGATTAGAGATAGGGTTTACTGGGCGTTAGGGTTAGGGTTTGAAAAAAAATCGCCCCCCCCACTCCAAAGTTCTGGTTCCGCTAGTGATTTAGATTTAGATGAGACACTATCGAAAGGATCTAGATCTAGATCTAATTTTAAGAACTACACTATGCACTGATAGTTTTTTACTTTGACTCATGAAAAATACAAAATATAGTCCATTGATTTCATTATTTAATAAAATTGACCTTTAAATTTGTGTTTCAAAAGTGAATTTAGACATCCTGACGTACTTTATATACCATTCATCTCGCTCTTCTTTCATTTTAATAGCTAAATTTATTTGAATTAAAGAAAACTAGTCGACCGGCGGCATAGCATACGCCGCTATTTTGCAGGGCAGGCCATATGCATATGCGACCGCAATGGGTCCCGCACTTTCTTTGGACCCACATAACAGATTTCCCGAGGCCTCTTGATTTACCAGGAGCCACTAGAAATCTCCTGAAATGTTATTAAATACAGGCCTACGAAAAAGTCCTGGAAATCTCCAGAAATTATTAAAATCTCTTGTAAAGTAAAAAAAAAAATATCCGGAAATATATAGATAAATATCCGGAAATGGAAGTGAGATTAATAGGAGGAAGCCAGTGAAATTATTATTTTAACGTAATTTGTGATATTAATTAAAGTACTTCTAAAGTCAAACCTGAGAGTAGACTCTATCTGTGTATTGTCGTTGTAGTTTCAAGAGTCTTACGACACAATAATCTGGAAATACTTTTAATATTATGGCGAATTGAGAAGAAGAGAATTATATACACCACTTTCATTCACAAAATAGCATAGCGGATTTGGATACACCATTTTCCATTCACACCATGCTGCGCATTGGGATCTTCCCATTTACTTGTTGCTTGTTGCTTGCTTGTTGTGTGTTTGAACTTTTGAACTTGTCGACTTTGAAAATTATATATATAGATTGGAAAAGGGTTTACACGATTTTTTACAAAGTATTTGATATTTGAATTGAATGTATCAACCATAGACATACAGAAATATAGACTGGTGTTGCGTGCCTATTCGCTGTGTTGAATCCAACAAATGCAGTAGACAGGAGGTAAACTGTCACAACTCAAATACCAACGAAAGCCGAACAATAATAGAGTAAGTCGACAATCGATTCAACTATAAACCTCGTTTAATAATCAAGAAGGGATCCGTCGTTTGTCTTTTTGTAGTCTCAATCTAAATAATCTTATTGTCCTTTGCGTCGACAAAAAGCGTCCTGTTTTTTAATCTAACTGCCAGTTGTTGCGTCTCTTTCGCCGTGGTAAGTATCAAACGAGATAAGCAGGAGGTAATTTACAACCACAAACGAAATGACAAACAAGTAATAGATGAAGTCGACAATCGATTCAACTATAAAATTACATTTAATACTTGATAAGGGATCCGTCTGTGTCTTTACATAATTGCGTCTTTCTCTTTATCAAAATCGTCTTGTTGTTAGCGTCGACTAAAAGCGTTCTGTTTTTTAATCTAACTATTCGTCATTTCCGTCACTAAGTCAAAACTTATCCCTTAATTATTCCCGAAATAAATCTACGTTCTAATCATGTCATAACAACTCCTTCACCCTCCCACTAAAAAAAAATTGTCACTCAATTTTTTTTCTACCATATTAGTCTTACAATGAGCAAGGGCCTTTGGGGAAACATAAAAACAACAACTTGAGTCTTGACTTCGGTTTAGCAACAGTGTCCGAAATAAAGTTCTTTTCTACCCATACTTCACTAATGAGTTGCACCGTGACACTGTCCAATGTGGTGTCCAGTACATGATAGTACGATGTAGATATAGTTCATGCTGACACAATATGTGCGTCAAGCTATCGATGTCACAACATATTCCAGAGGTTCTCGCACGTCAATACAGACATTTACCTAGTATAACAAATTGACATGTATCACCACTTGTCCACTACCACGTACCTAACGTTTTCTCGGGCATTAACAAGTGTATTTATTTTCTTTCTCCATTTACTTGTTCCAAATGGAACTAACTTTTGACTGATGAATGATTGTGATCACATAAAATATCGTCATAATAATAATAAAACTTACTCGTTCCGTGATAAAAAAAAATACACCGTCGCCTTATCAATGCCATTTCTAATCGTACACACATACTACGCATTCATACATAATAGGTTCATATTTCCAACCAAATAAGCTACAAAGTTAAGTATATACCTATATACACTATCTGAAAATAAATACAATTAATCTATGCCATATGACTACTAGACAAAACCATTTGCTACCAATTAAGAATAAAATACTTGAACTAACAGATATTTACATAGTTATGTACAGACTATGGTCGTATAGCGTTATGTTTCATTTGCTATCTGTAGGACCCATACATTTGTTTTCTCCAACTGGAGTTTAAATCTCTTCTTGTGTAGTCCGCGTGTGGCCTTCTATCTCGGTATGACTTGTGATTACCGCTACCACAGTCATCTCTTTTCTCATGGCTATCGGATGTAGACCTGTGCCTGCTATCCAAACTCGCAATCTTCTGTGCAGACTGTTCTGCTCTACTCCAACAATCTCTAGCGATGTGCCCATGTTTATGGCAGTGAAAACAAATTATTCTTTTTCTAGTTTTGTTTCTCCTCATGTTGCCATACCTACTTTCCCAATGTCTAACATGTTCGTCGGTAGCGACTTTGACGCCTGCTACATTCCCAAGTAACACATCTTTCGATAGCTTGGCATGGCTACCCCTTCACAATACCCTGTGTACAACGGCGATCTAAGAACACTTTGCACGCTTCAAACCTCTTGACCGCGCCGTCTGCCAACCTAACTAATTTGGAATAACCCAAATAGTCTTTAGCCTTAACAAGTCCTCCGCGGACTGCGAGTGTACTACTAGCTGTGTCCCGGATCACATTTACCTGTTTATTATTTATCATGCCAGGATATAATTTAAATCTATCCTCCCCACAGTCAACGTAGTTAATTTCTTCATCAGGTTCACTACCTTCATTATCCTGATTCCTGTCTTGGATGTTTCTTACAAAATTAACCCTATCTGGTGGCCGATTATCCCTATCTTGTCTACGATTTCTCTGGTTACCTTCCCTATCTCTTGTGCCACTATTACCCTGTGCATCCCTATTACCATAACCATTTTGTTTCCTACACTGATATGCCATGTGTCCCCTTTTCTGGCAGTTAAAACAAATCACTTCACTAAGTTCTCTATTACCCGTTTTAGGTCTATCTGAGGCTAAGCGCTTGGAGAAAGAGAGAACTAGGGAGGCTGAGCGCCTCGAGAGAGAGAAAGTTAGAGATGCAGAAAAGTTGGAGAGAGAAAAAGTCATAATTCTATCATAATTTTCTCTACTGTTTTCACTTTTCCTATTTGTCCTATCATATATGTCCATATAACTATCCCGACTATTGTTCCTACGATCCCTGCACCTGTCATTTCTTCTACCATAATCCCTATCATTGACATCATTTCTCTTTACATAATTTATCAGATCAATGACTGGTTTGTGGTCTGTAACTGAAAGTGGGCTATTAGGATAGGCGTTTTTATAGGTCCTAATAATTTCTACCAAATCTTCAATCAACTTCGGGTTTCTTTCCTTTATAAAGGAATGCAACTGCGAGTCACACTTATTGACACAGTTGTCGATCAGGATGAAGTTTTTCAGATTGTCGTATGTTTTCTCCACATTCTCGAACTCAAGCCATTTGCTGAAAAAATCCTTTTCCAAATTGATAGTCGTTTGTGGATCTACCTGGCTGGATGGTGTGTTGTCATAGTACTTCTTCCGGAACGTTGCTGCGTTGTGGCCGTATGCATTTAACAGTTCCTTCTTGAGTATTTGGTAGCTATTATGTATCGAGTGGTCATGATTTTGGCAAATCGTGAGGGCTCGTCCGTGCACAAAGTCCAACAAGATTTCGGACCACTCCTTTTCCTGGACGTTAAATTTAGCTAGCTTTATTTCAAACCGTTTTAAATAGTCGCCTATATCATCCTTGTCTTCCGCAAACGGTTGGATTTTCTTTTTAATCCATGCGGCGCTACTATGATTGTCCGTGTTGGCACTGTTGTTGCTGTTACCTTCGGCACGTACACTCACGACAGCATCTATCCTCTCATCTGTTCTACTTGAATCCTTACTTTTTTCTCTCTTTCTACACGTTCCGATTCTCTAACTCGTTCCCGCTCTCTGCGGTCTGCTTCTTCTTTTTCCTTTTCTCTGGCCTTTTCTGCTTCTCTGACTTTTTCTCTCTCCAACTTTTCTGCATCTCTAACTTTCTCTCTCTCGAGGCGCTCAGCCTCCCTAATTCTCTCATTCTCCAAGCGCTCAGCCTCCCTAATTCTCTCTTTCTCCAAGCGATCTGCTTCTGCTGCCACCATCTGCTGTACTTAGGCGGTTAGTTCTTTGCCGCGCAGTTCTAATTCTGTCTTGTATCAACCACAGACATAAATAAATATAGACTGGCCAATAAGAGAGTTTATGAAACAAAAATTTGTGAATTGCAATTGTGTGTACTTTATTTTATGTCTATAAATTTTGTTTAATCTCTAAGACTGAAGATCACGCAATTTTTAAATTTTTCATAATTTTGAAATCCGAATTCAATAAAGATATACATGTTTTCAAGTTACAAGAAGTTACTTCCTTTTTCCAGTCTATATTTATTGATGTCTATGGTATAAACTTAACACGTAAACCCATTTATGCAAAAGTACTCTTATTTTCATAACGAAAGAGAAAAACATAAGCTAAGATTGACATAGATCTAAATCCAATGTACTAGATTAGTAATACACAAGCTATTTTTAGCGGCCCTCGTAAGGGCAAAAAGCCGCTATTAGGTTTGTGCAAAATGTCCGTCTGTCACACTCAGGTCTCGCAAAACAAGAACAGATATGAAAAATATTATTTCCCCATGCGATGCGGCTTGAAAAGTTTAGGTGCAACGGCTACTTTTGGTTTTCCAAAAGCAAACCGTTTAATTTAATTAAAAATTAATTATTAATTATTTAAGCGATTTTTTCATAAAAATACACCCATTCTAAAACAGTTACGTAAATGTAAGGGAGGCAATGCTACACCATGCGAAGAAGGCAAATCAATCTTTCGTGTATTTTCAGTATCACTAAGTCAAATTTGGGGCATTGGGGGTACTGGAAATGTGTAGTAGCCTACCTTTGATGGTCCGGCATGCTGCACCTTTAGGTAGACGGCCTCACTGGTCCCCATCCAACCCCTAAATCTCTCACATGTGGCTCCAAGCGCCATGCCCTGGAAAACCGCTTCAGCTGGTGGACTAAACCATGTGAGGGGGTGGTGATAAGATGGTACTACTGGGCGAAAGGCCTTCTAAACTAAGGTCACCGGCCAGGGCAGAAGAATCCCAGGATGGACTACAACGGCCACATGTTCAGGACCAAGGCGAACCACCTAATTGGAGGTACTTGGCTGTGGTCAAGCATGGAGAGGGATGGGCGCCGCCATGCACAAATTGAGACAATGACCACAAATAAATCAATACCGGCTCGGCCGTCGCCCGGGTTACCAAGGGCCGCGCCTACCGCCACAGATCAGGGCGCAGGTGAGAAGTATACTACTGGTCCACACAAAAATAAAATAAATACCAGAAATAAAATCACCATAGGAACATGGAATGTGAGATCACTAAGAGACGATGAAAAAGTGGAAGAACTCACACATGAACTTGACCGACTCTATTTCAACATCATAGGGCTCTCTGAAATGTACTGGAAAAACATAGGCGAAACAACAACAGAAGAGGGCCATAAACTGTACTACAGTGGACTACAAGATGTTCACGAACAGGGAATAAGATTTCTTGTACACAGGAACTACAGCAACTGCGTTATGAGCTGTTACCCTATATCCAGCTGAAAGGGAAAATGTTGTCCGACCCAAAATATGTCCTCGAATACAAAAACGTCAACAAACGGATTAGAAAGGGAATGAAAGAAGCGAAGAAAAAGTGGATAGAGAACAAGTGGCAAAAAATTGAACAGGGACTTAACGGGAATGACAGTAAAAAGCGTACCAACTAGTGAAGGACCTAACTACCTCAAAGCATTGAAGAACCAACTCCATACAAGACAAAAACAATAGATGCTTAACTGGGCAAAAATATGTGCTAAAAAGATGGACGGAGTACTGCTCAGAGATGTATAATTTTTAAATCTCAGGAAATACAGAGATACTAAATGTCCAGGCAGTTTCCAACATTGACGACTATCCGATACTTTGCTCAGAAGTAGCAGCATCAGTTAAATCCCTGAAAAAGGGGAAATCGGCCGGAGTTGACAACATTCCTGGTGAACTTCTACAGGTGGGAGAAGAAACAATGATTGACGTACTCTATACGATTTGCAACAAGATCTGGCAATCAGGAAAATGGCCCATACCCAGGGCCCAATCACTCATCATCACTCTTTCAAAGAAAGGCAATCTACAACTATGTCAAAACTATCGAACCATTAGCCTTATAAACCGTCCCAGCAAAGTACTGTTAAAAATTGTATTAAATCGACTAAAACCGATAGCAGACAAAATCATATCAGAAGAACAGAAAGGTTTCACAACAGAGCAAATCCTAAACCCCAGAATACTCTGTGAAAAATATCTTCAACACCAAGAGAATCTTTTCCATGTCTTTATTGATTCCAATAAGCTTTCGATCGAGCATGACACGGGGCACTCTGGGCGACAATGTAAAAAAAATACAATATTAACAAGAACATAATCAAAATTATTCAGAACCTATTCAGAACCTATACAAGGATGCCACCAGTGCGGTACACTTCAACAACAATATTGGGGACTGGTTCAAAACCACAGTTCGAGTAAGACAATGCTGCCTACTTTCACCAACATTCTTCAATATCTTCCTTGAAAGGATAATGAAGGTTGCTCTCGGGGGATTTGAAGGTACTGTAAGCATTGGAGGAAGAAGAATCACTAACTTGCGCTTCGCAGATGACATCGATGGCCTAGCAGGGACAGAAGAAGAACTAGCCGACCTAGTCGCATTAACAAGACTTCCGCAGCATAGGGCACGCAAATAAATGCATAAAAAACTCAAATTTATGGCCAATAGCCAACAGGGTTTTATAAGGGACATCAGCATTGGAGATGAAAAGCTAACTAGGGTTAGCAGCTTCAAATACATCGGAGCTATTGTCTCGGATGAGGGCACAAGACCCGAACTACTGGTCCTAATAACACAGTCCACAGCAGCCCTTTCAAAACTTAAAATAATATGGAAAGACAAAGGCTTAGCCCTCGGCACCAAAATCAGACTGATTCGCTCCCTGATCATGGCCACATTCCTATATGCTTGTGAGTCTTGGACGTTGACTGCAGAGCTAGAGAGGAGAATTCTAGCAATGGAATTTAGATGCTACAGAAGGATGCTAGGCATCACATTCAAAGACCGCATCACGAACAAAGAGATTATAGACAGGGCCACTGCAGCGATCGAACCCCATGATGACCTGCTAACTACCGTGAAAAAACACAAGGTGAAAATCTATGGCCATATTACAAGATATTCCGGGCTCGCAAAGACCTTCCTACAGAGAACAGTACCAGGAAAAAGAAGAATAGGCAGACAGAGAAAGCGGTGTGAGGACAATATAAAAGAATGGATGGGCCTGCCACTGAAAGATGTTCTAAACAGGGCAAAGGTCATAGTGGAATGGAAAAGGATGGTCTACAGGTCTTGCTTGGTGCCCCAACGGTCCACAGACTAAGGGATAGGTAACAGGTAAGTCAAATATATTTATAAAAAGTACAAGAAATTTCACAACGAATATAAATATTAGTTAAATGTGTTATTTACTGGTCAACTAGCTGCTAAAATTAAAAGAAAACATTTATGTTTCTTTATAAAGGCTAAGAATAAACTTTGTATGTAAATATCACGCACATTTTTTAAAATGGACTATTTATGCAGCGACTTTCGTGCAGTAGCCTGACAAGTATCTATAAGACAAGGTGCAATCAGTTCTATCAAAATTAATTAGTTCCCCTACCAGAATAAAAGAGACTTACTTTTAGTGTTTTTTTTATATTAACATGACAGACAGACTGACAGAAAAAAATGCACAAAAATGCGTCATTAATCCTCTTCAAATATATTGTATTAGAGCTTTTATAACTAAATTCTATTATAACTCAGTGTACCAATGTCAATGAACGCTTGTAAAATATCTCGTGTAAATAAAGACATTTTTTGGTAAAAGCATATAGCACGTAATGGATTTTTTTCTTTGAGATCATATGAGTGGATTATTTAAATGTAATGCTAAAAAACTCGTGCACCAATGTCGATAAGCCCTCGAAAAATTGATCGTATTGATGACGGCATTTTTATTCTAACTAGACCGTGTGACGTCATATAGAATTAATTCTTTGAATGAAATGCTTAAAACAACTCACTCGGTGCACCAATGTCTATGAACACTCGATACCTGGCTTGTATTGTTGAAGGCATTGTTAGTCTAACTAGGCCATGTGACGCAGTTTTTTTTTTCTTTGACGTCATATGGAATTAATTCTTTAAATGAAATGCTAAAAGAACTCTCGGTGCACCAATGTCTATGAACACTCGATAACTGGCTCGTATTGATGAAGGCCGTGTGACGTAGTGGACCTTTTTGCTTTGACGACACATGGAGTTTATTCTTTACATGAAATGGTAAAAGAACTCACTAGGTGCACTAGTGTCTATTAACTCTCAACAAACTGCTCGTATAGATGGCATTTTTTAGTCTAACTAGGCCGTGTGACGTAGTGGATTTTTTTTCCTTTGACGTCATATGGAATAAATTCTTCAAATGAAATGCTAAAACAACTCGGTATAGTAATGTTTATTAAACCTCGTAATCTGACTCGTAATTTAAAAAAGACACAATAGCTAGATTTAAATCTAATCTAGATTTTTTACACTAGATCTAGATTTTTTTATACTAGATCTAGTTTTCTTGAACTAGATTTAGACTTATATTCTAATTAAAAGCATAGTAGATTCTACATCTAGAATTTCTTGGTCTAGTTTACAATGGTTTTTTTTTTTTTTACATTTTTCGGATGTTCCTTCAGAGGTGGATGGGAACGGGGAGGGTTTAAACCTGGGACCATCAATAAATCCAAATGACAGTCTAGCGCACAAACCGCACGACCAAACATCCATCAAGATCTATAATTTTAATTTCTAGAATTAAAGTTTAGATTTTATTTCCAAATGTCTTCATCAATATTGCAATGTTATAGAGTACTAAAACTAATATACTATTTTTAAATTTGATATTGAATTCAGTCTATTAATAGATTATGTAGGCCTTTTTTTTACATACATCTTATTTTAATTACATCTACATTATTCCAAATTTATGTATTAGATCTACATCTAGTAGATATAGATTGTTATATTACAATACACAAAGACTGTTTACAGGTTACTTCATTTTATTAACGTGAATAACAACTAAAATCTTCAGTTTAATACACATAAGTAACACACAGAAGAACGTGAACACGTGAACTCACTGGACACAGAACAAGGGAGACTACAAGAAAAACACACACACACACACACAACATACATAAACATAAACAAACATATAAATGTAACATCCTCCGGTGTTTGAGGTTAGTCATATACATAGTCACTAGTTCTAGTGGACTTGACCACTCGGCCTGACCTAGTTGTATAGTTTGTTGACCTATGTGACTGGTCTTGTGTAGGGCTCTCAGGTCTCTGAGCCGTGCCTTCCTCTGTGCTGGGTGTATCCATAGATGCGGGATTATCAGGCTCAGTCGTACCTACTGGTGTGGGCGCATTCGTATCAGCAGGCGGTGGGATTCTTCGTAAGTGAATTCTATTTCGGCAATAAACTCCTCCGCCCGATTCAACTTCATACGACCGTTTTTGTAACTGACGGGTGATAACTCCTTTTTGTCAACGCTCATGGCCACGCGACCTTGACCTTAGTCTCACCTCTTCACCCTTAGCAAGGGGAGGTAAATCTTTAGCATGGGAGTTGTAGTAAATCGCTGATCTCCTCTGGTTTTCTTTCAGAGCTTTTCTATGTTTCTGAGGATCCAGAACTTGGGGTTTCAGCAGGCTTTTAGCTATAGGTAGCAAGGTTCTGATTCTCCGGTTGAAGAATGCCTGTGATGGACTAACACCAGTTTTATTCGGGGTGCTCCTATGATTTAGTAAAGCCATGAACTGATCTTTATTTTTTTGGAATAAAGTCTTTACAGTCTTCACGGCTGATTCAGCTTTCCCATTCGATCTGGGATAATGGGGACTGCTCGTCAAATGGTTGAAACTCCAATCATTGGCGAATTTTGCGAATCTATCCGAAGATAGCTGAGGTCCATTGTCAGAGACCACTGTTGATGGGATGCCATATCTAGCGAAATGGGCTTTAAGTTTTCTTATGACAGTTTCTGAACTAGTGTTCTCTAGACGATCAACTTCGCAGAAGTTACTGTAGTAGTCCACACACACAAGATAGTCCTTGCCGTCAAGTGTGAATAGATCGACACCAATCTTTTCCCAGGGGTGTGTGGGAACCTCGTGATTCATTAGAGCCTCTTTCTGTTGATTGGGTTGAAAAGCTTGACATATTTCGCAAGTAGAAATATAATGCTTTATGTCACCAGCCATTCCTGGCCAGAATAAACTCTCACGAGCTTTTTTCAGACATCCTCAATGCTTGAATGTGTCAAATGAACTTCTCTTTTCATTTCTAGTCTTAGCGATCTGGGCACTACTACTCTTTCACCTTTGAATATAAGCCCTTCTTGAACTGACATTTCGTCTCTGAAATTATAATAAGGCGTTAGTTCATATGGTAGAAGATGCTTGCCTTCTGGCCAGCCTTGATTAATTGTGATTAGAAGTTTTTGAAGCGTTCTATCTTTATCGATTTCTTCCTTTAGTCTACGTAGTCTTTCTTCCCCAATTGATAGAAAACTGGCCATATTTATGAGCTCAAACTCTCCTTGACTGTTTGCTGATGACTTGATATGCGCTCTCGAAAGTGCATCGGTCAGATACATTTATTTTCCCTTTTTATAAACTACAGTTATGTCATAGTTTTGTATGCGCAACATCATTCCCTGCAATCTTCGAGGAGCAGCTGATAGAGGTTTAGCCATTATTGCTTCAAGAGGTTTGTGGTCACTCTCAATGGTTGTATGTCGACCAAATGTGTATTGGTGGAACGTATCTAGAGCAAATACAATTGCTAGCATTTCTTTTTCGATCTGTGCGTATCTAGTTTCAGTATCAGTCAAAGATCGACTTGCGTAAGCTATGGGTTTACTTTCCTGCATTAAGACTGCGCCAAGACCATTTTGACTGGAATCACACTGTATGGTCAATTCTTTAAGTGGATTGTAGAATGCTAGTACAGGAGCTTGGGTCACCATAGATTGTATGTCACAGAATGCACTGTCATGTGTTTTAGACCATGACCAAGGGATATCTGTATGAAGTAGCTGCCGAATGGGTTCAATGACGTCGGATAGTCTGGGTAGAAATTTAGCAAGATAATTCACAAACCCACAAAAGCGCCGAACTTCCTCGACGTTTGTTGGTGGTTTGTTCATTTCTTTTACAGCCTTTACCTTTTCATGATCAATCTTTAAACCATTACTTGTAATTAGATGTCCCAAAAATTTAATTTCTTTCATTTTAATCTCAGCTTTTTCTTTGTTCAGTTTAATTCCCACAGAACGACATCTCTCAAATAAGGCTGTAATAATTGATTTTCGTAGGGGAGAGATTGAAAATGATATTGTTACTGTAGCTGGAGAGACTATTGAAATAGTGCAAACCTTTAAATACCTTGGTACAATCTTAGACAATAAACTAAATTTTACAGCAAATACTGATTATATCAGCAAAAAAGGACAGCAAAGATTGCGATTACTAAGAAAACTGTCATCTTTTAATGTTAGCGAAAAGGTCTTAGCTATGTTTTATCACGCTCACATCGGCAATATTTTACATTTTAATATCACTGCCTGGTATGGCAATCTAAGCACTAAGAATAAAAATAAACTCCAGAGAATCCTAAATGCTGCTGGTAAAGTCATTGGCAAAAAGCAAACCCCCCTTGGACAGCTGTTTGATACAAATATCCTTACAAAATCTAAAAAGATTCTAGAAATAAAAAATCACCCTTTGGGACAGGATTTTGTGATTTTACCATCACTGTGACGGGTCGCCGCGTGTGATGTGTATTTAGCTTGTTTGGTGTCTAGGGGATGATTATTTTTGAGTATATCACACACTGACCCATCAGCAGACAAATCGGGAGCAGACACGCAACTAGACAAGCAATTAAGAGAGATACAAATTGATAAAATATAAAGAATATTTATTTACATAAATATTTACATAGAATAATAAAAGGGGGAGGGTTTGTATCTAACTCTAAACGATGTTATGTTTGATCATCACTTATGCACGTAATGAGAGAATGTGTCACTTTGTCCTTGGTACTTAGCTATTTTCTTGTCTTGGATGAATCGTAGTTGTCTGTATCCTGGCTTGAAGTGGCGTTTCTAGCTGGGTAGAGGGACGCCGATGATATAGTCCTTGTGGAGGTTCAGTCCAAAAGTTCCAATATCTGTAGTGGGCACAGTAAGGCGGGTGGCCGGTTACCGTGGGCACAAGTGTACTGCGGGCAGAGCTGATCTGCCGTGGGCAGCGTCGGGCGCAGGATAAGTCCAGTGAGTTGGCAGAGCTATGACGTCTCGCACAGAACGGATCTATAGGGACGTCGTACCTAATGGGCTGACAGGCGGACTGTCAAATAGGCAGGCTTGAGCCGATAGCGCCAAGTGGACGATGAGTAGTGACTTTCAGCGCTGAAGAGCACTTAATAGTACGTGATACTCGTAGTGGATCCAAGTGAGCAAGCGATACTGATTAGTACCAAATAGGCGAGTGGGCAGATCCTAGTAGGTGGCAAATAGGCAAGTAGCAAATAGTGTTGGCTAGAGCCAAATAGGCAGACACCTGAGGGAGGCTGCGGATAAATAAAGACAAGTTAGGACATGTCTCTCATGCATCTTATCGATGCCCTCGACTGAGGTGCATTCGTCAGATTGGTGAAATTGCCTTCGTGCACAATGGGGAAAATGATGACAAATGGGATCGGAAAAATAGAGGGCTGATAGTAATAATAAAATGTACATAAGAGGGGAAAAAGTAATATATCTATATATGTACATAAAAGGGGAAATAAGAATCTCAATAAAATACAAGTAGAAAGAGCAAGGGGGGGGGGGTAAAAGAGGGGAGAATTGGACGCTGGTGGTCAATGACCGTGACGCTATTGTGCAAACACGGCCGGGGCCATGACGTGAACAATGTTTGTCCGTTCAAAGGGGAGGGAACAACTCTTGCAAAAGCAAAATGATTAAAATGAGAGATGTTTCTTATATCTCTTCAAGGCGACCAGCCGAGAAAAAGAAAATAAACTAAGATGTACATACATGTCCAGTGTTGCGTCAATTATCAATTGAGCAACGTAGCAATAATATTGCCGACATGGGTAAATGTAATATATAGATATATACACATGCAATGGTTAAGTTTCCTACTTACGACAGTGAGAAATACACAATGCACAAATTAAATATAAATGAACTAAATAAAATACACATGATAGTATCCAGAATGAAATATACACAAGCTAGATAAAATGGAACTTGTGACTAAGTTCGGCGTAATTAACTCACCACGAATAATCCTCTAGGAGTAAAAATAAATGAAATGGTCCAGACACGTGTTCCAGCGAGAGAGAAATGAGCAAGAGAGATCAGTTTGAAATATCCTATCTTATAAAGGTCGGAACAAGACCGGAAACAGGAAATGTGACAAGATAGGGATTGTCTCTCACGTGGTCGGCTCGAGACGAATATTTCACATATTGGAAAGAGGCCTGAGATGTGCGGACACACCTTGGAGGGTCGATAGACGTGTGGCGTCGAATGATCTCTTTGACCAAGGAGAGAGAGACACGTGTTGAGGCGGGAGGAGTAATACATTACATTCCTGCCCATATGGTATCAACTGAGAGGGCTGGGCATCCGGCCCTTAAGGCGAATGCCTGTTTGATCTATTCCCCGGTCACGGGGAGATAAGAGACAAGGGTTGGCCTAGTTGACAGTCATGGTCCATGCGCTAGACGTTATGTCTAGCGTAAATAGGAACTAGGTGCGGTTGTGCGAAGAAAAAGGGGCATAGAAAGGGGAAATAATTAAAATAAAATAAATAAATAAAGATAAATAATAATTAATGCTGTGATAAAAGTGAGCGAATCTGACGGCGAGTTTTTGACTTGTCACAATCACAAAAGAGATATAAGACACCGATAGCAAAGACAAACAGACACAAAAACTCTTTTGTTCCTCTGGCAATCAAATCACTAAACAGTAACAATCTGATGTAAACTTTTGACATGTAAATTGTGTGTGAGTCTGGTGTGAATGAACATTCTGTTTCTCTTTATAGTTATAATGTTTTGTTTGGTATAATGCACAAATTGTAAGACAAATTTCCTTATGGACAATAAAGATTATTATTATTATTATTATTATTATTATCATGATCACGGGAAGCTGTTTCCCATGTGTCTCCGGATCCATAAACTATAATATCATCAGCTACACCAATCACACCATTAAGACCTTCAAGAGCAGCATTTAAATGTTTCTGAAATAGTTCTGAGCTTACACATGTTCCAAATGGTAATCTTCTCCACTTGTAACGTCCAAAGGGTGTCTGAAAAGTTGTGAGTAAACTCGATGCTTCATCCAGATGCACGTGCCAATAGGCATTTGCAAGGTCCAGTTTTGAAAACACTTTTGCATTTGATAATCTAGGAAGCAAGTCTTCCATTACTGGAAGGGGAAAACGTTCTCTTTTAAGTGCCTTGTTGAGAGGACAAGGATCTTTCTAAGCAGATACGGAGTTTCCCAGATTTTTTAGTTGCAATCACCATTCGACTGACCCAGTCAGTAGGTTTATCAACAGGCTCAATAATTCCTTTTTCTGTTAGTAGCTCTAACTCAGACTTTACTTTAGCCTGCATAGCTAAAGGTACCCGACCAGATGGGCATGTAACTGGTGTTATGTCAGGATTCACTTCTAA